>KZ308914.1:76732-315856 GCA_000376725.2 Ladona fulva | reverse complement strand
AAAACTTAGAAATTTGAATATCAATACAATGTCAAATATAATGCTTGGTATAATATCAAATATAATGCTTTCCAAAAATATTATTTTTGAATTGAATTTTTTAACATATTCAATGATATTGCTTGGATTCTAACAACACTACCTCCTCTCTTATCGAAACCACTAATGTACCATCAATAAAATTTCATTCTAAATAAAATTGGCCATGCTAATGAGACAGTCTTTAACAGGAATTTGAAAAAAAATACTTTTTTGATGATTTAGATGTTTATGAAGTTCTTGATTAAAGGTAGCATCTAAGGAAGTAAATTCACCAGGATTATTTTAAATCTTACCTGAATGTATTTTTCATCAACCAGCTCTCCTTTGGAGGATTCAACAATTTTCTGAAATTTCTCCCGCAGAAAAGAAAGTAACACTAATGCAAATGCAGCATTCTTAGAAAAAACAGGTATTGGCTCCTGATCTGCCAACTATAAAAAAATTGATCATGTTTACAATTGATGTTTCTTTTAATCATAATTAGTTAATAATTCATAGAAAATTTAGCTGTTTAGCATGATGATAAAGTATTAACTATAAGTTTTTCACTTCTGTGATCTCAGTGTCATTAATTTTGTCCACTTTTCAATCTCAATCTAAAAGGGGCATTAACTGTATTATGATAATATTCCAATTAGCATTTTATTAGTGATGAAATGATACAAACCTGCAAAGTCTTGCAATAGTTGTATAGCTTTCCTTTGATTTTGCCAATGTCTTTTAGTAAAGCATTGACTTTCTGTTCTGCCTTTTCCTTGCGATCCTTTTCTTCTAATATTAAATTTTTGATCCTTTCAATTTCTTCCAAGTTTCTTGGGAAAGAAGCATACATTTTTCATTAATTTTTGGATGTTGCAATATCATAAAGATTTTTCTACTAGTTACATTTCATATATTATATTTTCCTAATACCCAGAACTTATCCTTCATTTTCTTGGATCTTTCAAATTTTCCCTAACTCATAAATATTACTCTTATAATAAAAAATTTCACATCTTTTTGTAGCAAAAGTTATATGTCCAGTAATTTGATGTCTTATTAAAGGGTGCATCATCTCTATCAATCTTCACCAAATGCAAAAAACTGCTGGTTCTCAACATAACTAGTCACTGAGAACATAACCTGATCGTAATTTGAGAGCCTCCTGTATATTCAAAGTATCCCTCACTTAATAGTACCCTCATCCCATGCATGTACAGCACAATGACCACAAGAATAACTCTGTTCATGATATTCAATGAGGATTGCTGAAGATGAATGCCATTTAAATCATAAGTTATATTTTTATGTCATTACTCTAAGAAAAACTTTAAAATTGTAGGAATAAAACTGGTAACATACTGCTCTTTGCTGCAAACTTGAGCAAACTGAGATGTATGTAATTCAGCTTGAAGATCTTCCCGCTTGGCCGTCAATTTTGCTTTTTCTTCCTCAGCTACTTTTCTTAGATAGGTAAGGCGACTTTGTGTTTCTCTTTGCTTCTGAAAGCGCTTTAGAACATCTTCAGTGTTTGTTTCCCCTAGAGTGGAAAATGGAAAAGTCTCATGTATGTTATTCATGTAGCATCAAGGGTCATTCCATAAATTTAAGATGGTTGATTAAAACTTCATTTAATGAAGGAAGTGGATTTTCAAATTGTAACAACCATAGAGTTAGATAACTCTATGGTTACAACTTAAGTAAGGTAAGTTCCTTGTTTAATTAAGCTTATTATCTACTAAATGTTACAGCATCATATTAAAAGATTTCCTTTCAATAGTTGTCAAACTACTCCATGAAATTTTTAGGTTGCTAAAAATGGTTGACGTCCTTCTGCCAAAATTAGCCACATCCTAATAGTGCAAACAATGTATCAAATTAATTAATAACTGTAATTTTCATGGATTAGAAACAAAAAGCAACAGCTGTATTAAAATCAAAACACTTCATATACGTAAAAAAATGACATGTACATACATACTTTTGAACTAAACAAGTTCAGATTTTATTGGTGGGGCACTAACTTTGCTCTAATGATTTCTTACACTATTCAAAAGAAAAAACATTAGATTAGAGAGTATCCATGGGATGGCCTACAAAAATACAGTAGAATTGAAGACTTCTAATCAAAATAATTGCTACACATTACAGTGTAGGAGTGGGGTAGATGGTAGACCAGCACAATATACAGCCTGCAATTTTTTGTTAATAACACTTATTCACAATAGAATTTACCACTTAAAGTTTAAAATTAAAGGTAGGTAATCAAAATAAGATTATTTAAGCAACAATTTAAGGATGTTGACCTTTAATTAAGTTCTAAATTGCAATGGTCTTGTCAGTTTAAAAAATGTGATTTATCATATTCATTATTCATCCATATATTCCTCCTTCAATTCATGTTCTCTGTTGAGTAAAATAATTAACATCTTTATTGCAGGAATCAACTGCAGTAACCAAGCATTTCCTTTCATATTCATTTGGCCTATCCCTTCTTGAAAGATTAGCAGGGCAAGTATAGCCACTATTTCTTCTTAACAACCCTACCATATCTTGGAAAATTACCAGTTTTTGAAGGCAACTTGTATATAACGATAATGATAAAAAGATTTTTGCTCGCTCATATCATATGTAATGTTTTACATTCTTTTAGCTGTATAATACCTTAATACTTCTAAAACTTATGTCTCAACTGAAAGGAGTGGGAATAACCCCTTAAACCTCCTGAATCAGATATATTTTTGCAATTAACCCTTCTTGCAATACCATGCACTCCCATAAGAAATTTTCTCATGTCATTTAAGATAGGGGAAGATATTGATCTCAAATACTTTGATTTTCTGTATCATTATGATGAGTAGCATGCCATTCTCGAACATTTTCTGAACTGTGAAGCAAACATGCTCTTGTTGTATTATTGCTATTATATCTTTCAGATAAAATTTTCACCCAAAAGCCACACACAGTTTGAGTGAAGCTTAGCAATACCATAGGACACAGTACCGGTTGCTTCCTTTAACTTTGCAAATGCTGCCTCCAAAACTGCAACAGTATGTGCATTTTCATCTTCTTCTTCAGTGGAACTTTGGTAGATCCCATAATTTGCAGACTTCTCATCTCCACCGCCTGAGCCAAAGAGTCGATGAGCAGATGGACTTTTACCATATCGTGGACTATGGGTTTTGGATGATGGAGGAGATGCAGTGGTCCCAGTTCGGTGCGAAGAAGTTGGAAACATTTTGTTCTCCAATGCTAGGAGAGCCTTTTCCCTTTCTTCAACTTTACGCCTGTGAAGTGGTCATAAGGAAATGAATAATGGTTTTCAAAATGTGAGTAATTATCCCATACTCAGGAAATGGTTACTATGAAAATTTTTCGTCTGACAATGTAGGTTGTGCCAGGAATTACCTTAGCATCCCATCTTGCTCAATATAGCTAAATATTGTGGTAGCTGAAGTAGCAGTTATAAGTCGAAAGAAAAAATGTGTAATAGAGAGATAAAAAATGCCAGATATTGTTATAATCAGGTATGTACATCAAAATATCTAACAACACGTGTTATTTTGTGATGTGTATTCATTGAAAATATTCCCCACAATAATCCAAGGGTGCCACTTCTACTAGCAGTGTTCAACCTTTTCCTACTATTATTTATATATGTATCAATATAATAAATTTTTTTTAATTGTGGGAAAAAGGCTATGATGGCTAACATATAGATTTCTTGGTGCAATATTTGTTATATTGTTTCAGAAACTCTACTGTTATTTTAACACTCATAAATTAATGTTTAAAAAGTCAGAAATAATAGGCATTTGACATTTATTCAAACAACAATGAAATCATATCCACACTCTTCTTACCTGAGCACACACTATTCCAATAAAAAAACTATAAAATCTGCTGAACTCTGCAACATTTATCATTATCAATAAGTTTGATGATATAGGAGTAGAATAAATGCAACATCTAAATTTTAAGTTGTATTGGGACTGTGTGGATCTTTAATTATGTACTGATAATTGTCTTTCAATTAACAATCTACTTTTTCATGGTTTGTAAATGTGGCTTGTTCTAATCTCAATATAAGTTATGATGCTAAGGAGATGGATATTATTTCACATAAAATTAATCTTAATATGATTTATACCTGCATTCTTGGAGTTTCTGCTCTCTTTCCTTTCCAACAGACAAAGCAATTTCTTCTTGCTTTACAAGGGACCCTTTGGTTGCATCTCGTAGATTCAAAGCCTCCTTACAGACTACCTACATACACAGTACAATTATGTTACTGAGGTATTATGATTTCCAAAAATAAAATAGCACTTAATGAGGAGAATGTACAATGCTTGAGAGGAGAAAGGAGAGGTATTTCATGTCTTCTTGTATTTACTCACATTCAGTGAAACTTTGCAATCAATCAGTTCTAGAAATACATACGCACTTGTAACTTTCGAATCTCTTCCTCCTGCTTTAACAGGGTTTCTTCTAACCTCCTGAGTGTGCTTTCATAGTTAGCACTGTCTTCTAGAAGTCCAGCTCTAATGGACCTGTATTTTTGGCGTACATGGCACGCTTCTGAAACGCTCATTTCATTTCGATGCAACTGATTCTCTAGAGATCGAATATGCTGAAATTCATTAAATTGTAGTAAATACAGTTAAAAAAGATAATCTTTTCATGATGAATTTATAACCATTTAGTAAATGAAATATATCTAGAAAAACTTTTTCATAGACATAGATAGTTATTTAATAAGAAAATTGTTGATAATAATCATAATTATTGTCTCTCTCAAGAGAGAAAATCACACTATCTGTGGAATTTGGTGCAAGGGAAATGCAATAAAAGCATGCTGCAAAATTCTTAATGAAATACACAGTTATTCATTTTTCACTGATATTAATGATGGAAACTCTTGCTTGTACATAAAATGATTATTAATGCTGTACCCTCATTTATATCCAAACACAGAAATATACCAAGACTGTTTTGGGCAAGATGTTCATATATTTACTACTTACATGCTTAATGTAAAGTTTCATAGATAATTATAGCAATAAAAATGGTATGAATATAATAAATTATCATAACATTTTCTCAAATTAACATATATTAGTAAAACGCTTTTCTGTGTGCAATAAGTGGGGTTTTTCTATATGCATCACTGCACAACTCAGTGTATTGAGCTGAAGTATAAATTTTTCAAATAGTAGTAACTTCAATAGAAGTTACTACTTTCAATAGTTAAATTTCTTGAAATAAAAATATACATAAAGCTGTGTGAAAAGGTATGAATCAAATTCATCATTTCAATTTGATATTTTTAATTATTCCTTATCTCAAAAATACTGGGTATTTATGAAATTTTCTTATTTACTCAATACAATTTTGAGTTATTCCAAGTCAGACAAGTATGTAAGTTTATCAAAGAGCCTAAGAATGAAACTGTTATTATCTTATTTTGTGTATCTTACCTGTTTAATGTTACTCTGTTTCAATTTCTTCATTTCCTTTTCCTTTGGTAAACATCCCTGGCCATAATCATATATACCTGAATACAGAGACTGATTCCCTATCACAATGTTACTTTAAAAGATAAACTATAAAAAATCATGGAAGTATAAAATTAATAAATGAAACTAAATGTAACAGGTAGCTACTCTTTTATATTTTATCAGGTGTATTTCAATATCGTGTTGATATCTTATTAGAATAAATATATAAAGAGATTGAAATCAATATCACTGAACTGTTTATATGTGTTTATTAAACTTAACATATTGGAGTAAATAGAGTTTATTGATATATAAAATAAATAAAAGATGAGTAGAGAGGAAATATTCATGTTCTCAAAGATATGCAGAAAAATGTATCTACTCTTCGAAATGAGGCTATAAAATTCAGAAAATTTCTGTTGGTCTGGTTTTATGAGTAATGTAGGAATAATTCTCCTTTGAGGGAAAATAGCAACTTCCATCAGAACTAAGTGCTATAGCATTCCAGCCAAAAATTAGGAAAATTATTTCTAAAAGTAAAGGAAAATATTCCAACCTTTTCACTGCAGCTTAATTGCTATGTAAGTATCTTGGTTTCTATTTTATGGCAGAGTTGAGATATATGGAGGTTCACTACAGGATGGCCCTCAAAAGCACATACATAGAGGAACAGTACCAAGTTGTCAAAGTACAATCATGGCAGTAAAAAGGGAAAAGAATCTACAATTTCTTTTTATTTCATTCCTGTTCAATAACTTTTAAAATAAACTTTGGTTACATTTTATTCTACCATGCATTTCTAACTAAATAATAACAGAAAATTATGTCATTTCTTAAAAAATCAATTCATCCCTTAAAAATGATAATTCATGCAATTATATTTGACACCCTTACATAAATTTCAGGTGAGCCACTTTTGGTTTTTTGTTGACTGACTATATGCTGTACCAAAAGTTCTTGATATTGTTCAGCTAATGATCTCATATGTTCGCGCCCCTAAAAATAAAACTTGTTATTATTATTCTGAAGTAATTTTGCAGAGACAATGCCTTCCCTCTTATTTGTAGCACAAAAATAGTTCTACAAATTACTGGAAATTTTAGATAATATAACTTGCAATTAGAGGGAAGGGGACTACAGTTTTTAAATTTCATAGCAAATTTGAGATTTTTTGTATGAACTAAGGAAGTTACCCAATATACATAGGAACAGATGAATCATCAAGAGGACATCATCTTGTAATCAACTTACATTTATTGTATAATCTAAAAACTATTTTATGTTTTTCCACTATTAATATAAAGTTGGATTATATTTATATTCTATTTATAATCTATCTATGCCTTATTCCAATGTCTTTTTTCCTTACAACTTCGCACAACTATTAGAATAGTTATTAAATATCATAATTGAACTTTTATGGGACAGTTGACAATGATTTGAATGAAGCTAGGATAGAATTAACTTTGGTAAGATTATGGAGAGCATAGATGAAGGTTGATATATAATATGCAAATCTGCAAACTGGGGGTATGTATGGAAAAATTGAATAAGATATAATATAACTATCAAATAAAATAAGAGACATTGAAGTTTAAAACAAATAGCATTCATGAACAGATTATTAAAAGTATTGTTAAGAGAGAAATTTTTATTTTAAACATATTCATGTACAGTATGGAATTCAAACAAAACTTCAGAATAGTAACACAATTTTTTCCAATAATGAATTACTTATTTATATTGTTATTTCAAACCAAGATATTCAAAATATTCCACCTTATGGGTCTGATGATAGAGTAGGTCAAGTTTCTTCTTGCTTTCCATTACTTGCTGGTCAAGAATGGATACAGCTTCTTGAGCAGTAACTTTACTGACATGTGATTTACACATTGCATTTTGCCCTTTGATCTTGACTAAAACATCTCCATACTGTAAAAAAAGCATGCCATGAGTGTTAAATGTGCTACAATAATGTGGGTGATTTTAAATTAACATCAGGAAAGGAATGCTTTTATGTAGCTATGCTTTTTTGAAAAGACCTAGAAAAATTTCAAAAAAACAGAATTCAGTCATCCTATGTGCTTCACAAAGAACATTCCTACTAATGGATAGTAAAGTTATTTTAATAATCTAATTTAGTAATCTATGACAACACCCGCATAGATATGCACCTTCTCAGGCTTTTGGGCTAACTTTTTTCTTAAATCTTTAATTTCAGCCTTTAATTGTTGAATTCTTTCAGCATTCTTTTTCCTTTCCGTATCACATTCTTCATGGTGAGCCTTCCTCTGGCCCTCTGAAATGTATAGTTAGAAACTATTATATCTATATACAATTTCATTTAATTAAGAATTGTGGGGCAACATTCATAAAGGAATTATACAAAAATATTAATTGCAGATTGAGATGTTTCCATTTTTATTAAAAGAAGTTTCCAGTGATAAATAATTCTGTTTTTACAATCTTAAATTTTCAAACTTCCTGGCTTTTTTGATTTTTTAAATTTTGATAAAAATTACTAATATTCTTGCCTTACATAGGCATATCGTTTAAGAATGTCTTTTAATGATATTTTAGTTTGGCTTTCACATTTTGATTTTAACCTATGTACTCCTGATACCTAACTTTACCTGATAATTGAATTTTTTTCTTTATTTCTAATATCTGTCGATTAACAACATTCAGAGCGCTTTCCATAATGGTGTCCTTTTTACCGCTCTCAATAAAATTGTAGAAGATTTTTCGGAAATATGTCTAAAAAATAGGTATCCAGCGCAACGCTCGACCTTAAACAATTACAATTAATAACACTCGGGGAAATATCTTCGAGCGTTTCCAAGGTGTTCTTGAAATTGCAGTTTGTTTACAGCGCAGTTAAACTGAGCGTTCGTTTGTTTCCTTGCGCGGAATTTCGAACAACAGTGAATTTTATTACTTTACATATAAATTAAATGCATGTTTGGGTAGTTAATAAATTATGCAGGTTTATAATTAAGATTGACTTGAGATATTTACTCAGAAAACATGAGGTTTTTTTACGTATATATTATATTATAATTATATGTAACGTTCATCATTTCATTTTATAACATAATTTTATAAGCAATGTGTATTTTATTTTTGATTTTTATGCGTAGCAAAATTTCTATGATAGGTTAATGTTAACATTCAACCTTTTTTCATTATTAATAGTTACTACAATAAAAATATGTTATAAAATCCATGATCGAAAGAAAGAGAATTTATTCGGCGCGTATCTAAACTTATCTGAACTCATACTTCCGAGTAAAAAAACTAGCAATATTCATTATTCGAGCATTTTTAAGACAGATGATAGGTAAGTTTGTGAACTTCCTCAAGAGAATTGAATTTGTTCCTTCCGTCCGTTTCATCATTTAGAATCCAGTGTATATATCCGCTTCTTACTAGAAATAGTGCATGGGTCACATACTCGTAATTCAAAATCTAGGGGATGATGCTCTTCAGTAAATAAGTCATTATAAAAATAAGAATATCTAATAAATATGTGCCTCCTAATTGTATGGTAAATACGGTATGGAAATTTATTTGTAAGCAGACAATCATACCACGGCGCGGTGGCGGAGTGATACAAACAACGCTCACGCGGTTACTTCCGAAAGCTCCACAAAGTTGTAAAGGGACTCGAGAGTGTCGGCTTACGGCTGCGTCGCTCTGGAAGACGCGCGAGTGTTTTCTGTAGCGTGAAAGATAATATGTGAATATTTAAGTGATTTTTAAGGCGTTTAGGGACAAAGACGCCTGTGTGAGTGTGTGATGAGTGACCTCTAAGGATTTATCAACTTTTCGTGGACCAAGATGAGGCGCCGAGCGGGTTATCGGCCGTTTTTGGCGCTGACCGCCTTCGCGTTTTTCATTTGGCTACCTTCTGTGTCAGGTAAGTTTAGTTAAAGTGTGAAATATTCAATTTTTATTTTCAAATCTTATTCCTTGACGATCGATACCAAGATTGCGGTCGTCTCTATACGTGAAACTAGCTTTTTATCCCGACAGCAAGGAACGTAAGAGGCAGCAACAAGTTGCGGCGTCCCTAACTCTGTATCCCTGCGTTTCTTTAAAGGTATCGTTGATGTTCGTAAGGAATATTTAACTTCGGGAATTTTCCAATCTCTGATGATTGTAATTTCTATAGATGGAAAAGTTTTAATTTAAGTCGGAACTATTGCTCTATCGTCACCTCAGCCGAATGAGTGTAAGACAAGGTTTAACTATCAGTGTTTCCTTTTCGTTAAGTCCAAAGGTTTTTCGTCAATTTCGGACGAGTGTCATCATTATTTCATTGCTAAGCGATGAAAAGAATTCTTTACACTAGTGTTGGAAGCGAAGGCAGATTTCTGATGCAAAGCTTTTGTGAAATTTATCTAGGGTGTCTCTCAAAAAACGTGGGTTGAATTCAAATTTGCTTATTCGAGTGTGCGAACCGTGTTAATGTTAATTTTTGAAACAATTTCGCACATGTTTGGGGAAACTTTATGTAGTTTAAATAACGACAACAATTTTACCGATTTTCTCCGTTAAAATCGCGATGAGGTGATTTTCCACTATTAATTAAGCAGATAAGGTAGCTCCTCATTGAGCGTCCTCAGCTCTATTCCGTCTAAGGTGAAAGAAGCCCATGTGGAATTATTTTAATCGGGAATACAACTTTCGGGCAGAGCAGACTGATATGTCCACCATCTTCTCGTCCCAGGTCGACCAGCGGTGTCCGGTTCTCCTGCGGTTGTGGGGTGTGAGGGCAACGGGAGAAATGGCGTCCGATCTTTTTCTCTTGCACGAAAAGATTTTCATTAGTGAAGAATGAAATAATAAGCATTATATAAGTTAACGATGATAGGGGTTATCGAATTTTCTTTATCTAAAGTTTGAAATAGTATAGAGTAACAAAGCGTTGAGTCGTGGGAAAACGTTCCCTCATGAAACTAATCTCTTTCACTTCCTTTCCAATGCACGCATTCAAGTCACCGTCGCACGCTCGCTCCGCATTCAGTTCTCTCACTGCGATTGAATCCTGTGAGATGTTTGCTTTGCCGGATTCGTTTCTCTGTCAGAGTAGTTCTTGCGATAAATTAGTTGTTCTCGCCCATGTTTATTTGAGGCAATAGCTTTCTGGGGTCAGCGCCTACTGCATTAATGTCGACTCGAGTGACCGTAATTAGAGCAGATGAACTCAACCACCGTTTCCCTGAGACCTATTTTTAGTTGCTGTGCTTTTTGACACTTAACGCGTTTGATTATATTTTGGTTAATTTATTCGATTCATGGTTAGGACAATCCTGCCATCTCGGTAATGAAGTTCATCATTGACATAGTATGGAATCCAGAGGAAATCTTGGGAATTGAGAAATTACTTGACACTGATCTATTAAGAAGATATCAATCTAGTCAGCACATGATATATTTGCGGCTTAGACAAGACTGGTTTTATCACTATATATATCACCTTATATATTTTTGTTTCCCTGTGATATAATCAAATACCAATTCTTTGCAAACCCCGAGTAGTTTGTAACTTATAATCAAATAAAAAATTTCTTAAAACTAGGATGTGTATATTTAGATGATGTGAGCTATCATTTTTAAGTTAAAATACAGCATTGTCGGTAGGACAAAGAGCTAGGGATGATTCAGAGGCAGGTCGCGGATGAGGCATCATCGGTAATGAATCTCATAGTGACCGTTGCATCCCTTATCCTCCTCTGGTTTTGGTGGTTCCTTTTGGACCTTCCAAAAGATACATTATGAAGGCACTTCTTGGGCTCGGGGCCTTCAGCCCACCGGTTCCACCACTGCCTTAATGTCATCACCTTCTGCACGCCCGTCCGACCGATCTTCAATCGGTCGGCCATGTTAGCCTATCCGATTTCTAATTTGTAACTCTTGTATTTAAGGTAACTTAGCTAATAACCATCTCGGTAAAACCTGTAGCCATATCTTTCAATGCCACTACGACAGCATGTCTCGAAGGGCTTGTTAAGTTTATCTTAAAAGATGCAACAGCACGCGTTTGATGATCTACTATAAAACTTCGCGTATTTGTTTGAGTGATTTGAGTAGTGAATCTTGTTTCCTAGAGATGTATAGTTCCCAGTTGTAAAATGCATGTTTTATTGGAATCTGGATTATTATTAGCGATTATTTCCTAAAATCGATGCAGTTTTATCCTCAACTATTTAGATGAATCGAGGATTTATATTCCGTTGTAAATTAAAGTTGAAAACATACCATTCATACTGCTAATACGATGAGAAGGCATCAAGTGCGGATTTAATGTAGGAGACATATCTCCTACCAGAAGTCAAATTTTGAAATGCCTATCGTAACGGTCATTTAAAAAAATCTCGTGGAATACTTATAAAAGAAGTTCAACGATTTTCAGTTATGTTATGTACAGTTGTACTTGGTAAACATGCTTAATATCGCCCAACTTATTTGTTTCATTTTATAATAGCATGGTGCTTTTCAATTGTAATGAGAGTATTATACGAAGCTTATTTCAAGTATTCCTTTGCTTCGTTTCAAAGCTGTAGCAGAATATTTTGCCTGTTGAAATATAATCGATTCCGTCAAGTTGTTGCACCTAACTTGTAATTTATGGTGTCTCGCAAGGCGGAAGATGCGAATAAGAGATGATCTTAGGTTTACCCTACTTAATGAGTGAAGCGTTGAAATGTTTTAGGATGTAATGAGATGTAGAGGAGATACCCATTAATTTCTGCACTCATCTCAATCTTCGCGTGTTATATTCAGTTTCTTTTCCGCTTCCTTTGTAACTCAGCGCAACTCGCAGTTCTCACGAATCCACCGTTGATGGAGCCAACCGTATATTTCGGAGCGTTCGTCACATCCGTTAGGAAATTCCATGTCTCGGGACAATGGAGTGGAATGAGTCGATTTTCTCTTCCTGGCGATTTAATTTTATCTTAATTACCTGGAATAATTTTTGTCTGAAAGAAAGAAATAGCAAACGAAACAGCCTCTTGTAGAAATCTCTTAATATTGCAAGCTTATAGATGCTTTCGTTCGGATTTCACGCGCCCGGAAACCCTTCTAGAAAGGTGTCGAAGCGTACAGAAAGGTTTGGGGACTTAATGTGATCCCGTGGTTCATTTGTCCAGAAGTCTGATTTTATCTTTTATTGCGTCGATGTGATTGTACGAATTATCCTCATTAATGCACTGGTATCGGATTTAATGATGCTTGTGATGTGTAACCGAATAAAATTTCTTCTTCCGTTTATACAGTATCCAAATGTCCCAGGTTACCAAATAACCGATCAAGAGGGTAAAGATTTTCTGGTGACGCTTATAAATACTAAGTAGAATAGAAAGGTGTGGCATGTCATAAGAAGTTAACCGCTTTGATTTGGAGATGGCTGTCATTTTTAAGGCTGCATAAATGGTCTCGCTGATTGATTAGTGATACTCGTTCGCTATCTAATTTTATGCCGCTCGAAAATTATCACTACGTCGTATGCTTATCTCTCGTGATAACTGCTTCTCACTCGAGAGGATTGATTCGATATTCTCCTCATATCGCGCTGAAAGAACAGTTTTTCAGCATCGCTACTTCATCACTTTATGTTAAAATTCGTTTTCACTGCAGACTCATGGTGGAATTCATGCGCTTCTGAGTTTTAAGTTACGCTTTGTTAAGCACGGATTTCGTACTTGAACTTGCGTTTTCAGCGATAACTCCGACCGCCTATCAGATTTCGTAGCAATGCGCGAAAGATAAGTTCGTTGGTACAACTTGCGGCTTCTGTCAGCAAATAAATCATTTCATTGTTTCTGACGCATTTACAATTTTTTCATCAGATTCCATTTCTATTAATTTATCTTAGTTGATAAAGTGTAACATTCGTAACCCGACCTTTAACACGGAAATCGCATTTTAATCTACGATTATTACACGAAACAAGAGCATCACTAATTTGTGATAATCTAGATGTTCAAATTCTCCCATGTTGATCATTTTTAATTGGCAATTATATTTCATAAACATCTTATCTTCGAAATTATTTATTCCACTTTTTTCTCATCAGCGCCAAGTTATCTTGTATTGCATCATTGTAGCGATTACGTGAAGATTGCATTTTGTATTTGGTTGCATCCTATCAGTTTCGGATCTAGAAACTTGTCTATGAGGGTGAGGGGGGCGATGTAAGACAATCTCCTTATAAATTCACCTCCAATTAACTCATAACACGTTCACTGCGGATCACTCCACCGTTGGAGTGATAAATGCATTGAAATTGGAGGTATCCGCAGTGAACGTGTTAAGATGCAATTTCGTCGTGTTTAATGCAGTAGATGTAAAGTGATCGTGGAAAAACTTCGCATCCTGAATTTAATTCAAGCTCCCTGTCTGATTCTAGGCCTCCCATGGATCGCAAATGCATACATTCCATACGGTTCAAATTAGGTATTGTCGCTGCGATTATGCGAGAAAGGAATAGTATTTTAAGGTTAATACCATAGTAACGTTAATCTTCAACGCAATGTTTTGTCAGTACTGAAACGATAACGCATTTGATAATCTTCTTGACACGGTTTTGTTACTATCTTGAGAGAAATCACGCTGGCAAAGTTTTGGGGGTACCGTGATTCGCCTGCATCTGCTCTTTTCATCGGTCGGTTAATGTTTCCTGTGTCCTCTGCGCTGGTCAAGAACCCTCCGCTGCAGTTCCGAAATTCCTCTTCTCCCCGTTCCTTTCATCTCTGTTCTTGTCCCTTGTGTCAAGGACGCCGGTTCTGGTCGTAGGCCAGCGATGCGTCCTCTGCATGACAATATTTCCGCTCACACCTTCAACACGCTCTCACCCCTTCTCCATCTTACACATCATGACACGGCGTGCAGACCGGTACTGGTTATGCCGTTCCCTACATCACCCCTTATGAATCTCATCTTACCCCCAGATTTAAGCCAAGAAGACCTTTAGCCATGCCTCGCCCTCAGCTTTCATAAAATCCCAAGTTTTTGTTAAGGAACGGCAAAAATCAAGTCTACGAAGGCAGAAACTTCAGCTCAAGTCCTAACTCTCGAATCGAAATTTTGCGTAGTGTAATTTTGCTGTCGCTTTCGTCTTAAATGAGTTATTTGCCGGTTTGGGTCAGGTTGTCGGAGGAAAGGATTCGAAAGTAAATTTCTTTCATCTTTAGGTGATTGATTTTGGTCCAGTTTCTACTACAGAACAATATTTTATTCTGCAAATCCGGTTTGACGCTATCAAATTGGCTCCTTTGCCTCTTTTATGCGTTTTATTCAGTCTTGATGTGAAATTTTTAAAATCGATCCTGTAGGGCTTGACTTCATGAAAAGACGTCACCATATAATAGGACTTGGTACGTCTCATTATTTTTTCTGTATAGTACTGTATTTTGCTTGATGTGAGAACTACAAAGATTATTTCCCGAGATACCGAATCAATTTAATTTATAGTAAATTACATTGATTCGGTTATATAATAAGGTTCGTTGCGATTCGAGTTAGATTTCGCGATATTTTACGGTATTATAATGTCCGTAAGCATCCCAGACATGCTAGTAAGTAGTGTTTGTACGGCGGTAACATGAATATGATTAATCTCATGAGTAATCTTTTTCAAATTATTCATGTTAATGATGTTTTTCTCTCTTTGATGATATGCATCTAATTTCCTTCAGGCTGTTCTTGTATAGGGGTTACTGAACCCCTCGGGTAGTCATGTCTAATTTTGGTTTGGCAGAGGCTACTGTTGAAAAATTAGTTGATGTTCTTCGAGTAAGAGTTAGTCTACCCGAAATGAATTGTAGTAAATTTGTCGCATAGTAATTAAAACGACTCATCAATCAATTTGTATAACTGAATTTCAGGTTACGATGTATTCAGAAGTGATTCAATGAAAGGTGCGAATCAAATTACTTGTTTTGATAATCGATTATTTATTTTTAAATTCTCGAGTCTCCAAAAGCGAGTCCGGTTCATTGATCGTTTCATGTAGCGAGGCCTCCGACCCTTAGTTTATAGTGTCACGTGGAAAGAGATTAGGGCCATGGCTTTACCACCATGCTAACGGGGACAGCAGGAAAACGAAAGTGAGTTAATTACGGAGGAATAGATAGTAAACAATGGTTCTTAAGCCTCCACTCTCGTCCTTTGTTGACACGCATCGTGGAGTTCACGCACGGGGATCATTAAGACTCCGGAGTCTGGCGACAACTGGGATGTCTTCGTTCTGCTTTTGCACGAAACGCAGATTCTAGAGATCTGTCACGCCCGCACCCGAAAGTTCGTGTTCATGCACGACCCACTGACCTTACGCTGAAGAAATGCGTCATTACATTCGTATCCGAATTGTTGTATTTCGCGCGGTGCTTTGTTCTTCTTGAACACTCTTTCGAAAGGGTTTCATTGTTGGATAATTGACTTATTTTCATCTGAAGATGACCTTATTAAAGTCATCTTCAGATGTTCGTTTCTTAGGATTTTGTCCTACCATGAGCGAGTGAAAGAGTTCAATCGATTTTGCTCTCGAAAATAAAATAAGTAATACAAATACTGTTCCGTTTCTCTCTCATCCTTCGAAGAAATTTAAGGGTAAATTTAATTGAAAATGAAACAATGTAAATCTCAGCAGTCTTTGGGATGTAAATTCCTGCACATTTTGTTCGGTCACCAAATATTAGTAACATTCAACATTCTTGGGGTAAAATTTGGCGTGGTTGTCCTTTTTTCTTTGTTTCAGAAGATGCATGGAATTAAATTTCTTATCTAGAAACATCCTACTTGGTCAGCAACAACTAAGTATTGCGATCTAATGACTTTTGTTATAATTAAAATCATTTGGTATATCCTTTTGAATGGTGTGGTATTTTGTCATTTTGGAAAAATTAATTGGCTAGAAATATACCATAAAGTATCTAATTATGTAGGGAAATATATATGAATACATGGTTCCCCCTTCTTTAATAGTTTATCCTCTATCTCTCTGTTTTACCAATGTTGCTTGTTTAAATTATTTCAGTCATCCTTGGTAATGCCTAGATTTTAGTTTATTTCGGTGTCATAAATTACGGAAAGGTCCAATCTTCAGGCCAGTGGCCTAAGCGACAAAGACTGCATGAAAATGTAAATAAGGTGGGGTGCCATCGTTCCCTATGGGCGAGCTGGGTGTTCCGTCAGCGTCCCGTGCGTTCCTTCGCTTTTCAATCTGTGCGGAGAAGGTGCGTGTTCGACTCGCGTCTGTATCCCGACCCACGCGCTCTCCTTCCACCACCCTTTCAACTCTCCCCATGCGCCTCACCCTTCCGCCTTCCCCCCCACACTCCGGCCCAGTGGTTGCAGCTGTCGGTCCCAAAGGTGCTGGTGCTCGGGGGATGGGGCTAATGTCCCTTTTGAAAGTCCCTTTCAGTCGTCCTGGAAAGCGTTTTTTTGTCACAATCTGGCTTTCTAGGGTGGCGGAGCCGTAGCTGGTTGCGCCTTCGAATAACTTAGAAAAATTTGATGGGTTATTTTAAATTTTTTATTCATGCAGAGGTTTTTAAAGGTATGCGATTCCTTACCACGTGTAGGTTTTTGGCTGTGTTGTATAGTACACTCGTTGGCTCTGAGTAGTCATTCTTCGGCTTCACTTGAATTGGGGTGTGCTTCAGTGAAGTAATTTCCATCACTGGAGAACTCTCCATGAAACGGATGCGAAGGATTCATTGGTTGCTAAATGGAGTGGAAATTTGTTGATTTAATTATTTGGAGACAGTCAATCGGCAAGAAATATTAAGTTTTAAGTCCTATAGTAATGATAGTACGAGAATAAACCTCAACATGATTGATTGACTTTAACGCTTTGGTAAGAAACCTGCGGTCTTTAGACCACGTCTTTCATGCTGCCTTTTCTCTGCTCCAACTATTAAATGCAATGATAATGATAATAAAATATTAATAAGATTTCCCTGTCGCGTTTCGTCCGTTAACCGAATTTAAAATGGTAGATAAAGTAAAAGGTAAAATTCTTTGGTTTGCTAAGGGATTGGCTCACTTTTCTTTCGAACAATTTCCAAATTCAAGTTTTCTAATGTATGTAATATAACCTCAAGCGCTGCCTCAGGGTTTTAAAAGTGTTCCTCCGTTGGAAAATGATTCCCTCAATCTACTCTAGGAAATAATCCTATCAATAATAACGTTAATTACTATGTTGCTCTGATTCAGTACTCGAGATCGGGTCAGGTTTTATATCGTTACTATGATTTGATCAGTTAAACGTTGCATATGCAATTTCATTGTGCATTGCATCGCCTCTTTCCATAATCAGCTCTTATGAGCGATGTAACTTAGAAAGAAGGCAAAAGATTTTATTAAACTTCCACTGGAAAGTGTATTTTTCTTCGATAGCTGCTTCACGAAGTCGTTTTCTATGAGAAGATGATTATTCTGAATGACCACAGCCTTGATATATTCGGTAAAGGAAGATTTTACTCGTGTTGTAGCGAATGCCGATCATTTCGAAGTCGGTTACTTTTTCCGCTCTCGATGCTATCAGAGATGGTTAAAGAAGGGCCGCCCGAGGGAAATAGACACGTCCGATTCAGGCGAGTCGTAGCTCGTGAAAACATTTCCTTCCCTGACCCGCTTCTAACTTTCTAACCCTGCTCGGCATCTTCATTCAAAGCGGCTTTATGTCGAATTCTTTCCCTCTTGACCCGAATAACCCCTTTTGCCGCCACCGGTGTTCGAAGCCGGTCCTTTGATCTCGCACCTGTAGCCGGGAATGCGGTCGCTCGGCTATCCCGAAGTCGTTCGTTCCGAGGGATGTCTGAAAGGCGGTGGTTCGGAGTGCGAGGAGAGGCGTTTGGGGCCGACCAATCAGGATGCAGCGAGGAGGCAGCTGCCCCGACGACTACTTCCCATTCCCTCCCCTTCCCCACCATCCACCACCACCTTCTGCTGTTCCCTTCCCCGGCTCTCTTCCGTAATTCGTATGTGCCTCGCTTTCAGGTTTTCCTGCCACCCTCGCTGGATGACCATTGTCTGGGTGCGGTAGTCTAGTTAGTCCGCAAGTTTGATAGCTTAGCGGCGCGCGAGGGGTTTTTACCAGTGGCACTTGCTACTTCTCCGTCCTCGGATTTTTTCGAGCACTCGTGGGATAGGTCTCACCGCGTGATTGAGGCCTGGGTTTTTAAATTTACGAAATGCATTTGCTTCCATGTGGGATTGTATGAGTAAATTGGGTTAACATCATTTTGGGCGCGGTTTTATTTTCTGTTTTTTCCCTCAGTATTGTTTACATCTTGTAGTTATATCCATGTATGCTGTATTTATGTAGAGGTCCCCAAATCGCGGCGGCCTATATCGTGTCTCATATGTGGTTTACAAGCTGAACTGATACTCGAAACATGTATCACCACCAGGATGACACACACCAGACAAGTAATAGCTATCCGTTCTCGCTATATTCTCGCGAAATCTTTTTGTTGTCTAGTTTCGAAAATCGCGCTCGCTGAGAGCGGAAATCACGACATCGCGTATTTCGTCATTCAAATCAGTACTTAAAAATGTTTGGAATAACATTTTCCTTCTTTTTCACGTTACTTATTAGTTGTATCTTTTAACATCTTTTCCCGTTACTTTTCATTCGATGGGCTACAAAGAACGAGTTTTAGTTTTTTTGGCGGGTTTTTTCTACAACAGCCTTTAGCTAATGGTATTCATGAAAAAGAAGAATTATGTTGCTCTCTGTGTTAGGTCCCTAGTAAACTTCATCCCAAAATGTTAAATCAATGGTTATTTTTTATCGTTTCGCAAAGCAACTGATGTTAGCATATCGAGGAATAGCCTATGAGAGATCTGTGGTCTTTGATATATTTTTCCGAGCTTTGGATGACCGTAAAAACAGCTTCCAAAAAGGTCTAATTTTACAGGTTAACGAATCGTGAGGATTCCATCCTTAACAGCTTCTTTCAAAAATTTAATGTTTCATCATTCCTGCACGGCCGAAGGACCGACAGCCGAAAATTCGGGTGGTCGAAATCTCTGGTTGGACCTCGTACACGGAAGCCTCCTTTCATTATTTTCAGGTAGCCCGCCGCTCTATAGGGCAAAACTGCACCCCAACCTCTCGAGAAACCCTCCCTCTGCCCCACTCCTTCGAAACTAGCCTTCGAACCTCTAGGCTAGACCTCCCCCGCCTCGCATTATCTACCCGACGTTTTTCTTACACTTGGGCCCTAGGCTACGTCCCATTCCAGAAAATCCCATTTGTATTCCTCGACCTTCCCCAGGCGTCCCTTCGGATATTGTCGAATGCACCGGCCATTTTTTCCTAAGCCCCCCGTGAACTTCTCTGTGGGGTTTCGAAGGGGACCAGGGTTTGGATCGAAATGGTTTGGAGGATGAAATGGCTGCATATAACTTTGTAGTGGACGTCACGGGTATTGTTATTTTATCCGGGGTCTGGAAGTAATGAATTAAGTTGACGTGTTTGAACCTTATGGTTTCGGTGAATCCGGATCGTTAGCAAGTGGTGGCTCTTGAAAGTAGTAGCAGGAATGGTAATCGAATCTTTATTATCATTATAAATATTTCATTATTTATATTGCTATGTGTTAACTGGTGGCATTCTATCCTGCAGAGGTCGCCTGGGTGCTAGCAATTTTTCGTGTCACCTCACTTTCAAGTTTCATGTTAAACATCGAGTTAGCTCCTTGCCGTTCTCGATGGCGTGGTGGTTAGCGTGCTAGGCTAGCGATGCCGAGGTCCCGGCTTAGAATCCTGGTCAGGGCATGGTTTTCTGTTCGTCTTTATTAGGTTAATTGTTAGTGTGTCTCATTAGACTGATATGATGATTATTATTATTGTCATCTTGTCGGCTACTGCACTATAGGTATCTGATCATACAAAATTGAGGTATCCTCATCTACTGGTATGGAAGTTTAGATATATTGTTTAGTTTGTAGGCTGTACATTTTGTTAAGAATGTGGTTGTGACATAATTTTGTTCTACAGATGTAGTTGAAGATCAAAGTCTTCGGATATCTTGCTAAGAGTTGGTACATTTTTCTTAAGTAGACTTACGTTTTCGCTTTATAAATATGCATAAACGTGGCGGTTTCTCTGGTCATTTCCTTTTTCGGCATCTGCATCGGCACACTTGTTGGTCTCCCTCGCCGTTTCCCCTTCATTTCCGCGCTACACCCTCAAGAAGCAACACGTGGCCTGCCTCCGAGAGCTTCCCTTCAGGGGAGCACTTAAGTGTAACGATTGAAAAGTTCCGCGTGCCTTCTCACGTGTGCCAAATGTAAGCCATTTGCGAAATTAAAAAGTTTTTGAAAATCTGAGTTTTTGCCATAATTCTTGCCGCAGAATTTGCCTGGTATTTATTTATCAATGTCTGAGGGGATTTTCTTTACCGTATCTCTGATATATTCTATTAATTCAGGTTAATTTAGGCGATTTTTTATCGATACAAATGAAATGGAAATGCGAAGTTAACGGGCTGTTAGGAGAGCCGTCTTCAAGCATCGCTTTTGTCACCAAAATCATTCTTTTGTTTTTATTTGTGAATTTTTTATAAATAGTAAACACAAATGTGTAATAAGATACGAGGTTGGATGGAAGAGAGGCCCACTCTGGCACAGTCTCGCCATTAAAGGGTCAATAATAATAATATTGCAGTCGTAAAATCAAAGTTAGTAGGGATGGCTTCGTAGAAAGACAGCTAAATAAATGAGTGAACTTCCTTGCTACAATTTTAATTCTAGCAATGCAATACTATTACGTACTTAAGTTGCGCGAAATAATTTCTTTTACCATAGATACGATTAGGAAGTCAAAATAGGTCTTTGTACACTTCTCGGTAATTCTCACTTCTCAAAATCCTTTGAATATGTATTAATACATTAAAAGCGCCCTGCTCTGTCATGCTTGGTGTTACCATACACGCGGCCAACATAACAAATGTTGTTGGGGTAAGATGCAGATGAATCATTTGTCATATGTCATCAAAGACTGATGATTACTAAGCTGATATTTCCCAGTAACCTTCCCCCAGCTTCTTATCGAATGAAGTTTTATCTGTTATCGGCATTTCTGAGACAGCCACGATGCTTTACGCTTAAAGGGACGGTGTTAAGTATTCCACGTATTAAAATTCCATTTTCAGAGTCCATTTTTCATCCTCCCGTGGCAATTCGATCTGATCTAGCCCCTTTCTAAATCGGTCCCTTTCCTTCCACACACGATCCTTTTCAATCTTAACACGTGGCTCTTTCCACTTCTCTTTCCTCTCAGAGCTCCTCCGTGGAACGTCTATTGTGAGTCACGAGCGGATCCTTATCTTTCCTTTCATCTCCTGCCAACCTTCCATTCTCCCGTTTTATCCTCCATGGACCAGTGCCTGGTGATTTTCCCTCACGGTTTCCCTTGGGTCCTTCATCGCCCCGCATGTAGCTTTCAAAAACACTGTTTTATTCCGAGATTATTTCATTTCCCCCAGTTTTCCGATCGAATGATTTTTTAATCATGGCCCCTCTCAGGAACGGCCATCACCGAGTTCAGCCGCAAAATCAGGGTCTGCAAAATTTCGTCCAAATCCCCTTGGAACTCCCAGGTAGCCGTTTGGAAATTCCGAACGTCTACCTTTAATATTGGTATCGTGATTTAATGCGTTTTACCAATAGTTTTTTCGTAACCGAAAGTTTCTGGGGTTTGTAGGATCTTTGGTTCGTGGTGGGGGTTCAGTCTTCCTTTCCAATCATTCTTTTGTAGTCCGTGAAGCTTTATCCCTCCGAGGGATGGTCGCTCACGCTGATGTCACCTGGGCGCACCTTTGGAGATTTTTTCCTTGGGTGGCTTAGGCAGCGGGTCGCCGGAGAGCATGGGTTGTTCTATGCTAGCCGAGCTAGAAGACGTGCTCCTCCAGAGTCCATTGTTTTTCACTTTATAACTTTATATCCCATATAAAGTTATCTAACCAAAATCTGCGTCGTGACTTCCATGTGCGCGGAAGATGATATCCGTCACTATATCCTGTTGAATGCGCTATAGAAAGTGGGAACTATTGCTTTATGAAGAGAGTCATTTCAGTTTTTGCTTTCGTGGGGTTTGGATAATACCTTTATAGGCTTATAAGAAGAATCGTCCTGAGTTAAAGGTAGTTGAGTGCTTTCGTTTTGAGAAAGAACCTATCACTTTCTGGAGTGAAAGGTTTTTTATTATTCATTCGGAAATTGCGAGGCTGAAGGGGAATATTTTCTCTAATATTCTATGCATGCTTTTCCCAAAATTTCTTTCCCCATTTTCGAGATAAATATGGCTTAGATAAGGAATAATATCGAGGAGTTACAGGTCCATCTTTACTAGTGCTTGCAATCTGTCTATCTGTAAAATATTCAGCCCGAAGGCCGGTTGGGACCTCATCCTCTCTACCATCAGCTACGACTAGCTAGGAGAGGCAAATGAGGCTTACTAGGCCAGATGAGGAATGAGGTAGAAGTGAGGCCTTGTTTTCCTCACTGAGCCAGAATGCTATAACAGAACAAGCCGACGTTAGTGAAGCACAATGACTCTACGAGTAACACTTTTCGTAACATTGCATAGAAACCTTAATTAATACTATTATTCAGTATAACTCATACCACAGTAGATTTTTTATCTTCATAGCCATGAACAAGACAGACATGGGTCTTTAAAAGATAAATCTTTTTTACCCCGCACCAAAGTACAAATGATAACTGTTTCATTGATCCAGATATGGTAGCAGGACCTATTGTAATCTACCAACCTCCTATTTATTCATTGCGATTTTTTTTACAAGTTCTGATGTCCGAAACCTGTTGAAGAAGTTACACCACATGTTAATTTTACCCGTAAAATTTCTTAAATATTTTTTAACATCTGTATCGAGTTATGGCCAAGCTTAATTATTCTCCAAATATAAATCTCACTTTTCGGATCGGTTACATTCAAACCATTCCATGTGTCGTTAAAAAAACGACCCAAGGCATTCTTCGAATCTCATAAACTTAGTCCCCGTCTAGCTCTCGAAGGACGGGTATTAATCTGTCTTAAGCTCGGGCACATAGGGCGTCCCTGTCATTCGAGCTTTCGGTGTGTGTAGAGTGCAGAGCGAGGAATCGAGGTTTGCGGCCATAGGCCATGTTTCCCGTCTCTTTCTCTGCTCCCGTTTACGGTTGAATGACTCGGCTGAAAGAGGCCGAGGCAGTGTCGTGGTCGGGGAAGGGAGAGCGTTGTGCGCTACAAAGGGGTGTGATTACGATTTCTGTGTTGTATGGCGGGATGAGTGCCAGGGAGCCTTAAATGTACCGTGTCTGACGAAGGAGGGCCCTTTTAAGTCGCTGTGCCCTTTCAGAGTTATCCGTCCCTTTGCTAGAGGACGGAGATGTTTTATAGGTTCTTATTGCCTGTTGCACATGTCCATTCCGATCATGTTAGTTTTAAGGCGGATGCAAAGCGATTACGGTACCGAATTTTCTGTTACATGGGCTGTTTTTTTTAGGAATGAAAAGTCTTTTGTTGATGCTAGCGCTAACGTTTTCTATTTGTGATATTTTATCGCTGTGAATTCGTTAGATGGATCTTTAGTGGGCTTATAGACCTCTTAATTTTTTATTAACTAGAGATTTTAATGCTGTACGATTTTACGTTCTTCTGATTAACTAGATATTTCTTAACGTACGTGGGAAATCAGTAACCGATCAGTCGCTTAAAATTTTCGAGAAGTGTGAGGTAGCGTTGTGAAGATATTGCCGCGTGTTATGTATCACGGAAAGAATTTTGATTTCCATTCAATTTCCGACTTATTCCTTATCTGAAAATAGTTAACGTTATTTCTCGTAAATAGGACTAAGTGAAGTACTTACTGGGGCATTAAAATTGCATATACGTAATCTGAATGTTAAAACGCCTTGTGTACTCGCTAATGTAAAATGCCAATCGATGATACTTTTTTCCCAATTTTTTTTTCATTTTAATTATAACGTATTTGATACTTGAGATTCTTATATAATGTTATGAAATATTGGTATCAATCAGGTTATTAAGGTGGAATTTATTTTTCTTCCTGGTTCGCGTAAATGGAAATACTTGTCTTCGAACAGCCTTCTTCAATCTTCGCAGATCCTCGCCAAGTTTGCCGATATTTTCAGTATCTACGCGCCCAACCATGTCCCGCATCTCGAGTTCACGTTAGTAAATTCGTAGATTCTGAATGGGATATCGGATAGCATCGCCCAAGACGTCACAATCGAGTCACCTCAATCCACTTGATATGCATCGACAGGCCCGAAACAAGTGAAGCGGAGGTAGCGAAAAGGGATGAATGGCTCCAGTCTGTGTGGGTGGAGAGTGACGGAAAAGCAGGTTCAGGCATTGGGACTTTTTTGCGCCTTCGGAAGGCGGAGGTGTGGAGCGGAAACAATATGGCGATGGGACTGTAAGGCTTCTTCACCCTTCCGATCCGCTACGGGGACTTTGATGGAAGAGGAGGAGAATCTCAGCATGATAACGAGACTGGTTCAAGTAGAAGCGGATTTAGTTTGCGGACTATGATCGTTTCTATGATTGTAACTTCCTCAATGAATTCTTGAATCAGTTGTTTATTAACAGTACGAATGAAATTGTTACGATTTTCAGATTTGCCAGGTAGTTGGTTACTGCTGTTATCCCCTTCATACGGTTGCCGTGGAGATACAAATTTACTTCTAGCTCAAACTTCATGGAATTAAAAAAGGAGTTTGCGTCTGTTCAGTGTGTACTATTTAGTTATCGTTTCAACGATTCACTGAGTATGTCAATGCTATTGAGCGGGGGCAGATGGACTTATGCCCCCCCACAAAAGTTTCTACAAGTATTAATACATAACCAAATTCTCAAGGTTCTTATCAATAAATATTTTGTCGATTGAAACATTTCCTTGTAGGCAATACTTTCTTATGATGAGAATGAATTAGTTAGCATTGCAACGTAAATGGGAGACCAATCTTACGATGTTAAAGTTCAGCCCCCATCCCTGGCGAACATTCTGGATGCGAAAGGAATAACAAGTGTGAAAAATAGCGGCATGACTGGGACTCGAACCCAGGTATTCCGGGCAGGTATTCAAACCTTTCCTTAATTCTGGATGCGCCCCCGATACTGAGTAATTACTGTAGAAGCTAGGAAGCGTTCTTAAGTTGATCTATAGGGAACCTAAAGCTTTCATCATTCAAGCTATGATTCGAGGGGTGCTGATTTTTCTGCAAATATAAACTCAGTTTAACTATAAAAATTAGGAGCTTGTTAGCATTCTTCGATATGGGCCACATCAAGTAAAGCGATGAAGGATAAAGAGAAGAGACTTATAATCCAACATGGATGGCAATTCACCACGGCCCCCCCACATCAAAGATATGGGGCCAACCAGAAGAACCAGTCTCGGCAACGAAAATTGTCAAAAATACTGTATTAATGTATTTCCCTTTAATCTAGTTACTGATGGTTCCTTAATATGCTCCGGAAGGGGTCAGTTGACTTCTTTACCCGGTAAACCCTTGTACAGGATAAGTATCCTTTTACTGCTCAAGTAGTTTTTAGCATATCTTAGAATCGAGAAGATGAGAAGGCGCGACATTTAGCACCATTTATCTCTGCTCCCTACGTTTTGAGTCACCATCTCCATTCTGGTCCATTTCCGCGAATTAAGAGCTCCGTCTAACGAGGCAGCACATCATCTCAGACGACCGGGGCCATTTCCGCGAATTACGACGCAGTCATAAAGACGAGATCAGTGCGTGCTCGAAGACAAGCTCGACTTGTTTTAAATTCCCCGTCGCTCATATTTCATGCCACATTTCTCGGGATTCAATTTATAAATGCAGCCAATTCACTCGTGCCATCCACTCCTGTCCGGAAAGCAACCCCACAAGCTCTGGGGAAGGGTCGTCGCTCTGAAACCGAAGGCGGTTTTAATTGGGCGAGATCCCCTCGCGAGTGTAGCTCAGAATTTACGCAGGGCCGAGTTATTTTTGTAAATTTTTTATGGCCAGCTGCAAGAAGTGCTATGAAATGTACTGACGAGAATTGGCGAATGTGGTGGAGACAGATGTGAGTGATTAAGGGGAGTACTGGGATTAAGAGAGCTGTCCAGATGGGTCAGTTTTGGTGGCTTTTTAGTTGCTGTTGCTGTATACTTCTCAATGTTTCTTCATCTCTTGATTTTCTTTAGGTTACTATGGAATTTTCCATGGTGAATCGTCATCAGTTGTAAACTTAGTTTACAAGAGTATGGAGCTCTTCATGCTGAGGGGAGTCTCATAAGTGAGAACAGGCATGGCAGACGATTTATATGGATGAAATTGGACATATTTTTATTTTTTAGCCCTTAGTAGCTAATTTATAAAATAAAAACGCGCATGAAGTTGTCAAGTCTTAAATTATCGACTAAATTATGTCTTCTTGACGGATCGTCCTCAGAAGTACGCCTCTGTTTACAGTTCTTCGCCTTCTGTTGTTGAATGTAAGCGATTCATATCGTTGTTTGTTTTGCGAATAAATTAAACGCTCACATGAAACCATTTTAAGCACGCTGTGGTTGTTTTTTTTGTTCCGATGTATGAATTTGAAGTGACGTTTTCAATTACGGAAGTTGCTCAGCATTCATCTGTTATAATGTCTGTAGTTGCTGCTAGTAGTGCAATTGGTAGTTCTGTATATAATAGTTTATTTCCGTGACTTTCGTAGTGTTATTGGGGCTTTTTCTTTAATCTTTAAGCAAGAATTTCTTCTTTGATACTCATCGATCAGCTTTAATTTGATGCACAGTTTCCGCTGCTACATTGTTATCAAACTTTTGAAACTGAAGCGGGGATCTGTACGGGCAAATCCTTCGAGCGCATCCTTTCACGGTGGAGGAAGTATTACTTAGCTGCAGTTCGATGACGAGCGTTCGAATTTTAATGAATGGAGAAAGGCCTAACACGAGGCGACGATGCTCTTCTTTAGCTACCTGACGGACCTTAACACTTCCACACCCATTCACTCAGAGCAGTTGTGTATTCAGCAGCAAAGGGGGAAATGAATGAGTCTTCCGCTGCCCCACCGGATCTCGCCCTCTTCCCAGCCCGTGATCTTATGTCATTATACCTTCTTTCTCAGCTCCCTGCTTCCCCGGCGTCTTTTCTATGCCTCACGCCCTTCTCATTTGTCCAAACAAATCTGGTAAGCCTTCCTTCCGCGGTCCGTCCAGGAATGTCTTCCTTGATTATCGACCTCCTAGATTTTTCTTCTTAGTTCCGCGGATGCCATTAGCAGTCACTCCTTTATTGTTTTTACGAGTTTTAACATTACGTGACCACTTCGTTTTAGAAGATTCCATTGTTAAAAGTGAATGAATTTAAAAATGTTTGTCCTAAAACGAGGAGGGTGGATGTCCTGAATAATAAATATTTGAAACTGAGGATCACGTAACTAATTTGTTCCTGTGGTTATGTAAAGAAATTTATGTAACCGGAAGAATCTGATAAGGGTATTTTAGCTATTATGTAATTTATGTGACGTATCGAGCAGATTCGAAAGATGTAAGTTGAAGTATCAAGGATATGTCAGATAATTTTTCGAAGAATGCTATATTATCCTTATGATAGTCAAAAAATTCATCAGATATTTCTTGATAGATCAGTTGGATGGATTGTTTTAGCGCGACAGAAAGGAATTATTGTTTGAATAGTGAAGAATATTTATTTGTTAGAATCTCTGATGGAAAAAAGTAGTTGAAGTTTCTATGTGTATGTGGAGGTGGTGGCGTCAAAAATCATTTTCTGGATAAAAAAACGAGTGTAATGAGGCAGTCCATTACTAATGTATAACCATCACCGCAAAGTCAAAGCAGCCTGATGCATGGTAAAGTTTATTTTTCTTGGGAATGTTACGGATGCTATGTATGTACCAGTAATCTTTCGATCCCGGTGGCACAAGGAAAATATTTCTTCGCAGCTTTCCTCGCCAGTCGTAACATTTACTCTAATCTGGTCCTTACTCTAATAAGTCCTTTTTCCTGCTTATTATTTCCTACCCTCCTGTCTACTTTTATTTTCCGTCTGTCCTTAAATTTAATTCCATTTTTTTTACCGTTCCATTTGGTTTCGTATACCCCAACAGACTCGAAAGTTTTCTGTGATCTTTCACGAATGAAATTTCTTTCCCTCAATCAACGGGGAGGAGGGATGCATTAAATCTTTATCGACACCTTTGATCGCGTGTTTATAGGACCCTTTCTCGTGTCTTCCGTGAAACCGTGAGATTTGTTAAGGCTACGGGTTTATTCTTTTGGGTTATAAATTATCGCATGGAAATATTCGGCTTGCCGGTTAGCGAAATGATGAATGCTGAAATTAAAAAAAAAGATCTTGTGGGCTATTAATATTTCGAGAGCTATTAAACAAGTGTAGGTCGGAGATATTGTATTGTATGAATAACTGATGCTTGGTAAGTACTGTTTAATGGGATTAAAGAAACTGGGAATTCTGGAAAACACGATGGAATTTTTCTTCGAGTAGCTCAAATTTAAAGGTGAAGTTAATGATAACAACCAGTGGGCTTACGGAACTACCATACATAAGAATTTTTACAAAGAATAGGTTAAAAAGTAGGGTTCGTCGTATAGGAGGAAGTAGATTTTCATGGTATATATTATGATAAATCAAGAATACAGTCTGAAAAATAGCATCCTCTTTCATACTGTAGTCGTTCATTTAATAATAGCGCAAATTACCATACTATTGATATTGGTCAGTCAGATCTCATGGTCAGTCGATCGATTTCTCGGTCATTTTTTTATAGGCGTTCAGTTATGTGGTCTATTACCAAATTAAAATCTAAGAATTATGGGTTTTGTCTCATTAAATTTTCGTTGACTACTCATATCGTGGGCTGTTCATATCCATTTTTACCTGAAACCTTCATAAATCATCCCGATTATGAAAAGGATTGAAAATTGAGTCTTCCTTTCCAGAATTTCTGCATAATTACCAAAGTGTTGGGAACACGAATAACTACTGGTCTGACACAAGGCTGAGGTTGTCGGGAATTCGGTCCGAGGTCGTCGTTAAAGTGCTTCTGAGTGCCCTACTCTGTATCAAAGGTAGCATCAATGATGGTTAATCATCCCTCTCTGCTAAATTAGATACAATCTCGTTGGAAGTGCTTAGAAAGTAGCTCGACCCAGGCACGATTAGGTACGATGAAATAACAAGATGCCGGTTCATGCATTTTTTTGAGGCTACGCAGAAAATTAACCACTTCTTCTCGGCTTACGCATGTTAACGCAGAGAGAAACCCTTTCTTCGTATCTAAATGGCCTAATTGTTTTCTTGCGTCGAGGGTCTCGGTCTTAAATATCCCTTAGATTAGGGATTTGGAAGACCTTCGACTCTTTGATTTGCTTTTTTTCCTTCGTCTGATAATTCTGTGCTCGAGGCGTCAGGAGCCCTGCTTCCGTGGGAACGAAAATTGAGCTCTCCCACGATGTATCAAAGGAACCCCTTTCTTTTCCTTATCCAACCACTCTCCGATTTCCTTTTTCTCCCATTTCTCTCTTCATTTCGGCTTACGTTTGTCTACGCGCGTTTTTTGCCGTTCCTATTCGAGCGGAGATCCACCCACGTCGCTCTTTACCTGTCAGCTCCATCCTATTCGCCGTTGAGCCTAAATTAGGGTGTAGTTTTTCTTTTCCAGGAGGGCGTCTCAGGTTCCCAGAGACGAATTTTTTTCATTCGGAACAGAACTTCTCAATCGGGCTAAAAAGCGGAATACGTTGGATTCGAGGATTTTATTTAGATAGGTTCACGTCATATTTATAAATTTGACTACCTAAGGCGTTCTGTTTAATATGAGTCTTAATTTTGAGTTCAACATTGGATTGGTATTTCTTTGTCGTCCTTCACTTTATTTCTAGTCTTAAAGGATAAAACAAGTATGTAAGATTGAAAGCATATACCTGTTATGGGAACTTAAACTGAAGCTTAACGTTTGAATTTGGAGGACTAGAGGAATTAGAATGCTTATGAGTAGGTGAGTTTATTCTTAGCATTATCTTTAATTTTTTCTCCTAAATTTCCGGAAGGTTAGTAACATTTTCTGTATTACATAATTCTAAAGTACTGAAGGAACGAGAAAAAGTCTTACCAACCGCAATATTAATTGGAAACGACCATGATTTCGACTCATGGAGTCATTCTCAGGTAAAGGGAGTGAAGGCACAAAAGTAATATGTGTGTATATATATATGAGAAAATTTTAAAATATTTTTTCCATGTATATATTACTCATATCTTTTCTCTCTTTACTTTATGATGACTGTGTCGAAACCATGGTCGTTTCCTATTACTATTGTGTTTGGTAAAAGGTTTTACTTATTCTTGTTCCTTCATGGAGTAACATACGGGTACAAAGTTTTTATTTGTACTATTCCACAAAGTTGATTTTGTTGAACAGTTTTGTGGACCAGTATAAATAATGTCATTCTATGTTATTTTGAAGATGGAGTTCCACCAAATATGGCTCACCAAGATTAATTTCCTTCACGGTGTCCTATCACGAAGTCACGGCCCAAGCAGTTGATTTTAACTAGAGTACTGATTAATTTTTGTTGTTTCACATTTCGTTTCAATATAAGATAAATTCATCGATCTGAAATGGACTGTCTCTCAAGAATATCTAGTTGTCATATTGTTCCTATACATGCGCAAATTCACATCAATTTTAGAAAGAAGTTAATGAAGCTTTATTCGCCCCAGATTACCTTTTTAGGAATCGAGGGATATTCTGGGTCGTGTCTTTTCCTTAAGAATTTAATCGCAGTCTAGATTGTGTAATCTTAATTTTTTCTACTAACGCTTAATTACTTGAACTTATCGTTGACCGCCGATGGATTTGCGATGAATTTGCTTGCGCAAATCCGTCTCTTTACTAATATCTGCATTTAATTCTTATCGCGTCTTATGACGTATGTCATATGTTGGGCTCCATTTGAAGAAAACATCTGGTGGCCGCGTAACAGCCGAAATCTCGATTTTTTCTCCCTTCCGTATCCTGCTCGCTGGAGGAACCTGGCCGAGTTGCTTCGTCCGAAGAGGGGGACGTAGCTAAGACAGGTGCTTCCGGCTCCCTCAAGACATCATTCCGTACAGGTCGTTTGATAGTTTCTCTCCCGCACCCCTTTCTTTCCCACTCACTAAAATAACAACTCTTAACTCGAAATGGTGAGAATTCTTTCTAAGATTTAATGGAATATGTTCGGACTACCATTTAAGACTTGTTTTTAATCGTATAGTCCTATTGGGTTTGTCTACTTCATTTCTTAAAGTTTTTAAAGATTACAGCGAAGCTTGTATGCGGTGGTAGACCTGCAGCTTTATCCAGTGATATGCGTGGGATCCCAGAGTCGGAAAGGGTTTACGGAATTCAGTCAAGCGTGAAAGGCTCAGAAAGGTAGTCGATATTTCACGAAGTAAAAAAATTGTCGGAGTAAAGATTATTCGTAGGAATGTCTTACATTTGTCGTAGAAAACACCTCTATGTATTTATTTTAATCACGAATTATGTAACCATTGATACGGAAAATGAGAGACAGTGAACGCCCGCGGAAACAGGCCTTAAAAATAACAGCGTTCGCGCTGTTAGAGAAATTTTTGTCGTCTTTAGTCTCCGGTATCTAGACGTTAGATTCTAGCCTAAAGGTCTAGTAATGATAACTTAGCATTTTATTTAATAAGGACAGAAAAGTCAAATTGTATCCCTATCAATAATTTTGAGCAAATACTAACAGAAATAACGTATACATACATTCGCTTCCTTGGACTAATCCCGGTTAGCCGGTACTCGAACCCGGGACCTCGGTATTGGACAGGATAATAACCGCCATCAAGGTCATTAATCTTATGTTATATTATTTCAGAAAAAAATTATTTATTTTTACATTTTCTTATTTATCGTATTACAGTGTCACTAGATGCTTTTTTTGGAAGAGTGATGATGTAAGTTAGTTTGTATATTTTAAGTTCGTCTTTTATAATATACAGATCTCATAAATCCCCTGATCACTGTGTAATTTAGTTCAAATTGAAAGAGGGAGGAAAGCATTAAGTTGCTATGTAAGGTATACCATGACTTGAGTGGCTGAAATTGCCGGGTTGAGACCATCGCTGCAGGTGAGGGATGATATAATTCACGTAAGTTTTGCAATACCTGCTCGAAGAGCCATTACTTATCAGTATAACCATATGTAAGAGTGATAATTGCATCCATACGCCCTCTTTAGGAACCCTCGGGCCAATTGGGTCCAAATTTCCGACCCCCTGGCTCATCGACGCCGTCGTATCCGTAGGAAATCACGGGTTCGACCCCGTTAACCTTCGTTTCCGAGATTTGAAATGTGCTGGTCCCACGTCATGCATATCCGAATCCGCTGAATGAGTCCCCCCACCCCTCGCATAGTGACGGCAGCCTCCTTCTCGGCACCTGTTGCTCCCCCGACCAACCAAGGACTTCTCTCACCCACAGGAAATCCTCCTACGGCTTACTTTTCCTTTTCTCTCATCTGCTCTCGCATTTTATTCCTCGAAGGTGATGCCGTTTCGCGCCATTTTTTATTCCTCTTCCGATAGTTTCCCTTGCACCTGGAGTTCGGTTTTAATGACGCCCTTTCCTCAGCAACTCGTTCACTTTGTTTCTCTTTAACTGGTCCTCTTATGCTGGGCGACGTCTTATGAAAGAAAAGTCCATTCACAGAAACAGTTCCTTAGTCAGCTGTTCGCGATGGCAAGTGGATCAAGACTTGAAGATCTTTCCTTCGTGACAGATATTTTTGTAGAGAGATAAGATAACGAAAAGGAACAACATTGGAAAATTTTCTTGTCCTTTCCTTCATTATTTTGCGGTTAGCTTAGATTCAACTTCTCTAGTCATTAAATTTGTCTAGGTAAATACATGGTTTTGTGCTTGGGTCGTTCATAATGGAGACAACTGCAATTTGCTTTCTTCCAATTACGTTCTATTGAGGGTTTTTCACGAGACATAACGTCTCGTGAAATGATCGTCGTTAAAGTTTGAATTAATAATTAGGCAGTGATTGCTCAATATGTAATGCCTTGTGTTACTAAATCTGTGTCGTAAAATTTTAGGCCTTGTTTTTGATACATTTGCGTTAGTAATTTACCATTTACAGTTATAAATTTATTTTATCGTATCCTGATTACGCAATTAATTTCCAGTTATCAATAGTGGGTGTGAATTATTTGTTTCTATATTCACGCCATGTTTGAATACTTTGTTTTACGATTTAAAAAATTAGTGTTCTTTTATTCGAAGCGTTGGTGAAACGTTCCATCAATTAATTAAAAATAATTTAAATGAGCTACTGTGTGGTATTCCGTTTTCTGATTCCTCCATACAACTTGATTGGAAGCGTTGCCCCAGAGAAAGTTGCATTAATTGCTAATGAGAAAAGTGTTTTTTCTTAAGGTGGTAAAGCTGGAGTTGGAAGGGAAGGCTTACGTATCAGGGAAATTAAAAGGTTTCATTCTATTATCTCGCCCATATTTTTTCTTTGGAAAGATTTCTCTGTTGGATTTCCGCCGCAATTTTGGCTACTGGGAATTCGAGGAGCCAGGTAATTACATTTTCTGCTCATCCATTCTGATTTCACCAATCTATTGTTTGCGTCATAATGTGGAGCGAAATCGGAATCTTCCACGCCGCCGAAATTCGGAGCATCGGTAGGAAATCGCGAATTCGTTTCGGTGAGATGTTGCGACGGAGAGTTGCACCATCGGAGGTCTGCCTTCGGTGCTGGAATCGGGTTAATTTCTTCCGCAGCGAGCGAACAAACCGTCCCTCTGTTATTGCTTCTTAGAGCGTCTAATTAAACATCGACTGCCTCATTGCTAACGAGTAGAAAGACGCGTTATCTTCTCTTCCGGCATGACTACTCCTTTAATTGCTGCGTAAATTTTCCCGCCACCGTGAGAGCATTGGGAGGGAAAGGCAGTCCTTAGCTTGTTTTACTATTTATCCTAACTCAACGATTTGGTCGATTCCGTTGATGGTGTATCAATTGTCTTTATGATTTTTGGTCAATGCTATTAGGTAAGAGGTAGGCAGGGCCGGTAGAGGTGTTTTGGCGCCTGGGGTAGGAGCCATGGCAGGCGCTCCTTCTAAGTGCACTAAAAATGTCTATTTCTTAAAAGATTCCGATATCGTCAAGTGTTAATTTTTTATATTCATTAAAATTAGTTTCGAGAGTAACATATATTAAAATAATTCTGATATTATTACTCTATATATTATTTGTATTTTTACAAAATTCTCCTGAAAAATAGATTAAGTAAAAAAACTTGAGTAATAAAAAAAAAATTGCACTTAAAATAGGCGATTTTAATTTATTGCTGTCGATTTATTCACACGACATTTTGTTCGAAATTAGTTTTTCAAAAATTTAACTAAACAACTTCTGTGTACGCATCAATTTAATTTTATTTTTTGGGACAACCAAATTTAAATGAACATGTTCGCTTCGGATCACTCCACCGTTGGAGTGATAAATGCATTGGAAACGAAAGTATCCGCTGTGAACGTGTTAAGAAAACTTTTAGTCCGGGATTCATTGGCAAAGTGAACACCACGACCATACCCCCACCTGTAGTAGGGTGTGCCATATAACAGGTTATACGTGGAAAGATCAAACCCGAAAGCTGTCGATCCTCATAAAAACATCGGCCCAACTTAATGCGCCACATAAACTTGGGCTCCCCGTGCGACCGCCCGGCTCGCCCGTGTCTCGGGACGGCCCTGTGCTTAGGTGACTGCTGATTTAAAGCGAAGGAATTTTGTGAATCTTGTATAGAGGGCGAGGCTCCTGGAATCCAAAACGTAAACCCGGGTTCAATTCCCGGTGGGTGTCCCTATGTGCGAAATTACCATAGTTGTAGAAAGTACTTATACGAATACCAACATTACTCAAATTGGAATAGGTGTTTTCTGGGTTCCAATTAGAATGGAAATACGATATTTTTGTTTTTCACATGATCTTCTTCGCCTAAATTTGACAAGCGTTGGTTCCTCTCCTTACCATCAGTCATATGAATTCAGTCAGACACGGAAATACCCTTTTGTTAAACGTTACTTAGCTGTTTCTTATCTGCCTTTTTAGTTGAAAGTTCTCTATCACGGTTAGGTTTATGTTTATTCGGATGGATTTTTCAATTACAGTACTATCTCTTAAATTTATTCATTTCAAAACCTAAGAAGTAGCGATCAGGGGCATTGTTACTTATTTAAATATAAACGAAGAGAGAAAGTGAAAAATTGACTCCCGTTACACGTGTGGCGTCTTGATCTCAGACGAAGAACGTGTTGAAATAGTTTTTCAACCTGGTTAATTGATGAATAATACGCGATTGACGCTAGTCAGAATTAGCGCCGCGCACGTGGGTTTCATTCATCCGAAAATTTCTTTTACCCTCCGTTCGCACGCACGAGCAATAATGGGTAGTGAAATTGCCCGCGTAATCTCATGGAAACTGGTTTTATTCTCAAGTAAAAGCTAACGAAGAATGAGATTCATTCGCTTCCGATGTATGCCTTTTGTTCGCCCGCGTTAAAAAAATCCCTTTGTTCTTCATTTTCCCCTCGGATCCCACGTGAAAGGGTTTATTCTTCCATTCGACGCGGATTCGGAGAATCAAGAAGTTCGGCAGGGGACAATCCCAGCCAAGGTATTTGCTCATTGCAAAATTATGCACGAGGAGAATCATTTGTGTCAGACGTCGTTCCTCAGGGTATACATTTTGGGAACTTTCTCAAAATTTTACTTCCTGTTGCTAAATCTCGTATTTTCTGAAGGAGAAAAATGATATTCTCATAATTCGTCCGCCCGTGGTATTTAGTCGTTTCTCACGGAAAGGTGAAATCTGCCGGAGCAATTAGAGTCGGCAGGAAGTAAGGGTTCTCATCTCGAGCAAACCTAACTCTTACACCAATTCGCTGATTTCTGCATGGATATTTGTTACCTCAGAATGCTGCGGAGATCTGTTGAAGGATTGCTTCCTTTTCAGAATTTCGTAGTGGTAGATTGAGCATGGAAACTGTTTGGGGGTCGGAATAATTATTATTTTTAGTCATCTGCGAGTTGTAATCAGCGAGAGTAGGATTTCTCGCCGGGTTCGTTGACTTGATTCCAAACAGGTATTTTCAACTTAAATATGTTCATGGGTAGGCTGAATTTCACTGAATCACGGTTCGTATAAAAGTGTAAGAATTATGCAGACTTTTTTACATCCATAATGTAAATTTATTTCCTAAATCCTTTTTAAATTTAGTTTATTAAGATATATCCTTTCGGAAAGAAACGAATTAATTACATTTTACTACTAATAGTTACCGATCTGAATTTTAAAGTTGGTTAGCCGTGTCCTAAGATAAGGTAGTCTTATAGGTAGTAACAATAAAGTTCATGTTGAATAGATTTCTCGTTTTTAAGTTGTAGGGTTTATTAACTGCGAAAAAACTAGATATATCAATTTTGTTTACACGCATCGTAAGGCAGTTAGAACGTGCGACCTAGGTTTCCGAGTTCATTTCCTCCATTACACGCTCTTGTTGGCTCCTGATGCGTTGAAGTAAAAATGTTAACTGTACTCATTTGTCATAAAATACCATTATTCAGAGGCATACGTGATTGAATTTACGTACGTATATAATCGAATCCGATAATAATCGAATAATACCCAGAATTCTTTGCTCTATCTTAACGATTTCGTATTAATGCAGTGATACCTCGTTTCACGAAATGCTCTACAAAAAGTTTTCGATGTACGAACTTTTCCCATACTCCATTTTCATCTTTGGGTACGACCTTAATTTCTGGATGCAAACCAAGGAAACCGGGAAGATTTAATGGAAAATCTGGTTTCGAAATACAGCGATACTTTTTTTTAATAACGAAGATGATTCGGAATCACAGATAGCAGAAATGTTTGTAAGCCGAAACGTTACGTCAGTCTTGGACGTAAACAACTTACTTGGGTTGGTGGGTATCCCCATTGAGATGTGATTTCTTTGCCACACCTACTGACGGTAAAGATGAGATACTGGAATTTCTCGATCGGTCATTTTTGCTGTTTTTGTGTTACTGCGCGAATTCACGGAAACCTTCGTTAGCTGTGCCCGATAAACGGCGAAAAAATCTTCGTTAGCCGAAAATTTTGTAAGCGTGTTCTCTCGTAAGCCGAGGTATCAGTGTGCAAACTTTTCCCATACTTCCAAGGATCTATATTTTCGTGTCTGTTTCCGTTCTCCAGAGAAATAGAAAGTTGCTGAAGGCATAAACAGATATGATCCGTCAATTTCTGCCATACGTTTTGTAGAGAAAGGTTACCAGTCAGCATTTTCACTCCAACTGCACTATCTTTCCGTCCAGATAAAATCAGGTCATAGTGGGAAGAAGTTCACGTCATTTTTTTCCAACGGTCGCGTCTGTAAAGTTCTCCAACCGCCGATTAAGAATTCGACTCGTGTGCGTTAGCTAACCGATCGCCTTCGGTAAATACCGTGTTTTCTCGACCTCTTTAGCCCTCGCAAATGGCGATTTCCATCGGCGCCCCTTATCGCTCCCTCCATCTCGCGATTTCCCATTCGGAGAACCACGCTTCAGTTTTTTCCGCGGCGCCATATCATCTCGGAGGAGCCAGATTTAATCAGGGATCGGGGATTAGTGTTTAAATTTCATTTAGCGTGTTTAATTTCGTCTCTTGAAGGATCGCTTCGTGGGTGGCGGTAGCCCGAGAAAGTGGCGCCTTTCATCCCTTTTAAAACTTCTTCGCGACCGTTGGATGCTGCGTAACGGTGTGTTTTAACTGCTCGAAGCGTTTTGATGGTGGTACTTGGGAAAATGTCGAGTCTCCAGCCACGCACTTGACTCATTTCCGCAATTTATTTTTTATCGGTTGTTAATTTTTATGGCGGTTTTCTTATTGAATGAAACGAGGCCGGATTGATCGAAGATTGCTATTCGGGAACGACTGCAGAATCTTATGTAGCGTGTTTTCTCTAAGATTTTCACTACACAATTGTGTTGGAAAATATTGATCGATGTCATAATATAAATAACGGATCGGCAGAAAAGGTTCACGATTTAAATTACGTATAATTTTCCAATGCATGTTTATGCCATGCTTAAGTTATTGGTTCATTTTACATATCTAACGGGCAAATTGATACATATTTACTATTCATTTGTATTTATATAATTTTTTATTTGTTAATTACGTTGCAATGTGGCCATCTGCCCAAGCGGCAACGCTATTTATTCATTTTGTAGTGAGATTGAGAAATTTAACTTCAGGTTTGGTCGAAAGCGATTTATTTTCTAAGTTACCAGTTATTCTGCTATTTATTTTTTGCCTTACGAAGGTGCATTATTTAAAATAATTTTAAGTTTCAATATTATCCAGAGTAAATGCGCAGGTATATATAGTCGTTGTTGATGCAGACTTAACATCAGATCCTTGGTTTACCGTAATCTTTGGCAAAACTATTTTTTTATCAGCTTAGTCAAATTTAAACATTAACTCCTATCCAGTAAGAAGTCAAGTATTTAACGAATCAGCGCTCCACATTTTAGAAACTCTTTAAGCTACACTTTTTCAATGGTACTTAGTTGGGTCTCCCGGGATCGAGGCTGACTTGTTACTACATACTTTCTCACTCAACCTCAATTTGCTTCCGCGGATTCGTTTTAGAAACTTCCCTCGAGGTGCATCGGATGGATTTATGTTGAGTTAGCGGTGGAGCTTAGACGGGCTGACGACCACTTGTAGGAAGCAACCTGTCTCTTGCGGAAAGGGAGGGAAGGCCTGCGACGTGAATGAGCGTGTGTATTAAAGCGCGCGCCAGTGGCTCTGGTGAGGTTATTCTCATCATTGGTCGGTGGGCGTGGGAGGGGGTGAAGAGGAAATAAAACAAAGGGGCGGCGTGGCTGGAAGCCGCGTGAGTTTGCAAGCTGCTCGTAGTCATGATGCAAAAACTGTTCGCACGGTGTATGCCCCGCTAGGAGTAAGTGTTTCATGGGAAGATGATGGAAGGCGATCAAACTATGCGGTTGGTTTAATGTTTTTCTTTGTATTTTTTCGCTTATGGGGGATGGGGCCCTCAACTGCTTCGTGGTTTCGTATGATTTGTTTGTTTCTCCCGTTTGTTATTAAAGCGAGTCGATATGGATTAATCCTTATGCTTACATTCGTAGGATTTTGAATTGCTTTTGGCGAAGGTGGAACAACTTATCTCGCTGCTTTTTGTGCAGGGTCAATGGTAATCAGCGGTATTGAGCGCTTCCTTAAACAGTAAATGGACTTGTTGAAAAGGCAAAAGGTCTTTGACTCTAAAGATGTGAAATTAAAAGGAAGTGTTTAGTATGGTTGTGCACAGGAAAAAGATTTTTCGTGTCTTTACGTAATGATTATGTCCTGGATGAGTTTATATTTATTAAACGTAATTAACCGTATATAGTGTCCATTTATCAAGACATTTATTGTTAGCGAAGAGTACTAGAAAATTTCCCTTAGTAAGGTGTCATCGGTAAAGACCGACTTCTTCGCTTCCCTCAATTATTTTGCAATTTCTCGTTTCCGTTAACAGGAAAGTTTGTTATTTTGGTTAAATCTTTAGGATACAGCTTCCTCTATATTCTTTACGCAGTTCGCTTTCTGCACATAGATTCTGATGATATGTCAATTAGTATTTCGACATTTAAGCCTTTCTGATGGGTCTCAGATGACGAAATCGGAGATACCGAGAAATAGTAGGTGGTAAGAAGGAACAGGGTAATTATATGTGGTTACTACAAATTTATAGTGAGCGTCGTGATACGGGTTTCATTTTCCAGTGAAAATAATTTCGCTCCCTCTCAGATTACCCGCAAAAACTTAAGTGCTGATGGAAATCTGGATTTTCTTGTTTCGCCGTCTCATCCTTGCTATCGATTTAACGTAAGAAATACCATTAGACACTCCTTCGGAAAGTTAAATTCTCGGGTAATTAATTGTCAAATATTTGCACCGCTGAAAACCATCATCACCCGTTACATTACTCGTTAGTCCTAAATGCATCGTTAAATTTCATACCTCCTGAGAGGTTTGATAATATAACCGGAATCTTAACATTCAGCGACTGATTCCAGTGGTGACATGACTTTGTAAAATTGTGTAAAGTATTTTTTTAATTGCCGGAGATACAGCGTTCCAAGCATGGAAACGCTTAAATATCTTTTTGCGATGATCTGTATATGAAGCCAATTGCGGACATATAAGCTTGGAAATGCCCAAGCTTAAAAGAAGTTGATAATTGCCTAGCTCATTTGTCGTGGAAATTTTTGCGGCGGGTTCTCAAAGACCAGAAGGCAAATATATTCTTTTCATGCGCTGCTATAGAAATCCCTCCGTTAATGTACGAGATTTCCTGGTTTGTGTGCCCTTGAAGAGGTAGCCATTAAGTATCTACAAACAAGCCTGGATTAGAATGGGATGTACATGATCCGGGATTGGCTTTCGCGAAACCAAAAGCAATTGATATCTTTAAGCCGAAAAATTTTGCTTGATTCTAATTTCCTTGTTTATCATTCTTTTCTGTTTATTCCAGGTGAGTAAGCTGGATTGACAAAGCTGCCAAGGGATTTATTTAACGGGTTTCTTCTGAGTGAGGTACAACGTTGCATGGCAGAGATAAGTACTAGCCCACTTGTGATGACTATCGAATCGGAATTATTTGCTTCTATGGGTGATTATCGAGGAAGATCGAAGTTCAAATTTTTAACTCATAGGTGTCTTGAATCTAAGAGGAATCTCGTAGGAATTCTGTCTGTTATCGCTAGATAAAACCTCATCCTTGGATTATTCATCCTTATTTATTCCCGATCCTCGTTTTCTTCTGTTAAATCGATTTGCCGAAGCGATGGCAGAAAGTTCAATGCACCAGCTTTCTAACTTCAAGGTCCAAGCTAACGTGGTTTTTCCTGAATAGGGGATGAATGGTTGTGTTCATCGTTTGTCCGTGGTCGTGCAGTTTATTAAAACGTATGTAATGGGGGTTTCTGTTACCGCTGAAGAAATTGTTACAATAATTAGTATTACACTCATGTTACAGATTTTTTTCGTTTTTGTTGATTTTCGAAATATGTTGATGCTTAATAAATATAGGTTGAAGGGTTATTAATAGCTCTTGGTATTGCTTAAGAAATTCCGTTATTTAAACGTGGGCCATCTTACTCTTGGTTATGCTTACTCATATGACGTTTCTATCTTCTGTCTCGTAGCACGGGAAAAATGTTGATAATCATACGCTCCACGAGTTAGATTACAACCTCGCTGAAACGCATTCCGGAAGTATACGACAGAGTTCTTCCCCCTTCCAGCCTCCGGAACTGAATTTCTGAGGGCGTAGATGCCCCTATCATCTCGTCCGGGAGATGTGAAGTCGTGTGAACATTCGAGGATGTCATTCCCAAGACGGATCGCGCGGCGCTCGGCGTTTGGTTCGCTGATACCGAAATCAAAACATTAATTAGCGTCTGGTCTAAAGACGCCAGCGGATGGTAGCGGCGATCCCCGCTGCACTCTTATCTCTCTAATTTGGGGCAATTAAAAACCGCGCCAGTAGAAGTCGTCACTTCCGATTTTCCCACGCCCTCAGGCTTCCTCCTCCACATCCTCTGCCCGCACCCCCGCTCTCCATAAGGAAAGACTTGGAGGAAGTTATTTTTTCGGCTGTTTACTCGGCGTTATCGGCTCTCGAGTCTGGCACTCAAACGTTATCTGCCGTTTGCAGTTTTCGAGTGCTCGTGCGTGATTCCCCTTTGTTTTCGTTTCGTAATCGTGTTCCGCGAGATGTATACCATGCGGTTTGCGCTATCAGGCGGTGATATTGTTTCCCGAAATAGGAGGGGTTTTCTCTCAAGTTTGTATTTATTTAAATACCCCCTCTCACTACTTAACTATGCAGTAATGTTTCCGGTTATTGCGGTCAACGGTCTTGGGCAGTGTTTATGTTCTTGTCCATCAGGGGTAACGCGTCCTTAGTGTGATTTTTCTGGGAAGCGAGATGTTCTCACTCGAGAGTAAATATTGACTCAACATTGAATGCTGGTAAAGCATGGCTCGCGACGCGATTTTATTTTCTCAGGCTAATTCACGGCATTACTGATAGTAACTTGTGGATGGTAATCTCAAACTGGACTAGGCGAGCTTTTAAGTTGTGACTTTCAGGCTTTCTAGACTTGTTGGTCTGCCTTATTAATTACTTATTGAGTTCTGAGCGCAAATGAGCGAAGATTGAACACGCTCGGCCGTGTCGTGGTTCTATTTCTTTAGTGCAGATTTGAATCATAAGTGCCCAAATATTTAATTACAGAAGTAATTAGTAATTGTATAAATGTCTTCTCTGCGTACTTGACGTTCCTTAAGGCCTCCGGTTCGATTCTGGTTCCTCCAATCATGTATGGATTAAATCTCAAGCTTCAATGAATTTAGTTTTGAGATAAATTTTAATTGTGGACAAATAATTCAGTAATTTTTATCTTGAGCTTGGCATGAGTAATTGACTTCATAGGTTTAATCCTATGGAAATTCTTATTCCCGTTGCTCCCTTATAATTATTGCTTTCGACGTCAGGATTTGGGAAAAATAACATTTGATCACCAAGATGAAGGCACCGATTGGGCTCGCAGCGAGGAATCCAGATGTGTAATTATCTTTCCAGCTAATTTGGAAAGCCCTCTATGAGTCAGTAAGATACAAGAATTTTCTCGGGTGAGCGCGTCAGCGATTTTCGTTTCATGCCTCCACCGCTTCGTCGAAAGCGTTTTCTATCTTCCGGGCTTTTTCGTCGCTCATTTTTTTATTTCAACGACGGAAGGTTTGGTACCGACTATGCGTGTGGTACTTGGCTGGCATTTCCTTTTCATCTTTGCTCCCCTAGCCTTCCTCTTTCCTGCTTCCTCCCTTTTCCTATGATCATCCACTTCCTGTCCGCGTTTTCGCCGTTTAACAACCTGTTGTCGGATTGGATCCCTTCAGTTTTCTAGGAAAGGAAGAGGAAAGTACCATTTAGGACCTTTGAAATCGAGTTTTTCACATACTTCAGTTTTAACTGCGGGAGGTTTTTCACATAGCTGGGGTGGCACAGGATTACTTTTTGTAATTACGGATTTTAAAAGTGTTCGTGTCGGATTCCATTTTTAAAGGATTAGGTCGGCGATTTTATTCCTGTCGTCGTATATCGTATGTATGTTATAATAACCTTAAAGATCAAAATATGCTATGAGATTGTTTTTGCATCGCGAGATGTGGAAACAACCATTCCCTAACAAAAAATCCGACTAGACGGGACTCGAACTCGGGACCATGGCGTTGAAGCGTTAGCAAACCGCCACTAAGGCCTGTAAACTTTTTACTTTTGTTTTCATTTCTCTTACCGTATTAGGAAACAAGCTTTTTCCTTCAGAGAACTAATTTCGTTGCTTTCGATAAGTAAGCGTATTTGTCACCGTTCCCACCATTACTCTTCGTCTGCACTAGGCCGATTGGTAACAGTAGGCAATAGAGGCGAGTGTTGAATTATGTACTAATGAAACCATTTTCTACCTTCTTTTATCCATCGTAATACACTTTCGGGTTAGTGCGGTAAAGAGACCTATTGTCTTTACAGCCTAAGCTCAGGTTGGAACTCTCTTTCATTGTATTTGGCTGTCGTTTCTCTCCCAACAAATTCTCTTTTTTGCTGTCATACATTCCCGTATAATCCGACTTAGTGTCAATACCGGCAGCGCTCCTTAATGATGTAAAGGGGTCTGCGTGTACCTCGGGGTAAAAGGACGTCATTAGTCGCGGGAAATCGGATTTGGCGCTTCGGAAGGGTCGAATCGAACGTGTTCCTGCGATCCAACGTTGCTTTCGCTTCTTGTTTCCAGCAGCTCGTCCTCATAATGGCCCGTGTAAATTATTGCGCTAATGCGGATTTGTATCCCGTTCCACAAGGAATATCTGCGGAGGTTTTTTCCTCTCAGACCCGGATAAAAAGGGAGATACGGCGAAGAACCGGTTGGATTTCTCGTCTGCGAGCGTTTATATAGAGGAAATGCTATGATTATTACCCCCTCATGTTCAGCCGCTTACCCGTGTATCTCGCTGTCGTGAGAGTTCTTGAAATTTTCGCCGAAGACCTATCCGAGAAAATTACCTCGCCGTGATTTTCGGACTACCTTCTTAAACTCAATGCTTCAATAGAGAGGAAAGTTTAGCTTGATTTGTTCTCGGGGTAATCCGCATTAGAATTTTCGGCCGTCCTCACCGACGTATTTGCCGTAAAAAAGAAGTTTCTAGTTTTTTTTGCCCAGAAATGAAATAAGTTCGATGCGTACTTTGGGATTAAGACGTTTTATTTGGAAAACCGTTTCAGGTGGAAGTTGGCGGAACCCTTTACAAGTGCCCACGGGAGTTAAAACTTATTATTGTTAGAATAATTTGAAAAGTCTATTTTAGATTTGTAATAAACTGGGTTGTGTTCCAAATAAAGTGAAATGGGTTCATTTTTGGTTCGTTTATAAATGGACATGATTGCCAATTTTTTTCTGGTATATGTATTTCTGTATGAGAGCTCTCATTTATACAACTACCTTTTTATGGGTACGTTTATTATGCACTTTTAGACGATCTAACTAACTGTCAGAAAAGAGTGAATGAGTGAAATACTTTCTGGATCATAATTTTCCCATTTTATTCTATCTGCTTCATTCTCCGAGTCGGAAATCCAGCATTCGGAGAGGTTACGGTTGAAATTGATTGACTTAATTCCATCGTAGTAGTCATCCTCTCGTGTCTAGATTAATCATAGTTTGTTGATTTTATCGTCATATCTCTATATTATTTCTCCCATCTACTGTTTTATGTTTTCTGTATTCGTTTTTTTTATACTGTATAGGTATTTCCATTTCATTTTATCTAATCTTTATTTGAAGATGCTATTTCTCCAGGGACAGTTTTATAGTTAGGCCCTAATTGAATGCCTCGGTAAGAATGTGCTCATCAACTCTCAATTACGTGTTGCATAAGGTCTTTTTTTTGTAACGTATTACAAATTCTACTTGTTTTTCGCTTCAAAAGGAATTTACATTTGTTGTGTAAGTTTACATAATACGTGTTTAGAATATATTACTTTGCTTATTTAATTATGCAGTGTAAAATCTGTCTAATCTTTTTTGAGGATGCTATTTCTCCAGGGGCAGTTTTATAGAGGCGCTAATTGAAGGCCTCAGTAAGAATGTGCTCATGAATGTAATTATACTCATCGTGTTTGTAATTTATAGAAATACTATGTAAAGTAATGTAGTAATTCAAAAGTTATTTATTTATTCTTCCCATAGTGAAGTCACTGAGATTTGTGTGATTTATATTTAGGTACTTTATGTGAAATTTTATTTTTACTCGTAATTCCTAGTGATTCTCTGAATCTTATCTTTACGCCTTGGGCATCTGTTAACTTAAATCCGCCCCTGTATTTCTCTCTTGTTTTTATACAGATTCCTTAAAATCCCGTCAATTTTTTTATCGCCCCTCTCACTCGCCTACACATTTTCACTCAGTTTCAGTAGATTCAGCGCCGATCTCCACTTTTGTTCGTGGTCGAATTTCTTCGCGCTTCCCTTGCTCCCTTTTCCAGATTCCCTGGAATTTTCCATCGTCCGAGGCAAGATATCCGCGTTACGCAGCCCGCTTTTGTTTTATAGCTCTCGCGCCGCAATATACATATTTTTCCAGGGGCTTTCTTTGAGAATCACAAGCTTAGGCTTTCACACGTGAAATTCACAAGTGCCAAATTGAAATTAGCGGCGCAACCGCTTCGCATTCGTCGGAGTTATCCCTTGTCTCTCGTTGGCGCAACTCCGTCCTCGCCCAGACCTCGTTCTCTAAGAGAAAAGGTCCCGCCGCCGGTTTTTTAACCTTTGATATTGTTTACCCTAAGTTTTCGCGTCTCAGAAGATTCTCGACTCGCGAGAAAAGGCCCGAGCATATTTTAGTGGGAAAATGAGCGTCGGAAGCGGGCAAAAAGATTTCCATCACAATCGACCACCGATAATCTTCTCTGAAAAGGCAGACCATGCGTCACTCCGTGTTAAACAGAAAGCGAAATCATTAGTTTTTAACGTTGTGTATTTTCGCGTGAATTTTTTCGTGGTTATTTAGACGCTCCCGGCAGCGGTTTAGGAAGGGAAGTCGTTCGCTTTCTTAAAAATAGGCTGCTTTTGCCGGATGGCCGCCCTTGAAATAATTTGAGCTCCTAAGTAACGACGCGTTAATCATTCAGTTAGCGTTATAAATTGGTAAGTTTGGTCGAGGCAGCAATGAGTTAATGTTTTAGGGAAAGTGATGGCAATTGGATGAACGATCGCTGTGTCAAAGCAATTAAGTTCTCTCGGTGATGTTTACGGAGGTTTCCGTACCATAACTAATGGGGGCCCGTTTCCAGTTTGTCCTTACGATGACAGGAGAGATTATGGCCAATAAAGAAAAGGGCTAATGATTGTTATTGGGCGTCTTCGGAGGCAGTTATTTCATTAACAGCAGCTGCGGAGATGAAACACTTGTGACCTTTTTGCCGATCTTCTACTTGATACACGCAAGTACACGTGGTCAGATTCGTATCTCGGCTTCAAATGGAATTCGTAGCGTTACATTGCTAGGAATGGCCAGTCGTTCGGAATGGAATCACGTGAAAATTTCCCCTGGATTTAATGCTAAACCGACTTCTCATATATAAAAAATTAATAAGATAATACTTAATCATTAAATAAGTTAAGCTTTGCAGTTAACTGCAGTCTATCATCATGAGTGTCTTCACAGAACAATCTGAATAGTTAGGAGCAATCTTTATCTATTACCGTTATTTGGTCTTGCTAGTTTGGACCGTGTGAGTAATATCTTATTGCGGTTAACCTCGGATGTTTTAAAGCGCGGTTGAAAGGGAATAATGAGGCAAATTACGTGTTCTGTGCCAATACCTTAGGGAAAGATTCCATTTATGGAATGGCCTGACGGAGGAATTAGTGATTATGGGGAATTTTTGGCCTCTGACCGTTCCTATTTCTGTCTCTTAAAGGATTGCATCGGAAATGGTAGTCAACGGGGTTCTCATATATCCACAATAGAAGCTGTAAGCCGAAACAAATAATCATTTTTTGATAAATGTCATGATAAAAGTGATATATTCCTCATTGATCTTTCCGATTCTCTTAGCTCGTATTCAAGTTCACATGTATCTGTAAGACATTAGAAGATAAATGTAATGCAACATTCACTTCCGTGGTCCCTCAGTAGCTGTTGACGTTCACAAAGTAGGCACACAACGGTGCTCAGTTTAGCATCGTGGTATCCGTGTCTGTCGGATAATGAATCGCCTTATTCCGGTTTCCAACAAGACAGTTCTCATCGACTTTTGTTTCTCCATGATAAATCAGTGTCGTAAAAACTCAAACCTTTTCTTATTTGTACCCTGAAACCGAGTGTTGAAGAAAATAAAGCTTGTGCTTCTGATTATAATTTTAATACCGCTTCTTTTAATTGCCGACTTAATGTCTTGCAAAATAAGCTTTTAGGCGACGGAATATTACAGACGTTAAAGGAAACGCGGAATGTGTGTGCAGCCACAAGAACTTAACAGCACTCAATTGGGAAGCTCTGAACTAAAGATGAAAGTATCGGAGGATGAAAAATCGCATCATCCAAAGACGGATGTTAGAGGCTGGAAGGGACTGTTCAAACTTTCCGCGAAGCATAATAGTGATTTGTTGGCTGAATTACCATTTTTATTATTAACTCAGGCCTCATCCATCTTCTTCATTCGAAGCTCCGAAACATAAAACTTAAGAGTCGAAAAAAATTAGCGAGTTAGCGTCCTCGCCCGGAGGTTATGGACCCCAGGCGCATACTTAGGCGGTTCATCATTCCGGAATTGTCCGCGAAAAGGTTGGAGTGGAATGGGTAATTACGCCATCCCCTTTTCTCCCACTCCGTGGGCAATCCGAATGCTCGACCCGCCCCACGGCCTTTTTTATCGCTGCACTTCCCTCGCCGCCGCCCACCTCACGAATGTCCGGCCTTCCTCCAGCCATTCCTTCGGACCGTGCCGTCATTTTTATCTCCTCCCATCTTCCGACGCAGGAATGCTCCTCGAAAAATGCCACCTCCTTTCTTTTTTGTCGTCCTTTTACGTTTCACGTGCAAAATTCGGCGTCTCTAAACAATGAGGTGGAGTCCTTTTTGTGCCTCGAGGTTTACCCTTTCTCCGCGAAAGGTATTAGCGGTTTGGGCTCGGAGAGTGAGTCCCTCGATTGTTCTTTTTATCGCTTGCCCTTTTCGTATTCCTTTTCCATTTCATTTCTCCGTCTCAATCTACCTGTTCTCGTAGATTTTCCATCCCTTCTTTTAGTACCCTCCCTGGTTATTTTTTATCCCCCTTTTTGCATCGTTCCATGGTATTCCTCTCTATCGCTCTCTTCCATTAGCATGCTACATTCCTCATAATTCCTGTTGCAGTCATCTCAAAAGCCGTACTTCCAGTCACTGTTTCGGTCTTTCTCATAATTTTTTTAACTTCATCAATTTTCATATAAATTGCTGCATTTTTCTGGAATAGTTCAACCACTGTTCTCTTAGGAATCCTTGTGAAGTTGAAGGTCGCTCAGTAACGTAATAGAATGTGGATTGAAACGTGAAAAAGTGGAAACTAATATCTGGTTTATAATTTAGTGACGCATTGCTGTTCTTACTCAACCTGTTCCGATTTCTGGAACCGCAAGGCGCGAATCTTTTACGTTCGCATGAAAGAACTTCTCCTTTCGAAGATCTATACAATTCAACGTACATGAAGCATGTTTCTCAAAAATTTAATTAATACGAATTTTATTTTGGTGTACGAAAATGCATCCCTCAATCTTTAAATTGTAAAATTAACGACTGGTTTCCTTATAATTGAATTTTCAGAAGAATTTTCAGTCGCAGAAGCGTTAATTTTCGAATTAAATGCCGTCCAATTCAGTACAATTTATAGTCATCGCCTCAGACCACCGATGTGTACTCATTTAAGATTTATTGATGTTTAGTCCTCTTTCGTTTGAAGACAAGACCGCCGTAATGTAACTGACACGATGTTTTATAATATTATGCATGGCATATTAACTCCTTTATTTTCTTACTTGGATCTGGTCTGAGAGAATATCTCAAGACTGATGAATTTAGCACTCATTTCATTTTCAAACTTTGTTCCTACCGAAAGCAGCCATTACTCTTGAAAGGTTGTTTTTACTGGAGGAAGAACCTTATTTCATTTTAGATATCCAAGCTGGATTATAAAAATATTTTTCCGATGTCACCCAGTTATAATCGGCTGACACTCTCTCTAAGGGTGCGTACATAACAAGGCAATTATGCTGTTTGCCAATGAGTGGCTGAGGAATATTCAACGGATGTGGTCTCCTTTCGGTATATAGCTACGTCGGGATGATCTTTCAGAAGTGAGGGAAACTCATTTTCCTCTTATCTGAAAGACGTTTTCAAAGTCGTCCGTTTACCCCTCCGTTTTCCCGTGGTACACCGAAGAAATGGTCTGTTTACCGAGGCGTTGGTATTAGCTCGCCTTCATCGGTCTTCTTCAAAGGACGGGCGGTAAAAAGAAAAAGGTCCTCTTTGAGTGAATATTGGAGTCATTTCGGCGCACAAGGTGGCTTTCCGGAGTTACCCCCCATTTCTTGTTTGAGTTGGGCGTCGGAGCGGAATAGCTAAACAGCCAGAAAGGAGGATCTTCGAAGTGAATCGGTTCTTAATTGCTAGAATGGTAATGTTACTGGTGGTAGAAGAGGGAATACCAAGCTGTTAATTTTAGGGAAGTGCGTCTAGAATGGTGGAGTGGGTGATTTTTCGGTCCATTGACTCCAAATGCGCGCGCGCGATGTTTTCGTTTATGCGGGTGTTATAAAACTAAGTAAAGAAGCGTAGGTCTTCCCCCGCCCCAATGAATTTTATCGGTCGATCGACCGTTCTAACGATGGTTAAGGCTGTATCCCCGCCCCCCTTTATTTTATACGGAGCGCTCGCTACCCAGCGACGCTGGATGGGGGTTTTCAAAGGTTGTTTTTTATTATGGGGTTGGGATGAACCTTAAATGGAGATGATGGCTTCTTTTTGGATTAGAACGAGGACTATTAAGAATAATCGAAGTCGGGTTGGTGAATTAGCTACGGAGTCGTTGGTACATCCGGTGTTGCTGGGGTTTAATCCGTCGCTGGGTTCGACTGTACTCGTGTTTTGTAATGGATCGAAACTGCAGGTTACGTTTCCTCTAGATGCGCATATTCTTACTCTTTACGGGAGAAATTCCGTGATTAGATCGTTAATATTTTAAATTTAATTTCAGATTTATGTCTTTGCGGTTAAAGGCGTAAAATAAGTATCTAAGTAGAAGAAATCTGCTCATTATCTAGCTCCTTTAAGCACAATTTAATGGAGATTTTATTGTAAGCTAATAAGAAATTCCGGGTGGACATCTTGTGAAATGTACTAAGATAATGTTTTAGAATAAAAAGAATGGTATCAAGCGACACTTGGTGGAATTTCAGGATTGATATTTTAAAATATATTTACACAATACATATATAACAATTGTCATTAAATAATTTAAAATATATAAATGTTTTTGTTTTTAACGAAATTTCTATTTGGTTTGTCTATTTTCATCACCAAATAATAATAAATTAAGAGAGTGAAGGGTTGGAAGTGTGCTAGTAACAGCAACTGCTTCTATTCAACGATTTGGCGGTAGCCTTTGATTAAATTTGCGGAACACACATCTCAAAGCATAGCCATCTTATAATGTACCTTCGAAGTCGAAACGATTCTTGCTCCGCTATCTCGCTTTCCACCTTCAGCTATCGTGAAAGTTGTCCAAAACCTCGCGGTTTTTTTTCCTGTTCGATGGGGCACGGTAGAGTTCGCTCTCGAGAACTGCGCATGCGGCTGCCAGAGCAATTGGGATCGCCGTTATTTGCATAATCCCATTTTCCACTTCACGTTCCCCTCCCCCGCTCTGCATACCTTTCGGAATCACATCCTCTCGCGTAGCAGTGCTCGCCCCATCTTGTCCCGCCGGAGCACTATCCCGCCCGTCATATCCCGGATGAGCCCAATTGAAGACCCTCTGTCTGCCGTTCCCTTCTTTTTTCTCCACTCTTCCATTTACCCCTTTTCCCGATAAACGTCTCTTCTTCCTCCGCTCCTCGCCGACCTCTCCATCATAGTCAGGAGGACTTAATTCGTTAATGAGGCGCTTTTACACTCTTAAGTGCCGTCTCAGTGAACGACCAACATGGCCGATAAGTTAGGCATTCGGCTCAGGGCGCACGTTAGATGGGGCAAGCTAATGCTGTTTGTGGATGAGGTAGAACACCTCTGTCTCACAAATTTAAATCTGGCAGAAAAATCAGCCACTTTTATGGATAAATTCGAAATATTGAGTAGTCAATATAATACAAAAGGAATAGTCTCCCAGAGCAGTATGCTCGATGGTTCTGGTTCTGCAGCTTAGTTGGTATCCGCCTGGGAAGTGGAAGATTCCAGTTCGAGTGTCCTATCAGAGGTTTTCCTTGACCGTTCGTTAGGAATGAAAGAGTTGTATTTTCCGTGATATATGCTCCCGAAGAAAAGGAATGGCGATATTCCCGTAGCATTTAGGGAGGGTTTTTCATTTCTCCTCATTTTCGTCCAAGGATACAATATATGTATTGGTATTGCTACTTTTTCCATAAAGTACACTCCTGTCTTCCTTTTGTTTTATATGACAGAGTTCCACAAAACTACGCTTTCCTCCGTGGTAAAATCAGTTATTTGATCAATCGAGATGGATATCAAAACAAGTGTAAATAAATTATCAGCTATTATTGTGGGATTCCTTTAAATGTCCGTGTTTCAGAGAAGTAAAACTGGTCATTACGGATCGCAAGTGTAGTAGCGAGCGACCAGAAACATCCCGCCTCAGGGCGGGTCGCCTATAACCGGCCCTGATGACCAGTGGTCTGCGTGTAATTTTTCAGACCTCGTGTACCGCATGGGTCCAGTCCAGTGTTTTTACGAAAGGGTTCAAAAATGTATCGCGACAGTTCCTCGCCCGAGTGCGAGATTCCAGCATCGGAAAGGTTTATTTACGTTTACAATTCACTCCATTATCGCTCGTCATCCGTTGGAACTCGCCCGCTTTTTCTTTTCGCCAAATATCGACTCTCCTCCTCCGGCCGGACGTTATTTACTCGAGGATTTGCGTAGGCAGTTTCCACTTTCGAGAATTTGTATCCCGAAACGTCCTTTTTTATAATCTCCACCGTGCCTTTAATTCGACGATCCAGCTGCGAAAAGCTCGAGATCCGCGGTGTGTACGTGGTTTTCCGCGAGTCAGTCGAAGAGGGATTGAATTCCGTTACGAGGTTTTAATTGAACTCGGGAGGTTTAACGAGGCGGTTTTACAGTTTGATTGCTCGTATAGAAGCTGGCGATGATGATTTGTCGCGTTAATTTTGTGAACTTCTGAGAGTCAACAGGTTTTAGATTTCAGCGCAAGGTAGGAAAACGCTTCGGAGTTTAATTAAGCGAAATAAGCTTCTCGAATCGCGGATTTTTGCAGCGTAGAATGTCGACGGTGAATTCCCGTCTGGAAAGGAGCATTTCTCAGAACGAGGCCGATCCTCTCGTTCGGTCGCATTGTAGAAAGGCGTCTGATATGACAAAAACTGGCTCTAAAGTCGATCAATTTACTGGGGTGACCTCCGTGCTCTTCCACCCTTCGCGACCCTCTTTGCTCAGCCAGGAAGCCGTCCTTTTGCCGGGACGATCGAATCTATTCATGCTCGCTCATTATGGATCGCGCTTACCGTCCACGATGAGGCTTAATAAAGAGCAAACGTAAAAGGGAGAGAGGGCTTCGTCTGTATACTGCAGACTACCGGCCTCCGGTGTCGTCAGCTCGTTAGGTTCGCTTCCGAAAAGGATTTTCCCTCTTTATGTTCTACGTTAAGGGAAGATTGGCAGTACAGTGGATGCGTTAATGTCCGGCGGGAGTACAGGATGACGAGGGTGTATGTATCTTTGCGTGGTTGAAATTTAGCTTATCTAAGAAGAAATTGACACTTATGATGTCTTTTTTTTTCCCTTTCTGTCTAGAAGATCCACAAAAAATCTATTCTTACGTGTTTTCCTGAGCATAACTTATATGTTCAATTGCTTCTGAAGTATGATTGTCGCATTGAATTCAGAATTCAGAGAATGTTATTATATAAATTATATACACAATATTTTAATAAAATTTAAAGTTTTATCTGCATCTTTTACGTGTAGTAGGTTTCTGGAAAATCGCGCTACGAATAACGACGATTGGTTAACGACGAAAATCTTGGAACGGATTACCGTTAATGGGAACAGTTAAAATAAATAAAGATAAAATTGACTAATTCTAAATTCTCGTAAGAGTAAATCCTTAATGTAAATCTATAGTTTGAATTTGCGGTGTTGTGACATCCAAAAACCATCTCATGTTAATTTAGCGGCCTGATTTTGAAGTCTTTTCAAATTAAACATAGCTCTCCACTCTCCCCACGATGCAATCAGGAAAACAAACCTTCGTTTTTCTTCGTTTGCATTAGAAAGTGACGAATTCATCTGAAATTCGAATTAATAAGAATTTATTTTCCGTCCCCGTTTGTTTTAGAATGTCCAAACAGGTTCCGCATCCTTTGAATATTTATTTTCCTTATTTCCATTTCGTTTGAGTTATTTTCAGAGTAGGCGATGGAGCTCTTATCGTTTCCTCTTCACTCGTTTAGGCTCTTCGAAAATTAACATGGAACACAACAGGATCTTTCAGAAAGGGTACGAAGTGCCTCGGACGCTTTTGTTTCATTCCGGATTTGGAAATTTTAGCACGGTATAATGATGTAATGCAGATAGCAAGATGTCACTGTTCACTCATTTGCGTTATGAGGAATCGTCTCGTAAATCTGTTATGAATGTAAAGGTTTTATATCACGTCTCGTAAATCGGTCATTAATGTAAGCGTTTTAATCGAGGAAATTCGTAGCTCATCATTTATCAATGATTATCTGGTGAGTTTTTCCAATGAGTTCAGATATTTATCGTTAACGATGTGGTTATATGCAGATAAATTCATAAGCCTCGTTCCTCTCATCCCTGTTATATCTGTCCACCCACTTAATTCCAGAATCATTCAAGAAATATCTCCTCGACTCATTCTATATTCTTCACGGAGCTTTTGTCTCTGAACCGTTATTGCAATAGCCACATCCACGACGGCCACCTTATCTTGTCATCTCTCGATGCATACGAACTCGGAGACCGTGATTAACGACATCCCCACTCAACTTCCTTTCTCGTCGTCTCCCCCTCCCGGACCTTCAATTCCATCCCGCCTCCATCCTATCCCCATCCAGTTTTTCATCCCCCGGGCCGTATTTAACTTTTCACCTCTCCAAGTCAATACATTATGGCCCTTTCGGACAGCTGTTGGCGTTTTTGCGGACATTATCCGAGAAAGATGTACGCAAATTAAGCTCGACGTTCACCGGAGGGTCAACCATTGTTTCCGTTTCCTTCCAATTCGTTTCTCCAAATTTCGAAAGCTGTATGGAGATTTCGATCCGCCAGGTTCAATCTGTCGTACGTTGAGGTTTTTTCTTGCGACTTCCGATTGAACGTATTCTCTTCCCTATTCTTTCAGTGAATGCTGAACGTAGTAGCTCTGTCTCGCAGATGTGAATAGTGTGCACGAAGTTTTCTCCGGATATCAGCCGGGTGGCTGCTTCGAAGTTCATCGACGTTTCGACGCCTTCCTCTGGCGCCATCTTCAGGATGAAGTGGATAATGTGTATTTAATGGTTGCGGAGGTGAAACTAATAGGGAAGTGGGATAGGGTTTGTGTAAATAGACGTTAAGATTGTTTCAATAATTGTCTTTTAATTGTTGAAAGATGGAAATTTTTTTTCCCCTTGCATCATTTTTTCTTTACGTAGTATGTACACCGAGATCATCATCGTTCCTTAATTTTACTCGACTGATAGGTTTTATATAGTTTAGCATCAACCCCTTAAGGACGGCTTCGGTACGTGATACCTTGTAAGGACCCCTGCGGCGCCCAGCTAGAGTAGAACTGTTCTGTTTATTCACAGTTTTCAATGTTTAAATTTCAAAGCTATTTTAAAGGAAGCTTCAAAGCCTTGCATCAATAATAATAATAATCGCAAGATCAAAAAAAGGTAATGACATTTTTACTTTAGGCTGCAAATCTTCTACTTTCTATAAATACCGGTAGTTCCTCGGGAACGGGGGATTAAACTGAGCCTTACTGGAAGGGTTAAAGGTTATAAAAATGAAAACTTACCAATCTCTAGGTCAGTTTACAATTTTTGTACAGTTAGTGAGAATGTCGTTAATTTTTGGTGCAGGCATTTACTTTGATGTTGGTGGTATTCGTCTAGAAAAGGGGACCCCTACTCTACAGGGGTCTGCAAGATGATCTTTACCAGTCCGTCCGCGACGTGAACGCTCGGGTTGGATTTTATCATCCCCCGCTTTTGTTGCGGCATCTCGTTCACCCCCAGGGATCGACGGTGAGCTCACGATAAGCAATCGGAAAATCGTTTCTCGTCGAAAACAATGATTTGTGGATGAACTTGATCATACCTCCAATTTCGATCTTGAGCGATAGCAGGAATGCGGCACGAAAAAACTTGTTTGCAGAGGACACGTTCGCCGGGAGTATTTTTTCCCTCACGCGTCGTTAAAGTTAGTCAGCCATGTATGCAAATGAACTCTTCTTGGTTATTGAAATGGGGCTCGTGACTGGCCGAAAAACGGGGGCGTTATCGAGTTTAGCGAAGCGTATAGCCATCCTCTATTTAAAATAAGGAAAGGTTTCTTTGGAAAGTAATTTTTTAAACTGAAGTAATTTCCCGTCTCGATGTATTTATCTTCTCGAAAATGAAAATTTTGGTGGTTTGAATTCATCAACGCTTATCTTTCGTTTGTAGCCGAGCGAAGAGGAGGTAAAAGGGTTATTACTCTTCCACGCTTAAACTTAAGCTCATATTTGTTGATGTATCTTCTTTACTCGCAGAAGGAATTTTTGATGTTTTAGAGGACGTTTTTTTATCGATGATGTTAACTAATCTCCCCTGTTAGCTTTTATGTATTGCTGGTTATTTTTGTTCTGTTTTCGAAAAGTATAATTTCATTAAATTAATTGAATTAAAAATCAGCTGTGAATAAAATTGAGGTATTTCTAGAGGTCGCCTTCAGGCGTTGAAATCAGCCGATAGCTAGCTTGTTCAGGGTTACCTAATTGTTCATCCAACGTAAATCAAAAAGGTCTCCGCCTATGGAAAGGGTCTTTTTGTTCGTCGATTCTTCATATTTTCCCTCTGAAAGCTTTCGCCAAGTGGTGCCGATCACTTTACCCAGGACGGGCTTCGCAATGCCGACTCCCGTAATTCATCGAATACGCAACAATTATTCATCGCGTAACGCAGTATATCACTCGCACCCCAGCATAAAAACGATCTCGATTCCGTTAAACGTGAGGTATCGCCTTTCTCGAAGTCCCCGTCGACTCCCTGATAAGAGGGGGCGATGGAGATATCCTCGACGGATAGTGGGAGCCGTGATTTATTCGACCCAATAGAAGCGTATAGTCTCGCTCATGGAGAATGGCTGCATAAAGAGATGTGGCGGAAAGATTACTCTAGGAGGAGTGGGAAATAGGCTGAAGATTGGGTGGAAGAAGCAGGTGTGGGGGAGGGGCGGTGGTCGGTGGCATTGCGGCGGTGGCGTTGCTGAGTAGGCGTGTGAGCAAAAACTGGAATCGGACTCGGCGAGTGAACTTCTCCCAGAGTTATGCCTCCATTTTCTCTCCCACACCCATCCTCCCTCTCTCTATGTACCAACCTCTCCCTGCTGAGGAGCGCACCATCGCGATCACCCTTCCCTCATTCTCACAGCATCCCGGCTGAGAGCGCAGTCAAGGATGACGGAGTCGCCGCGGAGTTCTAGGAAAAGGACTGGGTGAAGGGGGAGAAATCGGAATGGATTGGTGCGTGAATAGGAAAGTCCTTCGCGTAGGATGTTTTCTTCTCGATGTGGATGTTTTTGGACGCCTAGGAGGTGACCGGAGTGGGCGGTGGTTCTTGAAACTTAAATGTTGGGCATTTTCAGGTTCGATTTTTTTAGGCGTTTGACAGAGGACAATATTTCATCGTTAAAAGGCTTCCTAATTGTTTTCTTTTGGATCTATATTTAGTTTACATTTCACGGAAATATTTAGTCTATTGGAGTTTTAAATAACTTAAGCACGGAGCATTAGGTTAAATTTCATTGACTGCAGTGGAATTCAAGATAGGAGGCCTAACTTGAGAAAACTGAAAATAGCTAAAACATTGCTCATTGTACTTATGTTTGGGTTGGTTACTGCAATAGGTCAATAATTTAATTTAAGAATTAAAATTACGTCAGCTATGTTCTATAAATGTGAAAGTAAAGAAATTGAAAGCAGCCATTGAGATAGATGAAGTGCTTCACTATCAATTTGAACTATAACACTGAATTTATACTTTTCTTACCATCCTCTAGAGTAAAGCATGGTTCTTTAGCGTCATTCAAATCGTCAGGATAAAATTTATGATGACGAAATTTTTCGTCATACTTTCTAATGCTTAGTAGCGTGACAATATTTTCCTATTTTTCGAGAACTTACGCTTCTTGTTAAAGGAGATTTTTGAGGAAATTTGTCATGCTCCACGGCAAATTGAAAAGACGTTCGTTAATAGGATTTCCAACCTTAATTTTTCGGGCCGCGCCTTAGAATGAGCTCTTAACAATTTCGTCTGCCGTATGACAGAATGGCTAAAGGCGCCATCCAATTTAATGAGGAACGTCTGCACAGCAGTGCATCACGGCATACCCACGCCCCGGACGCCGGGGTCCCACTCGGAGAAACAACGCGAAGAGCTCGGTCGTGGTGGGAATAATCGGCCGATAAATTTTCATGTCACTCCCTCCCCGTTTCCATCCGTTTCGGAGTGGATGCAGTCCGCACACTTTCCCTTCAGCTCATGCTAATGGAATTGCTCGTAAAAAACTGAGAAATTGGGAGTCACGTGAAGGAGTCGGGTCAGTAAAATCAATATCCTGTCGGATTTGTTCTCGTCGTACACCCACTCGTTTTTTTAATAAGGACGAAACCAATCTTAAGGGCTTAAAGGTCAACTTGTTAAACCGCGGTGGTCATCGGCATCGAAAGCATTTTCCCCCAATATCTTAGTCTATTAACACTGCATTTGCAGCAATAAGTGGGGATTCTGAGAGGTATATATCGATGTTTATAATAAGTCGAAATGTCGTTGGATGATTCTTGTACGTTGTTATTTCAGTGTAATGTCTCGGTTGGTGAGATCACCAAGAAAACCGCTGCATGATTGTTCTAGCGTTCATCTGCATAGCTTGGGAACTCATCGACGGTGCAGTGGAAGCTTGCAAATGGCACCGGTTGTGAATGCGTTTCCTGACAAATGAGGTCGTGGTTTCAATCCCCGCTGTGGTTATCTATGGGAATGCACCGATTAAAATCATCTCTCGCGGAACATAATCACCTCATCTGCCGCTGAAATTTTTAAATTATTCAGGCCGAGGGATTTTTTCGCGCACACAACTCGATTAAGACGAAACAATAGCCAGTAATTGCTGGAAGAGCGAGCTATCCCAGGAAGCGTGATCCCGATCAACTTTCTCCCCGTTATAAGTCCTCTTAATACGTTCGCAAACTACTCGGGGTCCTGGATTTTTTTGTCTGCTCGCCGGAGTCGTATCAAATGGTGCCAACCAATGGAGGCTCATACAGCCGAGTTAAAGGTGCATTAATATTCCGATTGGTCTTTTTTCAGAAGGGTCACTTTTACGGGCTAACGGTTTGTTCTTGATTGTGGGAGTGAAAGATGCTTACACAAATGGGCGAGGTGGCTGGTCTTGCTTTTCCATGCTTCCTGGGGAGTGCGGAGGGAGGGGTAGAAGGTGAGCGGGCGAGGCCCTTCTCTCGGTGGGATGGGCTGGGCGGAGAGCTTTCTCTCTTCCCCGAGGAGGAATCATCCCATAGGTTGCCAGCCCTGGCTATCTTTGGAATGGCGACGGAGTTTCCTCTTTATAAATTCCTCGATAGCGGCGATGGAAATGAGATTGTTTAATCTTCTTTGGTGTATTCGTGGGGTTTCTCTCCGTGCCCCGCGGCATCAATAAAAGGCGATCTAAGATAAATGCGCCATCATCATCTCGATATCCATCGTGCATCTTACCCCTAATTCGACTTTAATTAATGACTCGAGCGCTGTTAGATGATGGGATGCTTCGTAGGTGAAGTTTAAGGATCGTAGCCGAAGATTCCGTGTCTGTAACCTAAGACTGATTATGCCTCCGCTAATCGCAAATATTTTTTATTGATATGACAGTGAAATTGTCGGAAAAGGTCCAGAAATCAGCGTTTTAGCATCATCCTTTTTGAAATAAAATAGGAATGCGAAGCAGTTTCACTGCAGTGTTTGCACATCTATTGAGAAAAATAAAAAAAATGTTAAGAAACACATCTGTTCTTTCCGCAGAGCATTCGAGATGCGAACAGGATGGATTAGGTTAGGTCTTTGGTGTTGATACACCCTGACATGCGCCACTGGGGTATGAATTTATAATCATATAATATAATAATGGATTTAGATTATAGATTCATAGCCTGCGGGTATGAATCTATAATCTAAATCTAGTCCAGAATTTTCCTTATGGGATATATGACGAAATTTTCCTCTGACAGATTCAAAAAAAGATCCTGTTCCATGAAAGTCTCGAAATTTCCTTTTTCGCATTAGCGGGACGAAATGCCATACAAAACCTGCTTGTGTAGCGGTCATGCTCAATTATACGCAGAGCTGTAAATAATCGTGATAATAAAGAAAATAATGCAAAAACAGAATGAGAGCGTTACCGGCCTTGCAGGAACGTGCTGAACCAAGGACTTCTCGAAGTCAAAACTATAAAAGTAAACTCGTTTGGGTAACCAACGGTAAATGGGTGTTTCTCGAGGGGTGTCGAAGGGTAATTTCCTGTACGTCACTTAATGGAGTAAATTGACCATTGGAAAGGCTTAATCGGATGGGGGTAAAAATTAGAATCCTTCATCCGAAACTTTTCGCGGATGGTTAGCTCTATGGGAGTCGGTCAGGCAGTCCAGGTGGACCGAGAGAGTGGTGGAAGAGAGAGAGGGATGACGGAGGATTCCTCTGGGGCACGATTTCGAAGTTCGAACGAGGCCAAAAGGCGAGGCAATCGCTCCTCCCGCCGCGCCCTTCGCTCCCTTCACCTCTGGTTTCCTCCCTCTGCATCAATCCCGCATCCACTTCATCAACCCCTTCCACCTCCTTTCTCCACTTCTGACCGCATCGTGCTATTTTGACGTCTTCCTTACTTGGCGAGATGGTGGCTCCCATTGCGTTTATGTGCCGAGATGACTTGTTAAATGGTCGTATTAATTAAAAGGCCCGATTTTGCCGTTGTGGCGGAACGTTAACTCGGGAGGTTGGGTTTTTTTCAGCGGGGTTGATGTTTTCGTAGTCATGAGTACCACCCGGAGGTGATGGGTTCGATATTGAGGCCGCCATCGGATTTCACGCTTAAACGTATCCCGAGAATAATGTATACTTTTTCTCGATTTAGTGGAAGCTAATGTTAATATAATCAGTATTTTTCTGCTTTCCACCCATATTTTTGTCTACTTAATCGGATGATGAAAAACATGTTATCACCGAAAATATCGTATTGGTTCTATACGCTAAAGTACAAGATATTTAGCGTGGATCGGACTTAAATGTTTGAAATTCAGAGTTTCCCCATCTGAAAAGGTTGCGAAGTTATTTCAGCATTGAACAAGCGTTATTATAACTTGAAATTTGAATATGGCCTGAATTTATTCCTACGGGCGCTACTTGTTTGCAATAGATCACTAAATTTCATTCTCTCAGTACTTTGTAAAAAAATTAACAGTTGATGTATCTGTAAATGACAAGATTGTAATCCCGTGGGACTTTTTTAATTTGCTAGAATGTACGCTTAATAATTGAAAATTATAAGCTGTTTCATGGTTCGATTTCGACTTCTCGTATAAAATTAACTCAGAAAATAAATTTCCCTATATTTTAATACATCAGACTCTTTAAAGGTATTCTTTCTTTTTTGGTAATGTTCAGAAACGGTAAAGTAATTCATATCGAGACCTCCCGCGCGAAACGTAATTAATAGCTAAGCGTTATCTGCTGGAGACTTCAACGGTCGAATACCCAAGCATCCCCAAGGGTCGTAAGAATCTGATTACTTAGTTAATCATTTCTTCTCATAGTAGATATATGAAGACTTAACCCAACATAGATGAAGTCATCTGCATTCTTCCGCTGCCCGTCGAAGGCTATCGTAGATTTTCCTTCTCCAAACAATCGCCTCTCGCATTGTGCGATTCTCGGACCGCGGAGCCAACTTGGGAGAAGTGAACTCTTCCTGGAAGAGGAAGGTCTCGATGTTTTCCGCATTCGATTCAGGATCTCTTTCCTTTGTTGTTACATTATCCTAATCAATTCACAACATTTGCTTCCTCCTCAAGAATTCGGAGGAGCGCTTCTCGCCGTCTTCGTGGTCTTACATCCCAAAGCTCCCCTTCGAATCCTACTCTCGAACCCAGGCTTCGTATCCTCTCGCAGGCGCCGTAGAACCGCTATCGGGCGTGATCGGGCGCCACCCACTCCCCCTCCCCGCACGCATCCACTCGACCCGACCGTTTTTACGAGCGGTTGAGTTCGCTCTCAACGGCTGCCAAGCGAACCAGCTCGCGAAAGGCTGTAGGTGCGTATCTCCCTCCTCCGCAACGATCTACGCCTCTTCCTCCCCACCCGCATAAAGTTTTTTCCACTCTCTCGTCCCGAAACTCGTGTTCCGCTGACCCCCAACCTTCACCCATTTATATAAACACGTTCGCGATGGTAAACCTGCGCGAAGGGCGTCCTAAGAATACATCGGGGGTTATTGTTAAAAGAGGGTCCGGCTTTCTGGAAGGCGGTTATTGAAACTTCCGCCGCAGTCATTTAGGACGTGCGTGTGTGCGGAGGTTAAAGTGATCCTTCAAGGCGAATCCGTCACTCTATTTATGGTCAGGCATTTTCGCATCCAGTTTTAGCATGCTGAAGAAATTTTGATTGATAACATGTGAAAAACCGTTATGAAGCACTCGTAGGGAGTGTTTGGCACGACTTGGCCTAAGTATTCTACCCCGATTGAATTAAAAAACAAGAGTTTATTGGCCTTATCGACGATCTAATGACCATAAACAGCTTGCTGAATTTTTCAGTAGAGGAGGAGTAGAGGAACCGTTTATGGTTTTCCCTATATCAAACTCAAGAGTTTTCAATATCGAGTTTGTTATTGTTGTTAACTCGTGTTATTTTACTTCGAAGTATTTTTATAGTATCATTCAGTACATCTGTAAACAAAATATTTGATCAGGTTTGCGTACTTACCTTTCTTGTAAGTTGAATGTCTATTCTTCTCTAATACTAAACTGTTAATCCGTGAATAAAATTGGCTTACTGCAAACTCATTGGTTTTGTAGTATTATAACGAAACTGATAACTGCGATTCTATCAAAGGACATTCTCTGGAGTTTTCTGTAGATTAAGTAATAAATTCCTTTCAAACGGCATCTCATAACATTTTTCAAATTGCATTATAGCTAATGGTGCAAATATCAGTTGTTAAAAAAACATTCTCAACTTTCCCTTTTAAGCCAAGATAATACTGAGTCAACAGGAAGTTTCCTCTTTCATCAACCCAGATGAGCTGGTGCCTTCTCGAGCGTTTCATTAATTATTTCAACTTTGCTCCCAACATTAATTACAGCAGGTTGCCGAAATCTCCCTTCTATCGCCAGATTTCATTCCCGCTCTTCTTCTTGAATCACCACCTCCAATTACGTGCGGAACTCTGGCCCGTCGGAGCCCCTCGGGGAAAGAATTTGTTCTCGTTCGTGTCCGGGACGCTGCCTTGCCTAATCCCTCCCTCGCTGGGAGTATTTGAAGGGGTTCGCATCGCCGGCCGATGTCGTTAATTCTCCTTGGGATCCACGGAGTCCTCCGCTAGCGTGCGACGGCGCTTAAGGCATTAGTCAACATTCTATCGCTCCGTCGGCTTTCCCGCCCCACGACTCCTCCCTTCGCGGACCTTCTTCCTCCGTTAAATTTCAATCCCCCTCTCCATCGTCGCTCTTTATACGATTCCATTCCTTTTTTCCTCGCGAAGAACCCCTTCTCCCGGAAAAAGGCAGCCCGGCCCGCGGGCAAAACGTGAGCGAAAGAAAACACGATCTCGCACAGGCCTTCCCGCCCCACCCAGCGTGGCCCTCCGCCCCCACCCCCGCTCTCCGTGGCCGCTCCAGCGACGGAATCGCAGTCACGCGATTTTTTATCGTCTTCCCTTTGTTTTTTTATTACGATTATTAATGCCTCGTTTTCTTTCGGTCGCGCCTCTAGATCGCGGGTTTTTTTTTGGGTGATTAATTTCGCGATGGTGCTCTTCGAATCCTCATTCGCTCATTTCGGCTTTTTTTTATTATTAGTTGGCCTAAATATAACATAAAGGATCTTCTGCCCTCTTTATCTCGAACTCGTTTTTATTTCAGATCGGACTTTCATATGAAAAACTATCGCTGGGCTGGAGAGCCAGGTCTATTATGTTTGATGCCTCGGGCGTCCGAGGAGGATGCGAAACTCGGCTCGTCCGCCGAGTGGTATTTTTTACATTAAGTCTCTCCGAAGATAATCGCCTCTTTTTATCAGAAGTAATGGCTGTGGAACCCGATGTGCGCGTCGGATAGAGAAAATTCGAAAATTGTTTCGAAAAGCGTCGTTGACGGTAATAACGTTGATGGCCACGCGTGACGCAACATCCTCTCCTAAAGCGGAATGAAAGAAATCATTACCTACGTCGCCGCCATCGGTATTCCATCTTTGAAATCGCTGCCGCCCATTCATGTAGGCATGTGCGATTTAAGGGGAAAATGACTCAACGCTGAATCCAACGGGCGTGTTGTACGTGGGGTTCCCGCGGATCTGCGTTGGTCAAACTCGGTCAACCGCAGTCCCTTGCCTCTGCTGTCCGATAGTTTCAGCCGACAGTAATCCTTTCGTGGTCTTGAAATTGTCTGTTCGTGCAAAGCCTGCGGTGAAACTGCTCGCCGTTATTTTTTACCATTCCATTTCCTCGGCTGTGGTTTTCTGTTCCGAGACTTCTTTGCCCATTCTTTTATTTCCTTTGTATACGCATTGGATTTCTATACTCTTTTCAGTGTGGGCATGACGTCTTTGTTTGGTGTACGTCGGTACTGTAATGGCGCTATGACTGTACGTCCTTGTTTCGTGTTTTCCTGTGGCTGGTTTCAAAGTGTAACGTCCTGACAAGTCTAGGTTCGCTATGACTCGGTCTACCATCACAATACAAATACAATACCATTGGTCATTTAAGATTTCCTAGTACGGAAGGCATGAGCAATAAATTCACTCCGAATTTCCTAACTGTAGCACGGGAGTCGCTCATTGAAATCGGTAATTAAGTATGTTCTTCCGTAGCAAATCATCTGGTAAAGTTGGTCAAGTTATTTAATGAAGACGAATTTTTCTTCTGGTGCTATCCTCGATTGTTTTTCTGTATTCAGAAGAGAATGGGATGAATAATATTTTGTGAGCTTAACGTATTTTAATGGGAAGTCATCTCGGAAGGATCGCCATTATCCAGGCAGCAGAAATGTTCACAGGAAAAGGCCTTTGCCGCTCTTAATCTCCGTCCTTGTTCGGTGCTTTTTTCACGTGTGGAAATCACCTTGCGCCTGCCTCCATCTTGGCTTCAAGGCATCCCACTTTAAGTTCGTGAAGAGAGCACGAAAGTCTGGTGGTAGTCGTGCTTCCCTTAGGGCACTCTTTGCAATACTTACGGTCCATCCACTCCGTCGACTCCATCACCAAATAACTCTCTCCCTCGCTCCCGCTGCCTAGCTTTCTTCCCTCGGAACTCATCTCTTTTCTTTTCCGCCCTCTCCTCCGTGTTTCTTCGTCCGCGGGTTTTTCGTACACCTTTTTTACTCGAGTTACTCTTCATTTACACGTTCTGCTCCGTACCAACCGACTCGACGCCTTTTCCTTTTGCTGATTTTCAAAATGGCCGTCTGCCCAGAAAAAGGCCCTTTTCAACGCCGTGCGCTTGTTTCCTGTCCTTTCTACCATTGTGTTCGTCATTTAATGTCCGTACGTCAGAAATAAATGCGAGGCAACTGCTGCGGTGTCCTCGCAGGAACCTTGACTGGGAGATGCGAAATAATTTATATTCGGAGTCTGGTCAGTTTGCTTCCTTTTTAAGATCTCGCCTGGTTTTAGCGTTTCGGTTGCGTCGGGTTATTCGTGAAGTACGAAACTGATCGAATTTTTGTGCCGTTTCGCAGTTTCTTTACTTTAGCATTACGTTTCATGATTTTATCGGCTCTATCTCTGTTTCTTACCTAAGCATTGCAGAGCAGGATCAGGGTTTATATTTCTATTACTCTGTCTTATATCCATCACTTATGTCGTTGATTGATGATGATATTTGTTTTTTATTGCGTTATTTTAAGACCGGATATCCTTTTTTCTTCAACCCATTGGGAAATTTTGGCTCCCAATTTTGGTAATCGAACTCAGGACCGCTTTCACCAAAGGCCAATGCGTTACCCTCTTGAGTTGGCGGAAGCCGATGTTCAAATTTGTATCAACCACAACTACATTTTTAGTAATTACGGATAAAATATTCTAGTGCTTTTCAGTCCAAGTCTTAATAATTAGGTAAATACTAGCTAAGAATGAGAAATAAATATTTGGGTCAGCTGTATTAGAAGAGAAAAAATGTAGACTTCTGGATTCTTGCTAACTATTTTTATGGTTTTATTTATCAGTATCGTCATCAGAGGTTATTAAGTATCTGTTGATACGAGAATTATGATCTTGATTTGAAAATATCGCCTAAGATGAACATTTTTTTGTAATCCTAGTCCGGTTTACTCTTGTTCATCTCGACTAAATATTTGTTTTACTCGCTTTATTCGGTAAATTTGAATTATTTTTCCTCTAGGTTTTGGATGGTTTTCATTTTGGAAGATAAATTTGGCCATAAAAAGGTGTCTTCGCTAACTTTGAAACTATCTTAACCACATCGTCCAGGTTTTGGAAAGTTTTCCGACTTCCAGAGATGACAAACCCGAAAGTTTTTCTTGGAAATGTGTGAATTGGTGATAAATGCTCCGCCAATGATATTCACGTCGAAATATCGAAATTCGGTGTCATTCACCGATTCATTACTAAATCTCGGAAAAACTCACAAAATCTCAAAAACTCTTTTTCGCCTTTCGAGTATTTGCTGCCGCATGAACTTGTCCCGTGTATCACGACGAGGTCGTTAGTAGCTGAAATAATATATGTTGGAGCCTGGGGTAGTGGTTTAGGATGTATGAAAAGGTAAGAGGAATTGTTGGCAGAAAGCTGCAGAAGGGCCAATGTAATCGAGCGAATCTCAAGAGTCGTTGAAACCGGCGTGCTGCGGCTTATTCTCCTTCTTTTGTTTCCATCGCTTTCGGAAAAACAAAGGTTCCGTCATTTTGGTTCGCATTCTTTCGGTGGTAATGGATTCCTTCCCCGTTTGCACGCCACAGTGTTTTGGCGGAACACTGCAATTCCACGATCGGTTTCTCTCCTCCCACTCATTCCCCCCTGCATCTTTCCCTCGTGGGATCGCATGAAAGGCCAAGGGGCCCTTTGTGCAAGGGATCCACGTTGGACCATCTCCCTGAGGGGTAACGGCTGGGATGATTCTTAAGCAATTGGTTAAACCAAGTTTTCAAATTGAGGTAGTGAGGTGACGGGGGATGTGTTGTTTAATTTCTAATTAAAATTTAATACTAGTTAAGTGATACGTACGATGAAAATTATATCCGAGCTCCGCTATCAATTGAGAATTATTTATTCTTAATGTTTATCAAAGTTGCTCCGCCATCGGACGAAGAACGTTAACGTTAGTAATGATGAATTTTAATGAAAAGCAATATTATTGTGATATAATAATATTATGTAAAACTAATAGTTATGACGATACTGATGGCAAGAATAAGGGAATGAAATCATATTTAAGGGGAAATAAAATATATAGATATCATTTAAGGGGCATATAAATAAATACGTACATAAATAATACTTAGGGGTAAAAATAGGGATGTCTTTAGATGCATAATAGGTATCCTAGGTTCATCTGTATTATATTCCTAATTTGGCTATTAACTATGAATCGAATGTTTAACTGATGTTATAACAAAAGTGAAAATTTGAAACATTCCATTGGTAATTGTTTTTTGAATTTAAATTGTCCTTTCAGAGAATTTTCTTGTCTGCCCTAAAAGTATGTTGCGGAATGCAGCTTTAGCCATATCGTAGATTATAGGGAAACATAATTTCACCACATACATGCCTAGGTAGAGTTCACCTTTATTTTATCCGCATGATTAATTATATGCTTATTCATATTAATTATATGAATAGGCTATTTACTTATTGAAATACATCCTTGTGAAATCATGCAACCACAATACAAATCATATTAATTGTAGAAAACCTTCTTGTTTGTCTTCACAATGCAAGTTGCGGAATGTTGTCTACGTTAAGCCATTCGGAAAACTCACGATTGGAAAATAGGAATGATAAATGGAATAGAGATGGAGCTATCAGATCGTTGCGTTCGTGACTCATTAACCGTGGTTTAGTGGTAGTGATTCGTAGCCATCCGAAAAATTCGGTCGACCCATTTCCTCCTCGAATTAGCAGGAAGAAGGGAGACTCCCATCCTTGCGATGTTTTCTATTTCCTTGGATCGAGATCTGTTTCGTTTAGAACCTGTTTTTATGGAATCTGTTCTCTTCGGGGTCCGGGTTCAACCCCCATTCCTCGTGACTCCATCTCGCTTGTGGATAGATTGGCGTGGTCCGGACCTCAGGGACTTGTACGTTGCTCAAGTCCACGGGAAAGAAATCGTAGCATCGCCTATAGCCGTTCGTGATCTCAGGAAAGCGAATTTGGCATAAATTACGCGAGGGGTTTCTTCCAGGACTCGAAATATGATTCATGAAGTGAATGGGTCCCGTGGGTGTTCACCGACCAATATATCCGCGAACAGTTCGCCTTCGGGAGTTCGTGGGGAAACACTTAAACCTCGCCGGAATAAATAAACTTTCGACGGCCATTGCTCATTTCCACAAGACCTGCCAATGTTACGATAACGTTATGACGGGCGGGGAATGCGCTTTCTCAGCGGAGCACTTCTTACCTCGGATCAGTTACGTAAACCTTCGGTTAAGGAGATTTGCTCACTTTGGTCGAGGTAATCGATACGTTTCGATATGAAAAGCAACTGGGCGTGGTTAATTATTTCCTAATGAATTTGCGGGTGGAGCGGGTTTTTTCTTCGACGAAGGTTTGTAAATGAAGTACGTCCTCCGCGGACGGAATTGTGGTCGAATGCTTGGAAAGGTGTTTTTCACGCGATTTTCGAATTCGGTACAAATCGTTCCACTTTTCGATTTCTCGTCGCTCGACGAGTGAGAGATTTGGGAAAGAGAAATGGGCGAATGCCCCTAAGCCGAAAAAGTAAGCTGTCCCGCTCGATAAACATAATGCTTTCCTTGTTCTCTTTTATCGCGAACGTCAATCGCGATGTCCGTGAGCTGCGGCGGCCGTTATATGAAGCGAGTTATCGTGCGGTTCTTCAGAGCACAGCGAGGATTTTAGCCGTTTCCGATGCTCCCGTGGAATTTTTCAAATATTGGCGGTTTCCAGATTATTTTTTCGGCGATTCTTCAATTAGTCTCGGCTCATTGATTTATTCCTAAGTGCAGTCTATGTTTTCTGTATAGCTTTATGCATCTCATATTCCCTATTCACGTATTCACCCTAGCACTTGCGGTCATTGTGCCCCCTTCCAATGTTCCTTGAAAACCCCTGCCAGCTGCAAATGTAGAAGTGATGGCGGTTTATCGGTATGGAGTACACCTAACCCTGAGGGTACTAGCTACCGATGAGAAGTTAATTTTTTAATTTTAAATTTCCTCTGTCATTCAGTGTCTTAGGAAAGGTTATAACTGAAAATCCTCATTACGAACATTTTCAGGTATCGTTCGTTTCTGTCTGCCATTCTTTAGCATGTCATACTCGGTATTCAGTGACATATGGACAAGAAATGAAGGTATGCTTGTGATGCACTGAACATAGATTCATATACAAATCAAGGAAGTTTCGTCTGCTAACATTTCTGTGTAACAATTGGTTTGTACGGTTCTGCCGTATCTGGATATGTATCCATTTGGCATTTGCGGCAGACGTCTGAATAACGTTCTTTTGCTGCTTTGGTCGCCAGCTGCATACGTAAAATTCAAGCTGACGTTGTTATTTCTAAGCTGATACTTGATTGTCAGGCGTATCCCCACAAACTTAAGACAATATTTCAAATCCAGGTATTCATGTAGAAAAATACTGATCATAGCTATCAGGATGTATTAAACAATGGAAGATTTACCCGTTGCTGACGCCATGAATTACCAGAGGTTTCCTCCTAAATATTGTGGATGTGCGATGGTGTACTCTTATGGAATGTATCTCGGTGAAATTTAGTTGCACTCCATGATTAGGTGTATAACTTCATTCACCACTACAACCACAACTTTTCTAGCTTCCGTTTCTTGGTTGCAAATTTTTATTTATATCCTCAACGGACAATATCGCAACTTCAGTTACCATGGCAGATCTATACCGCCCTTTTTCATTATCACTCCGCCGCACGGCAGTGTTTAATTTCTAATCGCGTGGAGAGTCTATCGGCATATTAAATGGGTGACGAGCGAGATACTGTTTGAATGCCCGATGCAGGGCGGCTTCCGCTTGTTTAAAAGGAGAAAACCGTTGGAAGGTAGAGAGTGTGTCCCTTTATCTCGGATTCGAATGGAATCGCCAGCTGACACTCCACGCGCCCGCCCCATCCTCTTCCACTTCATATTCGGCCGTTACACATCCGCCCTCCTCCACACCACTTTCCCTATCTGCTCCACTGCCCCCCCAACCCCTCGCCCCGACCCTGACACGCTCCGCAGCCCCCCTCGAAGCACGACCACCGGCCCAATCCCCCCCTCATGTCGAATGTAAAAGGGAGTGCATTTAACATTTTCGGGGGTCCATGCAGAAATACTTTTTGTGCCGTCGAAGATGTGAGTGATGCGGAGGTATTGTCGAAAAGAGGAAATTATCGACATCTCTGCGGGGATATCTAAGATCAGGTCCGTTAGATGTCTTGAGTCCTATTGTTCGCGTCAATTATTGGATTTATAGGGCAATTTTTTTGTTTAGAAGTCTGATGCTTAGGAAAACATGGGAGGTTTGAATGCTTTCCCAAGATGAACTGGAGCATATGGGATTTCGGTTATTCCTCGTGAGTTTGCTTTCAGAAATGATGCATTAGTTGTTATAGGAATCGGTAAATTGGTGACTGTCATTATACCTGATGACACACATTTCTATAGAAGTGACATATGTGAATAAAATGTTTCAGTCAGTGCCCTTTGTCTTACTAAACTTTCGGTTTTTGAAAGGAGAAAGCCGTTATAATTGCCATCTTCTAGTCTCAACGATATTTTCAATGGACTACTAGGGTTGATTCTGAGGTAGCTGTTCTAAGGCAAACCGGGTGAGGTGTGGAATTCGCTGTCCGTTTAGCTCCAGAAACTAAGTTTTTTTCCCGCTGAAAGACTACGAGAATAGTGAATACATTTGGAAGAGCCCTTACCACTCGATACCTCCAAGTTACTGCGTCATATCAATATTATAAAGTGGTAAGATCGTTAGTTTTAACGTTATGGATATAATTTTTATATTCACTGATGGGTAATTTCGAATTTTTTTAACTAGAAATTACCAGAAAAAATATTAAACGAGTTAAATGCGATACCAATGAAAGTTAATTACTTAAGTTAGCTACAATTGATGGTATTGCAATTCAATAAATCTAACGATTTCATTCCCTAGAATCAATTTGAGCTGAACATCCGGATTTAATTTCATCCTTTGAACTGTTGTGAAGAGAGGAGAGAATCAAATTTACAATTCTCGGAATAATTTAATCGTATCTCTCTCCGATATAAATTACTCTTGGGCTTTAATTTCGCGTATGTATCGATGACTGAGCTTAAGATCAGTTCAACCAGTTCTCGGTGAAAAGTTACTCCTCACATGGCGATGAACTTTCTAAAGGTTGCGTGTGAGAGGGTGCTTCCCTACCCACCTATCCTGGTTTTAAATACTCGTACTTTTTTCTACCTGAAAATCCATCGTTTTTTTTAAATCGGCCGGCATATGTTGGGGAAGCATTGCTTAAATTGTCGGATTAAACGAGAAGGATCGACTCCTTATCAGGGAAGCAATCTTATTGCCTCTCATTGTCGAATCAGACATATGAGTTCACCCCTGAAGATTTTCGGTTACGAATTTCGAATTTTTACCTTTCCGTAATGGAATTGCCTTATTTAGCTGTCATCAGTGATTAACAACGCTGGGAAGGAGAGGGTAGTACTCTGGATTTAAATATTGCGTATTTTGGTATGAATAACTTTCGCTAGCAGTGGTGTCGTCATCCAATTCCAGAGTGAGCTGTTGCACTTTTCTGTGCTAGATTCAACGCGAAAATCTAAACCTATTGAATATGTATTCCATGGGATTATTATTTCAGTTTATCCTCCAAGTTAATCGTGATTCAAATGCAGTCTTTTGAGGCAAGACTAGTTCTTTAGACTAGCACTCCATGTAGGAAAATGCGTAATTATCAATTATCGCCCAACCAACGAATCTTCCATGCAAATAACTGTAAAACACATTCTCACAGAATGCCAAAAATTCTCCAATGATCAACATAAACACTTGAGAACAGGGATACTTAAGGAAATTCTTGGGAATGATTCTGAGATGATAGACAGAGTTGTGTCATTTATGAGAGCCACAGGCCTTTTTTCGAAAATCTAAGAGAAGCCCTTGCACAAATTGACATTACTACTTTGACAAGATTCAACTATGCATTTTAGCTAAAGTTTTCAATATTTATCTCTATGTTTAAAAATATTTAATGTTTTTTTAATCATGTTTTCACGCCACCGTTCTAGTACGGTGAAGAATGAGGTTTTTACATTCCCCTTTTTTCCAAGGTGAAGTAAAACAGGTTTTAGTGGATTACATATCACTTTAGACAAGGTGCAAAATGACCTCAGCTGTCGAAGNAAGAGTTTAAAATGCCATTTTGTGAGCCTAAGGCCCGTTGTTATAATGTGTACTTAAAATGGACTTTTAACTATTTTTCTTTTTAAGGCCCTGTATTATAATGATCTTTTAGAGTTAAAATGAAGGTTAATCTCAGTGCTAATCTATCATTTTTATAGGAGATTAACTTTAATCTTCACAATAAAAAACTACTATAATACTGGGTTCTAAACTGAACGCTAGTTTAAGTCCATTTTAAGTATAAGTTATAATACTGGCTCTAAATCTGCAATAACAATTGAAGTAGCCGTTTCGGTGCGGTAATAAAAAAGTGCATTGTTTTGTCTTTGTTTAGACTTTTAATATTATCTTTCGATTCTGTTCACAAAATTGAAATAGAACTTTATAAAGGATTTCATTATTCTCGTTCTCTTCTTAAAATCCAAACATTTTCGTGTAGCGACTAATTTTCCATTTCAATCAATGCTTATCTGAAGTTTTTTTGGGGAGTGAAATCAGGGATTGAATAAAGCATTTGACTTTAACCGTGAGGTCGTAAATTTCTTGCAGAAAAGTTAAAAATATGATTATTAAAAAACATTTTGAGATCAAAATAGTGAAAAGTATATACCACGTGTTCTGGAATATAAGACGCACCTAAATATATATCTCTTTAACCAGTAAAAGAGATTTTTCTTGTAACTTGAACGAATAGCTATTTCTAGAGAAGGATATAGAAGTTTATTTAAAGTAATTGTGTTCTTTTTTCTTTTTCTTATATTTTCTTGGTTTCTGTTGTATTCCTCACTATATTTTTTTATTATTTTCAATTCCTAAAAGCATATTTTATTAAAATCTTTTTTTGACATGTGCATAAAAACACGTCCCTTTTTTTATCCAAAGCATTGTCAACAGTATAAAAGACGTTCTTCAGGGATGCCTAATTTCAGGTACTTTTTGTTTTCCTTATTTGTATGTACCTTTGTGACAAATGAAATAAATGTGTTAATAATAATAACGTACTATACAATCTTCACCGAGTGTATGTTTTGTAGCTTCGTAATCACGATCCTCAAATCTGCCAGCAACTCTCCCAGCTGGCAAAATAACGCCGGAGGTCATTTTGACAATACTCGCAATTGCGCCTGAAACCTTATTCATTCGTTCCTTTTTCAATATTCTTCCGTGGATTTATCGCTGTGAGCATCTCGCGCCACAAGTACGCGATAACGCGTTGAAAAGTGGGCCAAAAAACACTGCAAATCCCATGGCCAACGTCGCCCGACTCCGAACAATATTGCCAACCGGACCAAAATTTGAATTGTCGCTTAGCGCCTCCATTGTTACTTTATTTTCCAACTTTCGTGTCCCCATGGAAGACATTCTAGCCGGTTGTAGCCTAAAACAGTTAATCTGGTGTTCCTCTGAAATCCTCACGATTTAAGACTTAGTAATACGCCTTCTCTTTAATTTTACTTCGCAGCTGAGGTATTATAAAACATGAAAAACCTTTGATTGAAAACCTCGCTCTCCGAGGAAGAAATCCGGATGTCTTTAATCACCGATGATATTAAAATACAAATGACCTTCGTTAGATTTTAGGAAGCTCATTAAGCTGAAGGACATTTTTAATTATGAGCCTAAATTAAGCTGCCTGACTTTGCAGTTTTCGAAAAGTGTGGGAAATGGTTGGCATAGATAAGGAAAATCTTTGAGTTAATTCTACGATATTACATCGTCAGACTTATAAATAATACTATGGCAGTGAAACCGGTCGCTTGACACTCAGGAAAAGATACTAAGTTATTTTGTCTTTGCTGTGGGCTGTCACAAATTTGTAGGTTGAGGTGTGTACCACCATTGACGTCATAGGAGATACTAAAAAGTAAAAGTCATTAATTTTCATATCCGGAAGACCTTTGCATAGTATTATGGATATGATGCTGATGGTCACTTACTCCTTTGTTTTATTTATTACGACTCTGCATGCAAAGAACCGGGGCCTGGTTAACCGGTAAGCGGATGAAGTACGATTTAGTAAATCCCGTTTAAATATTTGGGGCTTTTGGATGCTCTACTTGCATCCCTTCATATCGGTCCTCCGTTCCTACTCCCACACAGCGTCTTTTCCAAATCCGCTATCCTCTCCGTTTTGTTTATTTTTCTCTCTCATTTGGCGCTTTTTGTCTTTTCTCATCTCGCATCCGGTTTCCGAAGTCGATAAATTTCTAAAAGTTCGGAGGACTTAATGAAAAGAGCCGGAGATTGTATGGCAAGAGTTTGGGAAAAGAAAGGGGGATCTTTTGGTAGAAGGGACAAGGAGGTCGACGGGGGGAATAATTATTACCGTTCTCTTTTCATTTACTGCCTGGAAACAAAGGGACAAATGAGCTAACGTTACCGAAAAGATGGGCTAAAATCATCAAACACTCTAACTTCCTTATCTTAGATTTCGGAGTTTAAAAAGTTATTCACTCCGATTCGCTGAAGGGGAAAAATGCTTCCTTGCTCTATGCTTCCAGCGGATCGGAAATAAAAAGTGGTGGTACGAGGAAATACAGCAATGAAAATAAACGGCTCGGAGTTTTCTTTGTTTTCATTTACTCATCTCCGTCTTTTACTCGAAAACATCGTCGGAACTTTCATTTCATCCGCTGTCCAATCAGAGTCCTCTGAAGTAAAATCAAAGAACAGGATATGAAGAACTTCTCTACAAGCTACCAGTCCAAGATATTAAAATAGATTTAAACTACACAATTTCGAAGAAAATCGTTCAAAGTATTAAAACAGAATATTAAAATTTCTAGAGCACAGTGTGGCTCGTCTGCTTCCATGAATAATTAGGTAATTCTTTGGTAATACTTCAGAAAAAATTCATTTCCTTCTATACTTCAATTTAAGATTCGCTGAGATTCGGAAATGAGGAAATTACGGTCGGGAAGTTTAACTTTTTAAATTTTCTTTTCATAATTACTCTTCCATGTTTACTTAGTTGTATTTTACCTCATAATTTTACATCTATCATCTTCAGAGGTAGCCCTAAAATGGCATTGAAATTATGGCACTTGAAATAGGGAGTAAGATTATACGGATTTGAAGTAGCTTGCTCAAAATAAGTTATCTTTATTTTTTACTTCGTAACTATTTATTGTGAACTGTGGAAAAATATCTAACATTTTGAAGCATGAAAGAGCTTGATTTCAACTGCTGCTTAGACGATGTTTTTCGTCTAAAATTATGTATTTTAAATTTTTTGTGTATGGCGATTTGTGAAACGATATCATTAAATCGATTATGGTGTTTTAATCTGATGGTAGTTGCTTGACATTTCTAATTAAATACGATACGAAATAATCATTCTAATGACATACGATATCGTATTTCTTTCTTTCTCCTTTCATTGATTAAAGTTCTAATAGTATTTTAACTAAAGTAAGAACTAAAAACGTGATTAATTCAAATTTATTTTATTCTTATATACTTCGTATATCTGCCAGAAGCAATTCATCCTATCTTATGGAACAAAATAAGCTAGGGAAGCTTCCCCTGGTAAAAGTGTTCTTACGCTACAAGGAACAACCAGAAGTTATAGCGCCGAGTCAGGGCTATATAAATACATCAGAAACGTACCTTCCGGAAAAATTACTCCCCATGATATGTTAAAAGCTGGAGTTGGTGGACAGAGAGACTTCCCCTCTTTCTCAGAAAACTAGCCTCTGGCTAATGGATTAGTGGATTTCCGGAGCTCTGGATGTAGACATTAAAGGAAGAAAAGGAAAGAACAGAAAAGATGAAAAGTTGTGAACCTTCAAGGAATAAGAGAATGTTATATGTGTGTTTCGGAAGAAAGCTTTCCGTTTTACTGGCTGAAGAACTCAGAAAAATAGTAGTTAGACAGGAGATCTTCCGCAGTCGTGGAAAGTAAAAATTTATTCACCGAGACTTCTGGAAATCCGCAAAGAAATTTATCTAATTCGTACGAGATGCACTATCTAGTTCGTAGCTCGTACACTGAATAATTGGCTTCAGGTCCTAAGTTGTTCGTAATACTAGTTGGTGACAGAACTAGGAAAAGATTTCGATGGTGAATGTGGGTTGTTGTCAGAGCTTGTAAATTTTAGAAATGTCGCGATCATAATTTGTTTCATTTTGGAAGATGACAAAGCGTTCATGGAGGATAAGGATTTTAAGCTTTCCTGGTGTATTGATTGTAGAAAAGATTCTCGGGTTTCAACTTACCTGGGTGGAGACCCGAGAACCTTTTCTACGCTCATGGAGTGTTTGAAATTGTCTTAATACAAGAAATGAAACTGTCAAGGAACAAATATAACACCCTCTCCTAGTTTTCAATTAGCATGTACCAAAATAAATGATTAGGATATTGTTCATTTGTCGATTGAAGGGCATACATTTATACATGAATTGATGGTGGAGAAAATCGTTCAGTTTTATTCACGGAATGGAAGATCACTTCTTCGTTCTCGGTACTAAGTACTTATCTCCTTCGAATTTATAAGAACTCTCGAAAGGCTCTCTTCTTGCGCTCGTTAGAGTTCGTCCTTAGAATATGGAAATATGTGCTCTGCATTCTGCAATTTGCTTCAGTCCTTTCTCCTCGACATCTTGATAACTGTTTAGAAAACTAATGAATGCCTCAACTGCAACCTTAAGTGGAATTAGTTTCAAAAGCAGATGAAAGTTTACTACTCTTCCTAGAACGAGATTAGTTGACTCTACATACTCATGATTAGTTTTTTATTGCTCTTAAATTTAATTTAATACACCTAGGCAAAGCGGACACTGCTTGTTTCGAAAATTTTTTATGTTCGTAAAATTATCAATAAAATTCACGGAATCCGCGATTATCAATTACCGTTTTCGATTCATGCCTTTGAATCCATATTTCAATATTGCATTCCAGAGCTAATAAAAAGTTATACTGCAATTAAATTTTAGTTGAATGCAATGTTTCCGATAATCATCAACGTTATCGATGTCACACAATGGTGGAGTAATACGTATTTAGAGTAATAGTTATTTAAGGAGATAATAGAGAATAGTTATCTATTACCATATAATCTATTCCGTGGAGTAAAGTTACCATGTTTACCATATTTATTACCATATAGTAATCTATTCTATAGAGCAGAGTAAGATTACTCTATGGTGTTGAAGTTGATCTTTTTCAGTTTGTTATTAATAATTTTTTCGGCCGATTTCGGAAGTAAAACAGAGAACATGTAGCTAATACCAGTCTATTCCCGCAATAGTAAATCACTCAAGACGAATCTTTCTCCCATTGTTTTTGGTGGCATTCGCCGTAAAGCACACATCACGATCCTATCTTAAGCCGCGGGGAATTCTTGTCAACAGACGTCAGGTGGGGGAGAGACGTTAACCGGAGCGCTTTTTCATTGAAAGAAAACGCGCTAAAAGTCTACCATTTGATGGAAAAAACTCGGAGAACTTCTGGGGAATTGATTGTCCTGCGGCCTTATCTCTCTCTGTCCATGAAAGCGCCCTCAGATGCGTGTGGGGGACGCCATGACTTGAGTGTGTTCCTCGTGTGTTCTCCATCTCGCATGTGGAAGACCCTGCTTATGGCGCGTGCGCCGACGATTGTTTTGTTTGTCAAGGGGTGTTGCTTGCTTTGCCCTCTTGGCATTCTTTCTTTCCCCTTTCCTGCCCACTCTTCCGGAGAATCTATTGCGACGGCGCTGCTTCGGTGTAAGCCTCTTCCCTCCCTTCGGCGGCGGCCATGGGAGCTCTTAGACAAACCGTACCCTTTCCACGGTTAAATGGCGTTTTCTTTATCCGGGGATGAGGAAGAGCCCCGAGTTTGTGTATGTTTCGGACCGTTTCTACGATTGGGTGGGTTTTGTATGGGGAAAATGCGGTATTTGATTCGCCCTCGTATCTGGCTTTGATCCACACCGTCGGTTGGTTTGCTGGGAGGGGTTGGAGGATTCACGGACGTGCATAACAAATGTTGGTCCCTTTTTGCGCGGCGAGAGATGTTAGTGGGCGCTGTTGACTCGAGATTTTAAGGGTGAAAAGGGAATATTATGCGGTAAAAGGGTGAATATGACCGTGACGTGATGAAAGAGTTGGATTATGGGTCGGAATTCAAGCGATGAAAGTTCATCCGGGGCTAGCGAGGGCTGGTTATTCGGCCGTATTAGCTGAGTTTGTGTAAGGATGATTTATCATCGTAATTTGTGCGGAGAGCAAATTGTTCGTTCATTTTACTCTCATCTGTTACCCTCAGCTAAGCTCGTAGAAAATTTTGTAAATGTTTTGCTGAAAGCTAGTATATTTGTTTCATTCTGTTGAAAGAGTTCTTGAAGAAATTGCCTAAAGTGCATTTGAACCACAGTATTATTTAGGTGAAAGAAGAAATAGTATAATACTATGATAAATTATTATTATTATTAATGTTTTATTAGCTCTAGGGGATGTCCATAAGAGTTGGAAGTTTGGTACATATTTTGATTTCAAAAATTGATAGAATATAACAATGTCAAATTAAATCATTACAATGACGAGAAAAGGAAAAAAACTACGTAATATGTTCTAAGTTTACAAAGTACATAGAGAAAACGCAACAAGATTAATTCTTCGGGATATATCTGAACAGGAATTCCAATTTTCATATAATTCATCAAGCTTTAAGGTATACAAGCAAATGAAACTTAATGAATTTAATAGTGAGCCGCTCGGAAGTGGTCGGCACCTGTGACCCAAGTTATATCAGAACGTAAATCACTGCATTTTCTCCGTTAAATTTTCTAAATACACTATCCAAAGTTTGGATAAGAGTATACTTCAAAGGTGATATTGCTCGGAAATATCGACGTTATAAAAATCTAGTTTTACCTGTTCGCTCTATTTCTTGCGGCTGGCGGAATAACGGAATTATGCGCACTTCTGCAGCAGGATACAATTATTATTGCGTGGGCAACTGCGATGTCCGCTTTGCCCCATGCATTTCGCATCTTCTCTGAATCGATCAAGGAAAGGCAGTTCATGGCATGGCGTAAGCGTTCAAACAGTTTATGCGACCGCGCCCGTTCCCCGGGCGACGTCTCGAGGAAATGGTTTATTCCGAGGTCCCGGCGGGAGAGAGGGACGGTCAAAGGTGAAAAGTGGGTTGGGTTTAGAGGGAGGTGGCTGCTGGGAAGGGACGCGGATGTTGAGAGGAGCGTTCGCGGTTGTGGGAAGGCACGCCGGCTGAGTCAATGAGATGTGAAAGTGATATTCATGACAAACCATCCCTCCACGTTTACCCACCTTCCCTCCTTATGCACCTCATTATAACCTTCCCCGTTTATTCTTTACGTAATGTCTAACTGTTGATATTCCCTCCCTCCGCTACAGACTTCGCTATCGCGTGGTCGTTATAGCGACGTCATTTAATATCGCGTCTGCATATTTTTTTTACGTAATTTCGAAAAAATTCTCATTCCGTGGATTTCATCAAGAGTGGTTTTTATCACGGTTTTGGTTTATTCGTGTACTCTAAAGGCGGAACATCGCGGCTAATTTGTCAGAGGGAAGAAATTTGCGGTTAGTTTTTTCACGCGAATGAGCGGTTAGCTTTTCCGTACGGCAACTAAATGGACTCGTTTCGAAGAGATTACGGATCTTATGTCGATTTTATCGTTACGGTTTAGTAATCCGCGTGATTGTTAATTATTTATGTGCTTTCTAATTGTATATTGAGTTACCGCAATATTCTGTGTAAGGTTGCTCACTTAAAGGAAATTGATGAAACATTTACGGGGAAACTATTAGAGTAGTATTGTTACTGATCGTGTTAACGACTGGTTGCTTTGAAACATTTCTCGTCCACAAAATTTGAGTATGTTGTTTTTGTAGCGTATAATTTTTTATAACTTGCAATTTACTTATTCTGTTGTTTTTTCCTTACAGGCATTGGGTCATGTTCCCAGAATACCTGCAAAAATGGAGGACATTGTATGTACACGGCACAGGGCGAACCCTTCTGCAAGTAAGTACCGTCTTGTGTATTTTTTTCAATAGAACAGCACTGCTCAGGTCAGGTCTTGAATGATTTTATCACGGCAAGAGAATCTGCTCGCTGCAATTAATTTGGAATTATAAAACTATAGTTCGTTTCAGTCCTATTGGGACTCTTCAGAATCCAAATCTTTCGCTTTTATAATTATTATTAAAGTATTTTGCAAATCTCTCCCTTCTGATGCTTGTGAGAAAGTCATTTCCAAGACCTATCGCGCGCATGTTTTGACTTGCGTTGGAATTGTTTTGCTTTGCATGAACATCCCGTAGTAAATGTAGCATCGCGTACTCATTTACGAAATTTGTTTTTCGATTCACGGGTCGTATGTCGGATCGTTTTTATTTCCCGCGAATCTTTCCGTATCCGCTCGCATCAGTATTTCTCCCCAGGAATATAACCGTTCGGAGAAGCACGAAACGTGCATATGCCTTCGGAAACCCCATCGTCCAGCTCGATTAATTGATAGTAATTTATTAAAGCGTATTACCGTTTCGGCCGCCTTCCAAGCGTTGCGTTGAATATTATCCTCATTTTCTCGGGCTGTTTCTGCCAAGTAAATTTTGCTGCTACTTCGAACATATATTTCCTTTCCACGTACTGAGGGTATGAGTTATGTCCTAGCCACCGGGAACCTGCCTTCGATTAAATCCGACGCGGAATGTGATGTGTCGAGATCTCGCGGAGGAAAACGCTGGAGCGGGGGTTTATTTCGATAAATCATAACACGGCCGCTTAAATGTGGAGAGTGCGAGCACGCTCTGGGCCGCTGCCCGCGGCCGTCGTCATGTTTATTTCCCCTCGACAACGGTGAATGAATCGCCATTGAGGAACCTCGGAGTCGCTTCGTCACTGAAAAAAATGGCGTCACTTTGGACACAGCGTCGGCCCAGCGGTTGCGGGAGTTCACGGTCCTACCTCGGTCGTATAATGTGAAGCTGTGTGTCCAATGGGCCGAATAATCGATTATCGTTTGATAAGAAATGCTTCTGAAACTAGCTTTAATCCGGTGTGTTCCGGAAGCCTCAAAGAGTCAGTGCCTCGGTTTTTTTGGCAGAAGTAAACCTGTTCGTGGCAACTCGAATATTCATTTGTATCCCATAGTTTTTAGTGAATAATTTGCCCATTTATAGTTAGTTATTTCAGAAAATTTATGTTTTTTATATGGGCGAATTTTATCAATCAGAGGCCCTAGGCGCAAGAACAATTTTAAGGCCTTAGAATAAGATTTTCAGCATAAAAAATGACAAAATGTCTCGCAACCATGCCCTCAGATAGTGCCTGGTAGGTCTAATGTTAAATTCCTTTCTCGGGGCGAGTTGCATCACTTTTACATTATAAGTGCACTGAATTTCGAGGAAGGAAAGTGACGTTAGAACGAATGATTGATATAACGGGACAAAATACTGATTTATCCTCACAATTTATAATGCATCGCTGTTTCATTTTATAGTTTTCGTTTGAGGGAGACTGCAAAGAAGTGTAAGGGAAATCTGCAATGGCCTATGGTCATTTCCCGAAAACCAGGTTAAATTTCGTAGTCCAGTTAAGTTACCAAGATGTTTGTTCAAGAGAAAGATTGGGTAAATACGTTCAGCAGCTATATTTGCCAGTAGCATTCCACGCTTTTCGCGCACCCGATCTTTTTGTGTGTATATCAGTGAAGTCGACCGTATGTTCATCTAACGCCTCACCCATCGCGAACCACCTGTATTGAGATGAGCTTTTCATTGGCTCGAACTAATTCATTGCTCTTGCTTCCTCAAATCCGTTTTACTTTCACCGCATGATTTGTATGTATGCGATGATGGGCTGTTTTTCCAATCATTTATTTATCCATTAATATCCACGAAAACATACATTTATAGGAAAATGTCAGCATGGGGACCCAAAAGTATACATAAAGACCTTGGTCAGAAAAAACACTGTTAGCAGAGACTCGAATCCGGGACTTAATAGATTTTGATACACTGCCGGGAATAATCTCAAAACGTCTTTAAGCATCAATAAGGAAAAGGAACACGGCTGTCGTAAGACATCAGAGTTAGATAAAAGCTCCAAATAGCCGTTGTTTGCGAAGAAACTAACCGTTGAAGAATTCCCACCAGCGGGGGTTGGGGTTCCCCGTGGTCACGCTAAGCAAGTATTGTTCTCGATACGTATTTNCTATTTTATATTTTTAAATCATGTTTTCACGCCACCATTCTAGTACGGTGAAGAATGTTTTTTTTTTACCTATTTTCCAAGGTGAAGTAAAACAGGTTTCAGTGGATTAAATATCTCTATAGACAAGGTGCAAAATGACCTCAGCTGTCGAAGCACCTAAAAATTAACGACTACTACTACTTCCATGCAAATTCGCGTGTGGATGGAAATGATCTTTAGTCATCCCGCGCATTCCTGTCTATTAAAACCGGAGCCATCGGGACGTCTAGAAATAATCTCTTCATTTAGAACTCCTTGTCGAGCGCCAACGCTAACAATGCCGTTGCCTTTTAGCGCCCGGAAAGAGTGAAAAACATCTTCGGCTTCCGAGAAGCTAATTCTAATCGGTAGAATTGGAAGAAAAAAGATTTCTCAATTGAGTGAAAACCCCCCAAGGTAGCGGATCGCGAAGAGGGAGATGATTCTCCAGTACGCGATAACATCTTGGGATATTCCAGAAAATGGCGAACCCTTACGTATACCCATCTATCCCAGGCGGGCAGGGGCACGTTCGATTCCCTCCTAACCCATGTTTGGGTATATATCAAGCCCTATAGCGAGTCCCACGCATCTTCCATCCGTAGCTAATTTCGCGTCCTACGTGTCCTGTGAGCAGACGGGACGAGAAGAAGGACGCCAAGCGACATTCCGTCCACGTGCGTATAATAAACACCGTCTCCATTCTTCATGAGATCTTCCCGCATCGTCGAAGGAAACCAAGACCAGGGGAAGAAGTTCCATTTAAGGAACGTGCAAGTCGTACCGCGTTTCACTTGTTTTACATTTTCTATTTCCCGCCGCATCGGGTTCGGTCCCGTTTCCTTCTGTTTAGATGCTCATTGCTAAGCGACGGAGAGGGTGGCTGGAGACGCGATGGAAATAACGAAGAACCTCCTCGGAATCCGAAGGTGGAGGAGGAATGGTCGAAGAACTTCCGCGAATTCGCATTTGGATCCTCACGGAATTTATTATCGTCGCTTTCATTAGCTGGGGAAGATTGGATATGATAAGGGTTATTATATTCTTAATCGGCGCGTTTTTAGAGTAAATTTTGAGGAACGCGAAATCAGTATTTGTCTCATTAAATTCAGTGGAATTTGCTGGAGAGGTTGGTATTGGCAAGTGTTTAGGAGATAATTTATGCAGAAGTTAAAAAAGTGGGACTGGAGTAGGGTGTAAATCTCTTTTCTGTAGGCTTTTGTGACTGTTCTAAAAAAGGATCTCTATTGACTAATCATTGAAGTGCCCTCATGTTTCATTTTTATGTGTGGTTAATTAAAAGTGATGTATCTCAGAGTTTAATCGGCGGTCAAGAATTTTAAGTTCACAATTTCGGAGTTAATAAAAAAATTCCTGTATCGTGTTTGTTTGAAAAATTATCTGATTAAACTGCTTTGGGAATGTAAAGTGGAATATTTTTCGGTCAATTTGTGTACAAATTGCTTATGTTACAGTTATTTCGCATGGTTCAGTAACGAAAGTATCGTAATTATGTAATATTGGAATCGACGTTCTATTGTATTTTTAGTTATTCTTCGTATCGCGTGTGAGTATGACATTTTGAATTTTTAATTTCAAGCTACCAATTTAAAATTTTAAAATTCTTCTCCTAGTTTGCAGTATAAATGGAGATGCTTTCAATTTTGCAAGTACGCTGTCCTCGTACAGATTATGTTCATCTTAAATATTCACGAAACTTTCGGTGTCGAACCTAAGGATATTTCCGTAAATTCTTCCTTCAGCGGCAACCGCCTTAACTATCTCGAAATTGCACACTTTTCGGCGGTGGGGATGTTTTAATTATCACCCTCATAGACTTTATCTTCGATCGTGAATTCTTATTCCGGATATTGTAATTTAGATGCGTAATTTTCCTCCGACCGGGGTTCCTTTCCTGCCCGATAAGCCGTGGCCCCCTTTAAGAGGGTCGCCGCCCCATACCCTGGCGGTCCCGCCTTGGCTTCTCGCAAGCGGAAGAGTCCCCAGGATAGCATCGCCCTGGTATCGGCCACATCCGGCCAGCGGAAGGAGACGCTAAGGTTTTTAAAGTTCGGGGCTTCCTTCGCGCGAGATGCTCTTTTGTGTATTTTTCCGCTGGAGACTTTATTTCCTCGAGGATACCCTTAAGTTTCATTCTCGCCCTTCAATGAAGACGTTTTATTATTATTATTGTTATTATAGAAAATTCGAAAAATATTTAATGGATATTTTACAAATATAATGTAAATAAATTTATTGCGTTAGGTGGTTATTCGTTGATCATATTTAGATTGTTCGGCATAAAGTTATTTTAATATTTAGTACAGGTAAGGAAGGATATTCGCCAGTCAGTTTCTCAATTTAAAATTTTGATTTAATCGTGTAAATTAAGCAAATTTATTTAAATATTTTGATAGATTTTTCTTTAGGATCAGGTCAGGAGAGGCTAATAAATTTCAATCGTGCCTTTTGTGAAGAGGTTTTGCTATCATTGTTGTCTTTGGGAAATTAGAGTAAGGTGAGCGCGGAATGTGAACTTATACTTTATCCTTCGATTTTTCCTCGGTGTAAGAGAATAAAAATTTCGTTGAAATAAATTGCAACGGAAGGAATGGTGTAAATGAAATGGATTAGTTATGGAAATGTCTTACTCGGTTTAATGCACGATATTTTAAGATTTAAATTTCTGTAAAAAATGAGTTTTTAGGATACGGAAACGAACTTGTGTATGTGAGACCAATATCCTCTTAACTTGACCTTAGTCATAAAAATTTCTTTGTCAAGACTTGGTTTTCTCCCATCATTAATTAATAGAACCAATTTTCTTATGAGGCTCCAAACTTAAAAAAAAATAATTTTTCTTGTACGGTTGAGTTGCTATGGGAAAAACCCAACTATGTCCATTAATGCTCCACCATAAGGACTTAAGTACCTCAATACCTTCTAACTTCGTCTTTTTAAGTTAATGCACGAGAACCCCTTGGTGGATCTTTTTTTATTCACCCCGGAGACTATGTGAACGGAAGCTATTGGTAAGGTCGTCCCGCCACGGAAGCCCGCGCAATTGCACGCGACACTTTCGATCGCCAGGTGGTGTCTCCTTCGCACCTTCACGAGCATCAACCTTTCTTCGGCACCAGACTTCCTATCGGACACGCCGCGGCCATCGTGAAGTTCGTTCGCGGCGATTCGTGCCGGATGAAATCGCGTTCCGGAAAGAAAACGAACGATAAACAAACAGCGCTCCGAGGCGAGGCCGTTAGAGGCGGGGAAAGTTTTTCTGCCCGGTTTTTTGCCCCATTTGACCTTTTGTCGCTCCTCCCTCCCCAAGAGAGCGTTTCCGAAGCGGAATTTGACTGAAAGGGAAGAGCGAAAATTGCCGCAAATAGTAGAAAACGCTTTCGTCGAGTTGGGGAGGAGGAGGAATTTTCGTGATTTTTTTCCATCAAGTTCGGAATTCGTTCGAGGATCCTCCCTGGAAATGGAGCCATGCGGTGATTCTTCAACTTTACTCTTCCTCCGCGGCTGTAGCTATTCTCTGATTTTGTCGTACACGAAAGCACTTCTTTTTATTTTAAAATCTGCGTAATCGGTGAAGGTTTTTCAGGAGTAGTCACGTATGAGTTGTTTACATAGGATATTTTCTAAAATAATTGTATATATCTCCGGTTTCGTGGGTGCTTTTGTCGCCTGAAGATTTATATTTGTAAAAACTGGTACTGCAAATACAAGTAAATTGAAGATAGAACAAATCGGTTTTGATCAATTTATCATATTTTTTTTAGCAAAAACTAGCAAATAATGGAAGGTTCATTGTCGGGTTTAAACTATTTAAAAGCTCTGGAATAAGTTTTTGGAGCAGTTAAAACTCATCTTAAAATAACACATAGAATTAACAGTAATAAGGAAATGCTATTCTAATATACTTACACACACTTTTCAGTAATAAATCTGTTTCTCAGGGTATGAAGAGAATGTGGATTTTTCTATGTAGAAGGAATATGCTCCTATCTTTTGCAGGTATCGTTTACCGCTGTAGAGACGAATTTGCTCTCGTGTTTTTCAGATTGTAGTAGTAATTTAATTTCTAAAGTGATTTTATAGCCTTACCGGAAGAAAGATAATAGCACCCCTGTTTTCGATAGAGGTTAGCGAGGTATATAAGGCTGTGAAACGCTGACATAAAGTACTTATCAAGGAAAAGGATATCGTGATTTCCTCCCGCATTGTTTGTGATCATTAGTAAAGAAGTAATCGCAAGGAACTCACTGTCTGCGTCGTGATTTCTCCTCTAAAATGATGTTACAACGTCTGGGTTTCGGGGAACATGAGCCGTTCGGACGTTCATTTGTTCACGGGCCGGATGCGTCGTTTCGGGGCGAGATCCCTTCAATTTTTGGCACTTTTTCTTTCGTGGAAGTCGCTCGTGTTCTCGCCGTTGCATGTTTCTGGTTCACGCTGTATAAATTGAGGCGCCGGGTCGTATCGGGTTGTGTAATTCCGAATGCAATTTTCTCTTCGTGCTTGCAGATTGGGAAAAAACATGGGCGAAGATAAATTGGGCAATGGTGACTTTCCAGGCGGGAATTTGAAACACCTCATCTATATGAAAAATCTAATCTTATTTCTTATTTTAGCTCCACACGAGGCGTGTAATTTGAATTTCTTCCGGTACGTTTCCGTGTGGAATGCTTTCGTATTATGGTTCGGAAGGTCTTAAAATATCTTCAACATGCTGTATCTTCCTAGGAATTTTTATAGATCACCATGTACTTCATTGTTACTATTTCTGCGATTAAATGAACGAGAATTTTGATTATTTGGATCTCAAAGTAACTTTCATTTTCTTTATGTTTAGTGTTCTTATCTCGACAGACGAGAATTTAGAAAATATAATCTAACTAAGATTTGTGTGTTTCGCTGGTTAGTGTTTGCAGGTACCGGCTAGAGTGAATGTGATTTCCAAGTAGGCTAATATTTTGCTTTTTATCATATATCTGACTATAACTGTACGGAGATATTACGTATGTATATTATATTAGTGCGTCCGGAAGCAGTCCAGAGCATCGGTAGCCCAAATACACTGCTTTGCCTTATTCTGCATCGGCTCATAAACTTCTCTACATACGAAATTTTTTATCGCTCCATTTTTAGCTATAGACACGAGCTTAATTTCGAGATATGAATCAAAAAAGCGGAAAAGATATAATGGAAAACTAGGTTTCGAAATACGAACTTATTGAACTGGAATGAATTAAGTTCGTAACTCGAGGTACCAACGTAATTGGCCCCAGTAGTTGCTTGTTGTAAGTCGTTTTAGATTCTTTAACAGGAAGATATTTTAAGGTAATTGAATCGCTCCTTTCGGAATCGATTTAAGATTCTTGATGAGGCACAAGTTTGGGTTTGAGCGTAAGGTTCCGTCACATTCATTCTTAAACGTGATTTAAATTTTGGTATTTTTGAAGGTCAGCTTTTGAGAACTAATAATTAGGGATTGGACTGGAAGTATTTGTTCGTTTCCTCGTATACCTTTCCTCCTAAGGCCTCATTACCGAAAGTCCTGTCTGATATTGGAATTCAAATTCTCGAGATGCTTAACTCTTTACAAGAGCCTCGTATATTTCATTCGCCCGGCAAGAGTCACCGCGCGCGATATAACAGCACATCCGAGCTCTCCTGGGATAGGAAAAAACGAAGAGCAGAAATTATGCCATGTCACCCGACCGGAAAATGGAGGATCCGGGTTCGTATCCCGGCCGTGGGAGAGTTTTTATCGCATCCTCCCCAGTGCTATCCTTACCCCGACGATGATTACAGGGAAGAGACGAAATTTTAGTTATTTCGGAAATTTATGTGCGAACCTCGCGGTCCTGCTTACGGTTCTTCGATTCTCCTCGCAACTTTGATGTAAACGAATTATATTGATGGGACGATTGAAATGTATTTATCGTTGCTCCTGGATGCAGCAAGGGAGAATGTTTAAAACTCTTTTTTAAATAACTAAAGTCCACCGCTTAAGAACCGTATAATTTGAAGTAAGGTTGTTGTTCAACTATCGAATTTTGGTGTATTTGATCAATTCTCATTGTATTCTATTCGTATGAATCTCGGGTCTAGGTTTTTATATATCCTACTACTACCGCGATCTTTCGCAGGCCGCAGGTATTGTACTTGCTGTCGCCTTAAAAATTGATTATTCATTGAATTGGGCTTCACTTCTTTGATACTTATTTCCTTGTCTTGTTGTAAATAACCAAAAACCGTCCGTTTCACTGAATTATTATGAAATTTATTATTATTATTAATGTTTTATTAGCTCTAGGGGATGTCCATAAGAGTTGGAAGTTTGGTACATATTTTGATTTCAAAAATTGATAGAATATAACAATGTCAAATTAAATCATTACAATGACGAGAAAAGGAAAAAAACTACGTAATATGTTCTAAGTTTACAAAGTACATAGAGAAAACGCAACAAGATTAATTCTTCGGGATATATCTGAACAGGAATTCCAATTTTCATATAATTCATCAAGCTTTAAGGTATACAAGCAAATGAAACTTAATGAATTTAATAGTGAGCCGCTCGGAAGTGGTCGGCACCTGTGACCCAAGTTATATCAGAACGTAAATCACTGCATTTTCTCCGTTAAATTTTCTAAATACACTATCCAAAGTTTGGATAAGAGTATACTTCAAAGGTGATATTGCTCGGAAATATCGACGTTATAAAAATCTAGTTTTACCTGTTCGCTCTATTTCTTGCGGCTGGCGGAATAACGGAATTATGCGCACTTCTGCAGCAGGATACAATTATTATTGCGTGGGCAACTGCGATGTCCGCTTTGCCCCATGCATTTCGCATCTTCTCTGAATCGATCAAGGAAAGGCAGTTCATGGCATGGCGTAAGCGTTCAAACAGTTTATGCGACCGCGCCCGTTCCCCGGGCGACGTCTCGAGGAAATGGTTTATTCCGAGGTCCCGGCGGGAGAGAGGGACGGTCAAAGGTGAAAAGTGGGTTGGGTTTAGAGGGAGGTGGCTGCTGGGAAGGGACGCGGATGTTGAGAGGAGCGTTCGCGGTTGTGGGAAGGCACGCCGGCTGAGTCAATGAGATGTGAAAGTGATATTCATGACAAACCATCCCTCCACGTTTACCCACCTTCCCTCCTTATGCACCTCATTATAACCTTCCCCGTTTATTCTTTACGTAATGTCTAACTGTTGATATTCCCTCCCTCCGCTACAGACTTCGCTATCGCGTGGTCGTTATAGCGACGTCATTTAATATCGCGTCTGCATATTTTTTTTTACGTAATTTCGAAAAAATTCTCATTCCGTGGATTTCATCAAGAGTGGTTTTTATCACGGTTTTGGTTTATTCGTGTACTCTAAAGGCGGAACATCGCGGCTAATTTGTCAGAGGGAAGAAATTTGCGGTTAGTTTTTTCACGCGAATGAGCGGTTAGCTTTTCCGTACGGCAACTAAATGGACTCGTTTCGAAGAGATTACGGATCTTATGTCGATTTTATCGTTACGGTTTAGTAATCCGCGTGATTGTTAATTATTTATGTGCTTTCTAATTGTATATTGAGTGACCGCAATATTCTGTCTAAGGTTGCTCACTTAAAGGAAATTGATGAAACATTTACGGGGAAACTATTAGAGTAGTATTGTTACTGATCGTGTTAACGACTGGTTGCTTTGAAACATTTCTCGTCCACAAAATTTGAGTATGTTGTTTTTGTAGCGTATAATTTTTTATAACTTGCAATTTACTTATTCTGTTGTTTTTTCCTTACAGGCATTGGGTCATGTTCCCAGAATACCTGCAAAAATGGAGGACATTGTATGTACACGGCACAGGGCGAACCCTTCTGCAAGTAAGTACCGTCTTGTGTATTTTTTTCAATAGAACAGCACTGCTCAGGTCAGGTCTTGAATGATTTTATCACGGCAAGAGAATCTGCTCGCTGCAATTAATTTGGAATTATAAAACTATAGTTCGTTTCAGTCCTATTGGGACTCTTCAGAATCCAAATCTTTCGCTTTTATAATTATTATTAAAGTATTTTGCAAATCTCTCCCTTCTGATGCTTGTGAGAAAGTCATTTCCAAGACCTATCGCGCGCATATTTTGAATTGCTCTGGAATTGTTTTGCTTTGCATGAACGTCCCGTAGTAAATGTAGCATCGCGTACTCATTTACGAAATTTGTTTTTCGATTCACGGGTCGTATGTCGGATCGTTTTTATTTCCCGCGAATCTTTCCGTATCCGCTCGCATCAGTATTTCTCCCCAGGAATATAACCGTTCGGAGAAGCACGAAACGTGCATATGCCTTCGGAAACCCCATCGTCCAGCTCGATTAATTGATAGTAATTTATTAAAGCGTATTACCGTTTCGGCCGCCTTCCAAGCGTTGCGTTGAATATTATCCTCATTTTCTCGGGCTGTTTCTGCCAAGTAAATTTTGCTGCTACTTCGAACATATATTTCCTTTCCACGTACTGAGGGTATGAGTTATGTCCTAGCCACCGGGAACCTGCCTTCGATTAAATCCGACGCGGAATGTGATGTGTCGAGATCTCGCGGAGGAAAACGCTGGAGCGGGGGTTTATTTCGATAAATCATAACACGGCCGCTTAAATGTGGAGAGTGCGAGCACGCTCTGGGCCGCTGCCCGCGGCCGTCGTCATGTTTATTTCCCCTCGACAACGGTGAATGAATCGCCATTGAGGAACCTCGGAGTCGCTTCGTCACTGAAAAAAATGGCGTCACTTTGGACACAGCGTCGGCCCAGCGGTTGCGGGAGTTCACGGTCCTACCTCGGTCGTATAATGTGAAGCTGTGTGTCCAATGGGCCGAATAATCGATTATCGTTTGATAAGAAATGCTTCTGAAACTAGCTTTAATCCGGTGTGTTCCGGAAGCCTCAAAGAGTCAGTGCCTCGGTTTTTTTGGCAGAAGTAAACCTGTTCGTGGCAACTCGAATATTCATTTGTATCCCATAGTTTTTAGTGAATAATTTGCCCATTTATAGTTAGTTATTTCAGAAAATTTATGTTTTTTATATGGGCGAATTTTATCAATCAGAGGCCCTAGGCGCAAGAACAATTTTAAGGCCTTAGAATAAGATTTTCAGCATAAAAAATGACAAAATGTCTCGCAACTATGCCCTCAGATAGTGCCTGGTAGGTCTAATGTTAAATTCCTTTCTCGGGGCGAGTTGCATCACTTTTACATTATAAGTGCACTGAATTTCGAGGAAGGAAAGTGACGTTAGAACGAATGATTGATATAACGGGACAAAATACTGATTTATCCTCACAATTTATAATGCATCGCTGTTTCATTTTATAGTTTTCGTTTGAGGGAGACTGCAAAGAAGTGTAAGGGAAATCTGCAATGGCCTATGGTCATTTCCCGAAAACCAGGTTAAATTTCGTAGTCCAGTTAAGTTACCAAGATGTTTGTTCAAGAGAAAGATTGGGTAAATACGTTCAGCAGCTATATTTGCCAGTAGCATTCCACGCTTTTCGCGCACCCGATCTTTTTGTGTGTATATCAGTGAAGTCGACCGTATGTTCATCTAACGCCTCACCCATCGCGAACCACCTGTTTTGAGATGAGCTTTTCATTGGCCCGAACTAATTCATTGCTCTTGCTTCCTCAAATCCGTTTTACTTTCACCGCATGATTTGTATGTATGCGATGATGGGCTGTTTTTCCAATCATTTATTTATCCATTAATATCCACGAAAACATCCATTTATAGGAAAATGTCAGCATGGGGACCCAAAAGTATACATAAAGACCTTGGTCAGAAAAAACACTGTTAGCAGAGACTCGAATCCGGGACTTAATAGATTTTGATACACTGCCGGGAATAATCTCAAAACGTCTTTAAGCATCAATAAGGAAAAGGAACACGGCTGTCGTAAGACATCAGAGTTAGATAAAAGCTCCAAATAGCCGTTGTTTGCGAAGAAACTAACCGTTGAAGAATTCCCACCAGCGGGGGTTGGGGTTCCCCGTGGTCACGCTAAGCAAGTATTGTTCTCGATACGTATTTCGACAACTAAGTTGCCATCTTCGGGAGAGAAGAATTACTGAGTGTGGAGGGGGTTGGGGAGGGGTATTTAAAGCATCAATGCAGCAGTATAGTAGTATTATTGAAAGTGCTTCGACAACTAAGGTCATTTCGGATTTCAGCCTCCTCCGGGAATCGGACCCTGAGGGGGCCGGACTTTCGAACGCGTTACCCACTTGGCTTCCGGGAGCCCTTAAGCATCAATGATCTGTAAATCACGGCGTTAGTTAAATAAGATAATGACTCCGTAATACACTTCTTCGCAGAATGAAAGAGAATCTATTCGTGCGGGCTCATACCTTCTCTTTCCCGTGCATTCCCGAAGTTGAAATCAAGTGCCAGCTTTAACGGGTAATTTATCGCTCATTTTAAGTGGCTAATGATTTTCTCCGGAATCCCCTTTTAAGGTCAAAATTATCCGCAATTAGGAAAAGGAAATAATAGATGCAGCAGGTAAGATAAGGAGTCTGTTGAACCACTTCGTTGTCACGCGCGACGTTCCGCTCAGGGCTGCCGAAAAAGGAACCAGAAAGAATCTCAGATTTCCCCATCCCAACTAAACTTCATCTCTCGGCGCCTGTTTTTTTCTTTTTGCTCCTGGCCGACAGTTAACCCTCCACCCCTTTCCTCTTCCATGCCGCAAATTTCGTTCCTCCTTTTTTTCCGTGGCGATCCGGCGGAAATTCGATCTTTTTTATGCGCTCTCGGGGAGGGTTTTTTAATTACTGTTTGCTGCCTCATCGAGATGGATACGTCGCCTTCGTGGGAATAGTCACGATGCGCTCCGGAGTTCAGTGGTGTGTCGCTCGGAAGAAAGGTGTCGCCTTCGGGATTTTTTCAGTGGGTTCACCTCACATCTGCCCACAGAGCCCTTTGTTTTTAGAAATAAATGAAACTGGTGTTTCCTCACTCAGTGATAGTGAGTGAGTCAAAGACAGTGATAGTGTCTCTGAAGGTTTATGTCCAAAAGCTTGTCCTCCACCATTAGCTATCAAAGTTTTCATGAGAAAATGAGGCTTACCAAGCTAGATGAGGCATGAGGTAGTTTGCTCTTGGTTTCTCCTCTCAGCCAGAATCTTAGGATCGAAATAAGTCCACCGAAGTGGACAGTGGCAGTAGCCTTATGAATGCAACTTTTCATAATATTAAATAAGTTGTGACCGAAATAAATGCCATAATTCTAAGTCAACATCATCCATACCTCAGTAGCTTTCATATTATTAAAGTCATGAATGTGAGATAAAAATAAATGTACTATAAATTTGTGCCTATCATACATAGAAGACGGTGCAAAGATATTCCCTTTAGCGTATGGTTGCAGAAACCCTTTATCGCCTCGGTGCAATGTTAAAATAAATCGTGAAAAGAAATTGGGTAATATTTCGAACCTCTTCTCCGTGTGAAATCATTAAAGTGGTTGGTTTTCATAGTAGAAATTTCACTGGGAAAAGAAATTAAGACTGCCCATTATAAAAAGAAAACAATTTAGCCCGATGTTTAGCATCAAACTATTTGTGTTTTCTAAAGTGAATACACTACTTTTCCACAGTCGGAATGTGTTGAAGGAAAGGTATTTAGAAAATAATTTGGAATGGAATATTTCGCTTATTAGATTTCCTGCCATTTACTTGTAGCCATGGTCCATCTATCTGTACAATCACTTTTCATGTACAAGCACGCCTCAGAATTCCACCCACAAAAATAATATTTCATAGGGTGTCCACTGTATTCATTATGTGGAATAGGCTGATGGCATTTAACTTAGAGACTCGAATCTTTCCACAGTTCAGTCTCCGTAAGTCTGCCCTAATCACTAGTTGCGCCATCTCAATATTTTGGCTGCCTCCAGCTTCAGATATCAAAAAGCCAATTGATCTCTCAGTAAAGTGGTCAAAGTCGTCGCCCTCAGTGTTCTGGACCGGAAGCGTTCGTTTTCAACGGCGGAGAGGCAATAGGGAATATAAATCTCATTCTTGAAGAGGATGCGTCGATCATTGCTGGCCACTGTTACCAGATCCTTCAGCGCTACTCTTCCACTCCACTAGCCGTTCGCTCCATGTCATACCTTCCTCTTCCCCTCCGCGCTCCCGAGTTTCTTGAACCCGTTCGACCGTCTGATGCGAGGATTGTTCGGGCTCCGTGCCAACGCTCTGACGCCACCGAGTCCGCGATAACCTGCCGAGAGCCATAGGCGACATTTCTTACTTGGACGACTTTTCTCATCTGGGTGTGGTTTTTTCGTTCCTCATCGCCCTGCAGTCTTTGGTACGATTTGCGCGCCTTCCAAAAATTACGCCCGAGGTTAATGCGATGTTTTCCGCCGCTCTTTACGAAAGAACAGTAGTCCGCGATCTGTTTTCTTTTATAAAAACGGCGGTGTTAATATCCTCTGCCGTTGTATCGTACCCCCGAAGGTTGTTTCTAACCACGTAGATTATTATGCCGAGTCTTTCTCAGATTGCGTGTTACCGCGGGCAAATTAGCTCCATTCGTTTTATATTCCAGCATCCGCGTTTGTACAAGTTGAGCGAAAACGTTAAATGGCCCTTAAGTACGTTCTAAGTTCATACGTGTGGCTGCTTACGCGAGTTTTCTCGCGTAAATATATTTCAGGAATTTTCCTTCTCCAACGTTCAAGATTACCGATAATCATTTTATTTCCGCGAGCTACCTCTTCCCATTAATCTAACTTTATGCCCCTAATGCTTCAGCGGGTGAAATGTATAAATTGACCCATCGTGTTGTTGAGCGCCTCGAAGACGGTCCGTGGTGTTACTCAAGGTGCAGTATTTACTGCCGGTCGTTAGAGGTCGCTTCTCCTCGGACGTTTTAAGAACGGCAGCAATCCGAGCGAAATCCCCTTCCATCCGACCATTTTCCCATCTCTCTGCCCGCCTCTGGCTGGTTACGTATTCACGGAACATTGCTGGAAAGCTGCTATCCTTTTCTGACTGCGTAGAGTTTCCCTTTAAGCTTGTTTCTTATGGTTTAATTGTCAGCTCCTACCTAGAACTATCTAAAAATGGACAAAGCCTTCGATGTTCTTACACCTGGGACATACTCTCCTGCGTACCGATAACTCACCGGTGAAAGATTTTCCCACTATTTCTTTAGTTTCATTTCGAAGTTGTCCGTTTCCACGTAAGCGGTCGTTTAGCTTTTAAACTCTTTCGCCTTTTTTTCGAATCCCAAAACTTTGGCTCTTGGCTCGGTAAAAAATGCATTTGCATTCGCGTGTTAGATTTTTTCAAAAGTGTGTGATTTCCATTCGAGTTCACTTAACGGTAAACCGATCATAAATATCCTCTCGTCGGATCCGAGTGAAAGAAAAATCTTCACCCATTGGTAAAAACTTGTTACATGCAAGTTAAACTGGAGAAGTTGGCTCAGATATCCTGCATTGATTTATACTCGTCTCCGTTTATCGGCCGATGACATTTTTTCCGGAATAATCCTCGTGTATGGGCGTGGTTATTCCTTCCATTGGGGCGTATTTCTTCCCATTTGCAATCTCGCTTCGCCTTCTGGCACTTTGCCTGTTCCGCACCCTCTCGCGTTTTTTTCAAGGCTGCAGATGTTCCAGGGAAAGTACTTTTTCCAGGCATGGCGGTCGTTCACATGTCACAAGAGTGGCCGTGCGAAGCACCTTGACCCCGAAGGTCAGGTGAGTATTCGGCCGTTGAAGTCTCCAAGAGCGATTTAAGGCTAATGAAATGGTAATGAATGGCCTTCTAGGGATAAATTGAAAATCGATGTTATATCTTTTAGGAGCTTATGCCGCCGACACTTTGTGGCCATCAAACCGAGAGGAAGCTCGTGTCTTTGGTTGGCGTAACATGTAATGAAGTGTTGCCTAACGCGTGTGATTCACCTAAAGAGCGGTATTTATGGTAGAGCCGTATTTTATCTCGAATTGCTCATACGGTAGAATCTGCGTGAAAACAAAAGCTTGATTTATGAACAATTTTATGCTCAATTTATTAGGGAAATTAAGAAATCCTCTATTATTAGGGAAATTATGAAAGGGGAGACCTTATACGGTCATATTAAAGTAAAATATTATTGTAAATCCCTACATTCTCTCAAATAAATTGTTAAATTTTCATTTTCCATCAAAAATCCAATGGATTCCTAGTAATCTTAAAATAAATTCGTTATTTAGTAGTTTTAAGTTTGAGCTACTTTTCATATCTTAGATAATTTGCTTGTTTAGAAAAGTCATCAAAGGGGGACGATCTCCTCCCTCTAGATCCGCCTGTGGTTTCTTTACCGTATTGAAGGGAGTATTTAAAAATTGATGTCCTCCACAGCAAGTCTTCATTTATTAGTATGTAGAATAACATAAATAAACTAAGCGTGTATGGATTTTCTTGAAAGGATTTCTCACGAATAGAAGTCCTTTGGAGTTAATACTTTCTTGTTAGCACGCAAGGATTTTTACCTCCTCGATTTATCCTCTTTTCCTCCTTGCCTTTGTTGTTAATTGTAACCTTGGGAGTCTTGAAAGAGGGTCGTAAATAATTTTCAGAACGTGACTCCGAGACGGAGTCTCCTTTCAGTATTTCGATGCATTCTCGTTCCGAACGGGAGCAAACAAATTGAGCGTCAAACAAAGGTCGTAGGTAAAGTCCGCGCCTGCGAACAAAGGAGAACACGCTATATTTCGCACGCACGCCAGTCCCTATTGTCGAGTATCTAGCCATTGGAGCTCTTTTCTTTCCTTCCTTTAAATCGTTTAAGGTGGAATGCCATTTCATCACCCCTTTTCAACTGTGTTTTGACCCACTCCATGCTCGAAAGAGTCCTCTAAGAGCGTTTTCTTTTAGAATGCATCCTGCCCTTCGTCTTCATCAATCGGCTCGTTGTGCAAACGCCAACTCCTTTCACTCGGCCTCTCTATCACATTGGCGTCTTAAGTAATGGTTCCGTTTCCTCTATAATGTTTTATAAGACTTTTTGCCTAGAAACTATGGGAAGCAATCGAAACAGGTACGGGTTTCCTCCTTTGTTTTTCCTTTCCAATGAAACCTGGAATTTGTCTCTTCACTCAAGGCGATGTTCTCACGTTATTGCCCTATGACTCTAACGGTCAGCGCGTTATATATTCCGCTGATTTACGAGGGAGTGGCTCAGGTTTGTGCTGTAACGTTAATCGTTTTTGTTAGTTACATTTTAGATCTTATTGTTTAGTGCTAATTATATGTATAACTGTAACAACTCCTTGAAATGTGATTATTTGCAAAGAACCGCCAATTTTCCGTTAAGTCGTTCGTATCTGATTGATTTCTTTTCATTCAATTAATAATAAATAATCAGATGATTAGTTAAATCATTCGGATCCTTCTAGGTAGATTCTTTTACGTTGTAGTTTCAGTGGTCCAAGAATTGCCTGTATTTGAAAGATTGATAAAAGCATTTTTTTATTTTGTTGAATCGAGGGAATGCCTATTTATTGTTCTCGTAGAAGGAAATGTTATTTTTAATCTTGGTAACATGAACCTGATAATGATATGGACCCCGGACAGCCATGTGGGTAGCTCCATCGGAGAAAGCGGTCCCGGTTTCAATTCCCGGTGGGGTCAACATTTATCGGCGTTCACCCAACATCATGATGAACATTAGTAGCTTACTGAATTACGAGGTAGCGGGTCCTGTTCCATAAAAAGCTAAATACTGTGGCGTGGGAGTCGATACCCTGACCACGTGTCACCCAATGTAAATGCCGCTAGGCTATACCCTATCCCGCAAAAGGACGTTGCGCCAGTACTTAACTATAACTCTTTGTGTTCGTTTTAAATTTTACACCTTTTTTCATTGTGGCCAATTCCAATGAATTATTTACATTTTAAAGTGATTTTTACCTTACTAATTTAAATATGGAAGAAATAAAAAACAACTTTTCACAAATTAATCTAGTTCCTAATTTATTTAAAAACAACTATGCAAAATACCACAGAACACAATGATTAAAATACACGACATGTTTCGACGCGTAAGCGTCATCTTCAAGTAATCGAAACATGTCGTTTATTTTAATCATTGTGTTCTGTGGTATTTTGCGTAGTTGTTTTTAAATAAATTAGGAACTAGGTTCATTTGTGAAAAGTGGTTCCTTTTTATTTCTTCCATATTTGTCATGGAATACCACAAAGTTACCCGCCAATCAGTTGAGTTTATTATTACTAATTTAAATTGGATAATTTACCGTTCATGATTTCGATTGACTGTATATACAGCCAGAGGGTATTACGTTATGTCATTTGCATTCCCGGAATCACGCGGATCTACCCCGCGGTAATCTTTTCAGTTAATCTTCTACTTCATGATTCGTGGCGTGTGTCGTCAGTCCGGGGGGCGGCCTAGAAGACGAGGGCCTCCGACGCTAATAAAGTTAATGAGAGGGCACTAACGCGTTCGACCCCGGCGAGGCGCAGGTGCGCGGTCATCCAGTGGCGGACTGCAAGATATATAGAGATAGAGCACTCGCTATTTGCAAAGCGTGCAGGATATTCGCGAACCGGTCCCGTCCGTAACTCCGCGGGCCCACTCCGGAGTCGGCATATATTGCGGAGTGTGTATGCCACGCTGTAAGGGTTTGAGGTTTCGTTCCGCCTCGCTTCTGTCATGGAATTCCTCGGAATGGGGCGAAAAAAAGGTTACTTTTTCTCAAATAAGCTCGGGAAATCATCGATGCGAATCAATTTCCGCCTTCTTCGGAAAGAAAATCGCAAACAGGGGTTCCTTATGTGTTCTCTCGTAGGTACGTGGGTTGTACGCATATGCTCACGCAGGCAGACGGGACTTTATACGTTACAAATTGGAATATGCTCCTTTCACATCCCGATTGAGCGTGCCAACTGATCGCTGTAATTAGCCTTGACGTTTATTAAGGGATTATTTGCTGTTAGGGTATTGCTCTGAGTGAAATATTACAGACTGGTTTGAAACATGGGCATGTATGAATTTCTTCCAAAGCTAGAAAGTTCGAAATCGCGAAATTAAAATGTCTCTATTTTTAAGCGGTTTTTATCGGTATACTCAATTATCTGCTTTTATTGTCAGCTAAAAAATACGTAAATATTTAAAAAATATTTTCTTTTATCTGGGTTCCGATCAAATGGTTTAAATTTTCTCTCGTTATTTAGTACTTAAATAGTTTCTTGTAGTATGCCTATCTTAAACAGTTTACAATTCTTACCAGTAGCAATTTCTACAGGTATTAATTCCTTTCCTATTTAAATATGTTAATAAAGTATATTTCAGTTACAATTTTATTTGTAAATATTTCAACAGATCTATCTAGATTCCTTGGGTGTTTTTAAGTAATTCCAAGTGGCTATGTAATTTATAAAGAAAAGGAACACAGCTGTGTTAATATATTAAAGATAGAGAGTTCCAAAAAACCGTATGTATAAATTATAATAGCGCTTTTTGAAGCTTTACTCAAACTAAAAATACACGTAGTTATGCTTTTCGTGGAAGATCTGTCAAAGAAATCGGAATATGTTGGTTAAATGCATAGCCAATTCCCTATTGAAGGAAAGAATAAAATTCCTCTAATTTAAGATACGACTGACTTTAGGGCAGTATATCCACGGAGGATGTTTGTATAACATTGTATAGGTGGAACGTTCAAGGTAATGAGCATGAAGGCCATCGTCGCCAAATATTGTTGTTCCTCTAATTACTTCTTGTTGGCGGAGAATTCTTTGTTCAAAATTCCGAACTGTTATGCCGGGTCACGTTTTCATCTATAATGTATGGATCGTAGTATGTTAATTTCGTTTGTCGAGGTCTTCCGAAAACATCTTGTTATTCAGCTGCATCGCTTAGCTTGTCCTTGCGCTCGTCGATACCCTCCCGAAAGATTTACACGAGAACCCACGAGATGACAAAGTGATCCGTGACCTCATGCATAGTTACCGAGGAAGTAGTACTGCCAGTGTAAGAATAGCCTCATTTTATGTGTATACATTGATTTGTTTCAATCGGTACGTCTGTATAAATTTGTCAGAAAGAGATAAATATTCTAACCTCACCTTGTATATTTTTTCGTTTTTAGGAGATAATGGATGACTGCGAGAAATATATTGATATGGATTAGGGGTAAAAAAGAATCAACAATCTTGCGCGATCAAATTTTAATGAAAGGTGTGCTTAACAATTACTAAATTCCATGTAAGAGAATAACGATCGACTTATTCACACTAGAGCGTAAGCGTTATTTAAGCTTCTAGTTAGCTAAAAGCTGCTAGCGGTCCAACCCAAAGGTCCCGGGTTCGAATCCCAGCTAGTTGGATTTTTCAAGTTAGGAAATTGTTGTGCATGTTCGTACGTTGATATTGTTAAAGGCCATCAGTGTAATTGCCCGGTAAATGGATAATTGTGGGGGCGTTGGGAAAAATTTTTTTAAGTAAATTAATTATAATAATTATCCGGATGGAAAATACTTCGCGCTATATAGCTGTGAAACTATAATATGCAATTTTTAGCTTTTAAAAGTACCAAAATTTCCTCTCCGTTCTTTCATTTATGAGTATCATAGTAAGTTCATTCACCTATGTTTCATGAGCTTATTTCTTTCGATAGGATTCTCTTATTAGTTCTTGAGCGTTAGAACACTTTGAGCTTCGCCGGAAAATTTCAGCCGCGTTGTTATTTTTTCCATTAAAAAATGAGTCATAAATTTCAAATGAGCAAAGTCGTCGAATGTAAGTGTGAAGAGCTGTGGAAGTGTTCCGTAGTCTTTCCTTCCTTCACTCTCTCGAATCGCTCTGGAAGATTTTTAACGGACACACTTGTAATCTTTCGTTCAGTTTTTTACCCTCCTCACCTCCGTTGCGGGACGAGGTACTAGAGAGGCCGTGAATGCCGGTCGCGAATTAAATGAAAGATAAAAATGCTATATATTGTAGCGCCTTCCTGTTAATTAAAGTGTCTTGCTTTTCCATTCTCTCGCACAGAAATCTCGGGAGAATTCATTTAGCGGAGTGGACTCGAGTGGAACCGAATTAGAGGAATGCCTCAAAAAGTTTCCCGCGGTCGACGAAAGGAACGCTCTGCTCCGAGCACTTATATTTTCCTAAGGGTTTCTTAATTCGAGGCGTTTTTCATCTAGTGCCGCTTTTTCGACGCGATCCTGTATCTTATGCAACCGCATCTTCCGGAATGAATGGATAAAAACGCGACAGCAGCAGTTTCAGTTCTTTTAAATTGGAGACTCATTGCGATAAAATGGTACGATGAAAATGGATCGAGTCTATGAATAGAGATTTTACGTTATAATTCCTTTGTTGCTGAGCTGTAGTACACTAAGGAGCATTTTTGGGGTAAATGTTTTAGTGAAATACCACAATTAGTATTGTTCAGAATGTGGTTGTAATCATATTTCGATCCTTTCCTGTTGTATGTTGCTGGAGATTAAGGGAATGCTATTGCATTATTTTGTGAAATTGCGGCGTTACAATCTTTCAGCAATACGTTAATTTTCATTGCCCATAAAAACCCGTGGCAAAAGCCGTCATGTTTTCATAATAGCTTAGATTTTGCATAAACTTAAAAAGTTAGACAGTCCTGTACAAGATTTTACCTCCTGCAATCAATATCAGATCCTATAAGTATTTCTTGGGCCGTAAAAAGTTTAGAATGTTTTAGTTTGATATTAAGACTCCATTGAAAATAAATTATACTCGCATTCATTTTTAAAGTGACTATAGGAGTTCCCTGTTTTGGGTAGATTCTTACCAATCAAGGATAAGGAGAATTTTGAAAATGATTCTTTCAGGAAAGAACAGTCTACTGGGACGATAGGTAGGTTAAAGGGCTGCATTTGAACCACGATTTATAGAACAATCTTATTTGAGAACGATGTAATACAAATTTACTTGGCTTCAGGGATAAATTCGGGTGTTACTTGCGGTGTGGGAAGATTTTGGAAATTGCTCGATTTGGGGATATATCCTGGTCTTCCGAACGGCCGGAAATTCTACTTAACTGTGTTCCAAAAAAGGCTCTTCTCCTTGTGGTTGGTTGTGTAAAATTGCATGCTTCTCTTGCCCATGGCCAGTTCGCTCCTCAAAAAGCCGTACATCTCAATCAATCGGGTAAAGGCGTAAGAGCCGCTTACTCACGCTTCCCAAATCTTCGGCGATTCGAGGAATTGAAGGAAGAAATAGTCGGACGCGTTTGTTCTCGGCGTGGGCGTGTGGTTAAAATGTTTCGTTCCCTGCAGATTAGTATTAGGGGAGGTGGAGAGCCGCGCGAGTTTTTCCCGCATTTTTTTACGATCGGTGTTTGTTTGGGAAAGCGAGTTCTGTTCAGCCGAGCGAATCACGGCCATTAACCCTATTTCGAGAGTGGAGCTATTTCGTAGATTAGTTCGACAAAAGTAGTACTTGTCGAACGTTACTTTCTTCGCTCGTAATTAACGCAATTAAACGTCTGCGTTTTTATTTTTTATTTCTACGCCGCATCGTCATTAAGGAACGTTAAGTGATGGGTTTCATTACTGCAATATTTCAATTAGAAGTCAATTTTGCTTCGTTCCTCTCATTGAATTGCAGGCGATGACTGAGCGGATCGGTAGCGTTCTCCCATTTTAAATTTTAATATCTTTCTCGGCGGTCTCGGTATCTTAGATTTGGCAATTGTTATTGACGCATTGAAATATTCTACGGCGGCTATAAGTTATTATCTTTATCTATGGTAAAGTACGATATTGTTGTTATTTTTCGGAGGAGCATAGTTATCCTGAAGGATGATTTCTTACAGTTATGTTGAATTTTTGACTTGCGAATCAATCAGGACCTATGTGCATAATTTTTAAGACTATTGGTCATTTTTTCGGTTCAGAAATTAGAAATGTAATTTCAGTAAGTTACAAAGTCTATTAGAAATTCAAGTATTTGAGTGATTTCGTGAGAAATTCCCTAAACGATGCCCCGCAAGCATTCAATAAGATTATTCAATCAATCTTTGTAGTCACCCGGATAATAAGACCCCTTTTGATACGAAATTTATTGTCTTCCAATCAAAGCACGCTGACTATTCCAATTCAAAGGAATATTTATAGTTCCGTGACTACTTTTTTCCTTTCGTTTTTCTATTATGGTTCCTCGGTCCAGCGATTCCGTTCCGCTAGAAAAAAGTCAAAGCGCTGCCCAAAGCGGTCTGTCTTCATTCAGCGTAAATAATCGAGATTAGATACAAAATTAGTTCTATTAAATTACTCTTCAGGCGGTCATTCATAGTAGAACTCGCAGAGATTCAGCTCTAAGGTCGTTCTTACTGCGTGTCGTATGTTCTTGTGTTACTCCTAGATATTCCAGTTGTACAAACTGTTGCTATTAAATTTGCTTCTGGTAGAAAACACGCGAAACCTCAAGTAGGAATTCTGTTAAGATTTCAGACACGGCTTCTTCAAGAAAGAAATACCTTGGCGACCGCTTCGAATCTCAATTCCATAGAACTTTTTTCCCATTCAGATTCAGGTTTATCGCCTCAGTTTCCTCCAAAAGATGCTATCTTTAATACAGGGCGATCTCTTATCTCTGCGTAGGAGAACGAGCGCAAAATTCTTCATTTTCCACTCGAAGTCTCCTCCTTTCGATGAAACCGGTTAATTTTTTTTCTCGTTTCCCCTTCCATTTCTCGCATACCGGGTTTCTCATACGACATATCCCTCTCCGCACTCTTCTCGCTCTTCTTCCCTCGTTTCGAGTTCATGTTCTCCATCGCATCTCTCAGAAAAAAGTTACATACTTTTATTTCGCTTTACTTCTGATTCCCACCGTGGAAGGGCGCCGATCTTTGGCGTAACGGGACCACTTCCTGCAGTCTCGATTCCCCGCCATTTGAATAGGTTTATGAGGGTTACTATTAACGATCTCTCCCACCCTCCCAGCGGGACGTTTCATTGAAGAAGTTTTGAGTAGGCTAGAATTTTTGAGCAAATCGACGCAGGGCGTTCTTAATTGGATTTTTTTCGACGAAATTCGGGGAAACTTCCCCGGGTGTGGAAAAGCAGCATTTTTATTGCGTGATAAGTTGAGGAATCCGAAAGAGAGTTGCAAACCAACTCCCCGTTACCTTTTATTGGAAGTAGGTTTATAGATGTATATGTTCCTTTTTTAAGAATTAAACCCATATCTTTGACGATCGATTAATTTGATAGTTGTTCCCCGAGACAAATTTCGAATAAATGCAGTTTTTGTAATTCGAGAATTATGAAAATATGTTATCATTTCTTAAGATTTTTTAATGTTTATTGTATAAAATACGTATTAATTGTTTTATAGAATTGAAAGTGTGTACTTGTGGTTTAATGGGCGCTAAAGTGCTTTTATCTACCCAAATAACGTACAAAGAAGGATACGCAGTGTGATTCTAGGACAAACTTTCTCCGTTCTACGTTGCATTATTAACATTTCGTTAATTATTATTGAAATAAACAACCGTTTATCTTTCACTCTATTTTCCTTGAGCATTCCTTTCACTCATTCAGCCAATTTAGCTTTATTGCAAAGTTCACATTTGCTGTCATCCCGAAGCTTTATTTCTCATGGAATATGCCTACAGGGTACACTTGAGAAACTGGCCACTTACTCTCTTTCGAAGTAATCAGAGAATAACGGTTTGAACGACTGCTCGCAGCAAAAGAAGTCCACGTTTATACCTTCAAGTGGTACTTTCAGAAGCCACAGCTGTTTAGATTTGAAAAACTCAGCTCTATTCATCGAATTAGCCTATAGACACCCTGCCACAGAAATATCCTTGATGATTTTGCGGAAGTTACAACACTCTCTATTCCAACTTTTTGGGCCAGCGGAAACAATGATCGTAGATGAACGGTCGAAGCTTGATTAATTTTCCTCCGGGTCTACGCAGCAATCGTCAGTTTTTACTCGGTTCTATCTTCCACGCGGTAGCTGTGTCCAAGTATTTTTATGGCCAATGGAAGTGTTTGAGAAAGGCGTGAAAGGGCGATGCATCGCTCCGCAAAATTGAACTCGGCGGATCTGGAAGATGGCTTCCCGCGATGGTCTTTTCCATTAGACAAGTGTTGAGGCGATGTTTATCGCGTAATTAGCGAAAGGGGTTGCCGCAGGATTTTCTTCGATGGGAAGATGCTACAGATTGATGGGCCAAGGATCCTCGTGAGAGACAAGAGTCGTGTCGGGGATAATGAACTCGCTGTTGGGCGGTATTGCTATGTTGATGAAGCACCGCAGTAAATTATGCCTCAAAGCATTTCCTACCGTACGGACCCGTTATAAAAGTCGTCAGAGGTGGGAAGGGTATTAACAAAACCGAAATTCGTTCGGCAGTTTTTTACGTACGTAAGAGCGTTTCGAATGCTGTTTCTTCGACTTGCTGAAATTGCTTTTTTTTTTCCTCACTCTAGAGATGAATGGCAATTTCAATGCTCGCAGTGAGCTTTCGGCGAATCACGCATTCGGATGTGTGTGTGCAGTCTATTTGTTGTTCGAATTTTGTAAGGTGATTCCTAGCTTGAGTCTAATCCTTCGGCCCTGGTGATTCATGTAGATGAGAATGCCAGGTAGGCTGAGTGTTAAAATGAGTAAGGCGAGATTGGCGAATGATTCAGCGGTTCTCTTACGAATTCCAGTCGTTGGTTTTGGCCTATTCCGTTTCCTGATCTGTTGTAAGTTAAGCGAAAATCGGGCTACTGGTCTCTTATGCCGTGCTGTCGATAAATAAACGACCACTTTTCACGTACTAAGTGGTTTTCAACTTACACTACGTGGGTGTCACTTTGTAAATCAGGCATTTGACTTTAATTATGACCTAAATTTCTTTTCAGATGTTAATAATGTATGCAGCCTCAAATATGTTTTCTATCTCGCAAATGATTGCCATACGTATTGTAAATAAGTACTAAGATAGCGAATTTCTCGAGCGATAATGTAATAGGCTTCGTGAATAGATAACCTTTTTACGATAATTAGTCTTTCTCGTCAGAGCTGACCGAGGTGTGTTCAGAGGCGCCCAGTTCAGATCAGGTGTAGTACGAAAACCACTTTTGGAAACGACCTTGTTTAATTGAAGGGAGTGTTCTCACGCACGGAATTTGCTACAGGTGCGCCGATGCCAGAAAGGCTTTCGACATGCGTTAAAATCTCCGTGGAACTGTTACGGATCCCTTATATATCGGATTTATTCTCACGTTTCGGCTTCCGGACTTTAAAAATCCCTATAACGCGCCATTTCTGCGATTCTCGTCGTTCAGTTACGAGGAATCCTTTCTCCTCGGATCGGGAAACCTCTCTCTTTTCCTCGAAACTGATGTTCGCTGGGTATTTTCCACATTATTTTCTATCGAAGTTCCTCCGAAATTCCTCGCGTCAACTGTGCCACCTTAACAAGGCGAGTTCCTTGGTCCGGCCTCAAAATTCCCTTCCGAACTGCCTCTCCTAATTGGCCATCGATGTCGCGTAGATGCTCGGTTTATTATCGAATCCTGTTCGGCGTGCGCTCTCTATCTCCTTATCTCTCCGCGGCCCCTCTCCTTTTATACTGACCTAACCAGTTTCGGAACATTGTCCGCCGATTTGTTGTCCGGTCATCGGGATGTAGCTGGCAGGTGCGCCCTCGACGAAACGAAGCTCTCGGACTCTTTTATTTTGGCCGGTCGAGTCGCAAACCCCCGAGATTTTCTCGCTGGCCATCGACTTTTTCGTCTTGCTCCGCAAGATATAATTAATTTAATGGCGAGTCGTTCGGGATTCCTCGCACTTGCGTGCCCAGAGCAGGCTTTTAAGACGTTGTCTCTCGTCGCATGGAAGTTCTCGGCCCGAAAATATTTTTTGCTCGCCGCTTTTTGCTTTCTGCTCAATGTGGGGGTTCGTATAAGTCATCTGGTATTTTAATCGCCTTTTTTGCATGGACGGAATTCTAATCTCCATTCCATGTCATCGAAGAGTTACTGAGCGGAAATGCTCCTCTCCGTTTTTGTTTCTTATCTTTTCCATTTGATGGTATCTGTGTGACGCAGGAACGTATTTATTTCCGCGATGACAATTTTTTTACGCTGGACCGAAGTAATTGCTGTTACAAAAATCGTAAGTTCAGGCTAACATCAAAGCATACGGTATTCCTCACGTAAAAATGAAATAATTTTTGGTTGCTACTCGCTCAGGAAAAACTGTGCAAATCTTTCCTCATTGTTATAATGATTGCGCCTTAGTATTCCTGGGATATATTATAAGGAAATATAGAACTGATAATTAAAATCTTCTGGGTGTCCGACATGTAAAAATCCATGAGGGAGGAAGGAATTTTCCTTTCAAAAATTCTTTATTTTATGTATAATTTTTACATAAAAATATTTTGTTTGGAAAAAAATATATCCCTCCTCTCTCTATATCACTATTGTCTTTAAGATTACTTTTTAGAAAATGATCGCTTTGCCTCCTTGCCAATTTTTTCTGTCGCTGACTATAGTTATATAATGCTGTATACAAAAAAGGGTATTGATTTGTTACGGAAACTCCCAATCAGCCATGAGCTAAACATCCTTCCCCTGCTGCACCTATCTGTTCTAATACTTAACAGATGGGTATCAAAGGGTTGGAAGGATGAATTCAGTCCTTTTTGACTCTTAGCGCCCATCGTCGATGGGCAAACTTGTTTCCCATCCGCCCTCCCACTACTTCGCGCTCGAGTCCCCATATTCAATTGTCGCTATCGCTTACTCCCTCAGCAAGCTCTTTTGAACGCGACCGCAGTGCGGCGTGCTTGGGACAAAGGCTGATCACCCACCTGTCGCGATGGAGCGCTATAGGTCTTCCCTTCATTCCCTAGGGATCATCCCTATTCTCTCACCCCCGCGCCTTTATTCCAACTCACTTTTTTACAACCCTTCCCCTCTTTCATCTTCCTCGTGGACCACTTCTCACGCCCCTTCTCCGTGGCCCTCGGGCTCTTCTGCCCGCACCGCCCACGTCTGTCCGACGGCGGGCATTCAAATCGCCTTTCACTTGTTCTCATTATCTCTCCCTGCCGTGAGAGGCGGGTGAGAGCACTTTGCTCACCACATGGTCATACTTCCGACCTCTGGAGCACTTCATCTTGGACGTCGTACTGGCAGACGGGAGATGGGAGGGAGTGATAGCGTTTCGCACGAACGTTGTTTAAAGGGAATTGTCGGTGTCCTTCGTGAGTGGAGGTGTCGGACTCCATTCTGTGGATATTTCAGCATTCGGACTTCGTTGCGTTTTAGCGTAACTGGAATTGACGTGGATGACATGTAATGCACGAGGTATGGCTGGAATTGTTTGGGTATGTTCTTTAGCGGCGTCAAAGTTAGTTGCTTCGAAACTATTGAGTAGTAGTATTGTTAAAAGTCGACAGCTTGAGTCATTTCGCACGAATACTCCACCGGGAATCGAACCAGGCTTTCACCGAGGTCGAAATCGTTGCCCACTTGGCTATACGGGAGCCCAAGTATATGTGCCAAAGAACTGAATTCTGAAAATATAGAGCTCTTCTTTGGTTCTACCTTATGTCTAAGAAGAACATCAACTGTAAATGTTATTATCTGGGCGACAAAGAATTTCTCAGTAGAATTCTAAGCTAATTTAAATCTTAACTGGTGAAAATGGACTTTAATTTCTTTCAACTTTAAAAAATTTTTGCATTATTCCCATTAACCTGCCACAGTTAAATTTTTTACCGATCTAGAACAATTTCAGACCAAAATCTAACTTGTTTATCATCTTGCATATGCTTATAAGTGTGAAAATATTATCACAAACGTTACTATGAATTAGATAATTCTTGTAAGCTACTTCGGTAATCGCAGCCAAGCTTGGTTACCTATAAATCTACCAAATCGAACGGAGTGGGCTGAAAAAAAGCCTTAATGAAGTTGCAGATGGTACCCTTTTCGGAATCGTGCCTCAATGGAAATTTTTGATAGCCCATCGTACCGTTTAAGCAAGTAATGGTGAATCCGACCAATCAATCCGCAGCGATAATGGAGATTCGGCACGGGTCATAAACGCCCTATCGGCCCCTCCCTCACTCTTTCCCCCTTCGACTCCATGGTCCACGGATTTGCAACAATGCATCCGTCCTCGCATCCCTGCCAGGCCTTCCTAGCTTCGTCGGGGCGCGCATAAGGTCAATTAGCCACTTCACGCCGAAGAGGGGCGGAAGGGTGTTTTTTATGGGGACAATGGGAGAATCCCTTAGGGCTACAGAGCGCATCGGCTCCTTCCAATGTTGGCTCGCGTTCCCCTGGGCACATTCGATGGAAGGGATGGATTACTTTATGCAGTGTCAAAGGCGCATGCGGTCCGGTTTTTTATGTGCGCTTACATGACGTAGCGCTGTATTGAGATGATGGGCACCCCTCGAATCGCCACAGCGTCTGCGGTGTAAGGCTGTCAGATGGTCGGCACGTGTTCCTACGAATTCTAGGAAACAAAGGGTCATCTATTTCCGCGATATGGCATAGAATCGTTGTTACCGCGCACTTGATGCGTGCTTATTGTTTGGAGATGGGGTTGTCCGTTGAATGGTGCTCATTTGATATGTATTCATGTCCAGGGAAGACACTCCCTATGAAGTACTCCTTTAGCATGTATTCATGCTGGGCAGGTGTTTCACAAATGTTCTCTCAACTGAGTAAAGAAATCAAAGTAACTTATTTGAAATGATATAGTTAGATGATGTTAAATCTTTCTTTTTTGCGCCTGTAAAATTTTCAGCTCATCTTTCACCTAATTATTCATTCAAATTGAACGGATGAGAGTATCCTCATTCATTTTAAGGAATTTTTCTTTAGACTGAAAAGCTTTGTGATGTAGATGCTCGTATAACGTTTTATGTTTTATTGTACTACTCTATAGAACAGAAATTTGAATTCCCGTCTTAAGCTGGGGTGGAGAAATATGGTGACGTTTGCAAGTGCTATCGCTAAGTCCTGTTTACCTAGAAAGTTGCTTTCCTATGTGCACAAATAGTTAAAGTTTAATTTCCGTCTTTGTTACCTGTATCAGGGGCGGATCTAGACACTCCTGGAGGGATTTCAGACAATTTCCTTGTTAATTCAACGCCGTTTAACTTTTAAATGCCATTTTGTAATGATAAATGCCGTAGATGTATAGTGGTCGTGAGTTAATTTTTCAATCTAGTTTACAGTCAACCTCGTCGTCAGATACTAGGCAGACAGCTATTGCTACAGATTCTCCAGGGGGGCGGGGAACGATCGCCCTCTTAGTACCCTCTGCATCCCGTAATGACCTCATTTAATGATTCATACACAGTTAATTTATTTTATTAAATTACTTGTAAGAGTCCTTAATTACGCGAATAATCTGTTTCGATCAGCACGGCATTTCCGGTTGCAGCATTTCAGTCTTCCCTAATGCAATTTAGAGATCTACCCGCATGGGAAAAAATTGCCGCAATACTTTCAGCGAAACGTTTCCTAATATTCTTTTAATCATTCATCTCGTTCTCTCGATGGTTCATCCAGACATCGTTGCTCGTGAAGTGTTACTCCGTATGTCGTCTTCGGCGGATCTCTCTCTTAAGAAGTAGTTGTCATGATATGAAAAGGCGGTAATTGTTCCTCTGTAAACTCGGGCATCGATCGGCCACATATTCCGTGGGAAAGAGTTGAAATCATAGTGGACCGTCGCCACAGCTTCCATGAGCTGACAATGGCGATTCTCCCGGGAGAAGCTTCTCCTTTGTAGGCTTTCCCGCGGAGTTTCCGTGGGATAGTGGTCGATGGTAGTTTCCTTGATCCCCCCGAGGGAACGTCAGCTGAATCGGAAACGGGGTTAATTGTGGGCGGCTCAATCTGCTAGATTCGTAAGACCTGTTGCTCGGTGTTTATTTGGGTTTAATTTTTTACTTCCTGCTCTCCAGGTTGGTTCTCGGCATGGCTAGCTTCATGATTTTCTTAGTACAATTTCGCTTTCATATAACTATCAGTCTTATTCTATATTATTATATCTTTTATTTTAAAGATCAGCTCATTTCTTTGGTTTCGTAAATTTTATTTCCCAGGTGAAATTTAAATATTTTCTATGCTTCACATTAATCGCGAAAGATACGCTTATAGTTCGCAATGCGTAGTACTTTAATTTCTTCTCATTCTTTAACATTTTATCATTTCCTGTAATCATCTGTTACTTTGACGTTAATTTAGCTTTCTTTAATTAATTCAATTGCTTATAAGATGGTTCTGTTGAATACGATCGTGACCTAGTTTTATTTAAAAACGTCTTTAAAATATAACTCCAATATGCAAAGAATTTATAGTATTTCTGTAGCCATATCTCATAATTAATCAAGAAAAACACCATTTATATCGTTTTTCGTGTCCTTAGCCGATTTTTGGAGACAAAGTAGTCACCATTTCGACGCATGTATAAATCGCACTGCGAACTAGTTTGAGTTTCATCGTTCGATATTTGCAAACTAGACACATTTAAATTAGAACTTTCAGTCGAATTGCTACTATATAGTCAGTGAACGAGAAGCACCCTACCGTGCTCGACACTTTATCTCATTCATTAATTCATTGACCGCGAATTCTGACTCATTCCCCATATTCCCACGCCTTCTTCCTCATTCCCATCCCGGCAGATTTTCGATCCCCCCAGAAATGGTCAGATGTTATTTAAATATAGGCTCATTAATTGCCCCTAAGCTTCATCTCCCGCGGAAACTCGTCTCTGCCGAATCTAACAGGTGCCCGCATTATTCGAAGGACCTCTGGAAACCCCTTTCATTTGTCGCACTCGAGTCGCGGGCGGCTTTGGGTCAATCTTCCGTGGAGATTTCAACAATGGAACTCCCCCCTGCTTTCCCTTTCAGCCGATGCACTTGCTAACGTGGGAGAGAGTTTGCGACGCGCATAGGTCCACTGAAGTCTCTCGTGCGAATGTTTTCGGCGTGCAACACTTGCTGTTTCCTATCGTTATCAGTTTCATCAGGGAATCCGCTCGCTAGCTCTGTCCCACGGAACTGACAACAGATGTCTGTTCGGATCATGCGTTACAATTGCTTCATCTCGGCATCGATGAGAGGTTGCATCCTTGGGGCTCACTGATGCCGTCCCTCGGGAGTATTCGAATTCCCCGCTTCGTGGGATGTGCTACTGAGTGTGCCAGCTCTAAAAGGGAGCTCATTGCGACAAGTTCGCACGCTCTGCATTAAACGCAGCCTTGTGTTACGTTGCAGCTAATCCATTTCATTTATGACGCGAACTTCCCACTGCATGCCCGTGAGAAAAGTTTAGCTTTCAGCGTAGTATTTGTGCAGAAGTACATTTCAGATAAGGGGATGATTCATTATTACTCGGAAGCTGTTTTTTCTTTGAGAAAAGCTGCTGGAGTATGTCCAGAGAGTGGTTACCTCAGGTGCAAGTATGTTCATTCTGCTCAGCAGAGTTATTCCATTAGTTATCGCCATTGGAAAAGGCTTTTATATTTCGATGACCATGGAAATTAATGTATTTTAATTAGACTTGAAAAAGTGAAAGGTGCCGTGTTCCTGTTATTCATTTTGGCGCAATAGGAAGTTAAAATTTGTACATTCTTTCCTCCTATCACCGACCGTTGCTGTTCGGGTTTTATAGATGAACCGTTCATCCCGTGAACACATATATTTTGAACCTGGTCATTTCTCTTCTTTTTCTCATTTTTAAGTCGCTAGTTCGTTTGTTTTTACGCGCTCCGACCCGGATGGAGGAGGAGCTTTGTGTTTTAATCGGATTTTGGTCCAGATTCTTTATTCTCTAACCTTTCCGGTTATCGCGATGGCATCCGATATTTCCGTCCCCTCTCCATTTAGAAAGTGCTTTTTTCCTCCCTTTGAGCGTTACGGTTTTTGGGTGTTCATTTTGCCTTTGACCCGAGCTACCTTTCGCCGATTTTATGTTCTCCGTACGAATTGAGGTCATTTTCTGTTGCTGCACGAATGGTGCGTTTCCTTTCGAGCCTTTTTGAAGGATGTGCCCGGAATTTTTTTCACCTCGTTAATTAGGTTCGATTTTAGAGAGGAAATTAAACGAGAGCACTTTCTTATCACCTAGGGGTATCTTTTATGTTGTAGGAGTAGTCGTGGTTTTTGTAACGCCATCTCGGTGATGTGGTTATAAACTAGTTTATTTTATTGCTTCATTTTGATTGTCGGGTAGTTTTGTTTCGCCATCAACGGGGTCTGATACAAGTAGCGAGGTTTTCATTGATTTGCATTTAACGATGACAGTGAAAATTATAGTATTATCTTGCTCGCTGTTTTTAGTATGGATTTCTACCGAAGCCATGGTATAAAGCGAATGCCGAAGATCACAATGGCCACAGGAACTGACTAGGGAAATGCATAATATGCTGAATGCTATTTAACAGTAGTACTTGTTAATCTGCTATATTTGGGCGAAATTAGACTGAGTAAAATCTTACGCTTTACGTAGTTTCATGCAAACGAACATCCACACCTTAAACTGGATTCGAGCCCGGGACCTCAGCTTCGCTAGGTTAGCGTTCTTATCCTATATAACTGAAGCCAGACTAGTACTTCAGTATGCAGTCTGGTACTAAAGCTTATGTAGAAAATATCTCATTTATCATCGTTTAATTTTAGTAGTATTCAGCAAAGAAAAATATTTGCGCCCTTTAATTATCAAGAATCCGGCTATCCTTCCTAGAAATCGGTCTTTGTATAGTGTTTGTTTTTACTTTCGTTCTGTTGAGTTATTCAAGTGTCATTCATCGTGAGAACAGTTTGTTTCTACGCCATTAATTTTTCCCCTTCGAATCCTTCCATCAAATCGAACGACGATTTCATTGCTCGGCCTTTCACACCGCCTTCCCGGGAAAGAAACTAATGTGAGGGGTGTGGGATCCATCGCTCCCGAAAAAGTGTGTCGAATCCTCCTCTCGAACTGCTGCGAGCGCGAACGGGTTTACAGTCTTGCGGGCGGAGGAAGAGCCCGCGGTACCAGAGGAGTGGGAAAGACCAGTTTCTCCTCCGCCCGTCTTCGCGTGTGTTATTCATCTCTCTCGCCTTTATACAACACGCATCTTTCTTCCTTTTGACAGTACTGGGCCCTCATCTTGCGGCGACCCCCGTTGCGCCACGCCCTCTGACCCCTCGCAACAAATTCTCCCTTTTCTAGGTTTCGTGCTCAGCCGTCCCTCAGCTGGGCGGACGTTTGTGGGGTCAAAGTTGTTATCGAGGGGAGGTTATTACGGAGGTGGTTCAGCAGATGGGGTGGAAGTAACATCGTCTTGTTCCCTGTGAGGGGTCTTTTAATCTACTTTTCTCGTAGATTAGCCTCCTTTTCACCAGCTACTTAATCAAATGGGGGCATTAATTACCCCGTACTTAGCATTCCGTTCAATAGAGCTAGGATTAGCTGCTGACATCTACGTCTATAAGTGCTTGCGAGAGTTTGATATGTGGTTGCTCAACGTTTTTGCGATGATGGGAAGCTTGCACGGAGAGACGAGTAGCATATTCGAATCGCACAGTTGATCAAAGAGTTTTTGCGATGCCTCCGTGTCATCTAGATTCAGGGTCTCATATGCATCGCTCGCGACCATCTGTGTATCTCATTCGGGAGCGGAGATCACCGCTGATGTGCTTCAAAAAAAAAGTAAGAAAAATTTAATTCGTGTCTTGATGATATTACCAAGCGTCTGATATGGTGGAGATTAAGCAAAGCAAGGCTTTATTGAGCTATATCTGTTAGGATCAACTTGTAAAAATATGTTCAGTTACCATCTTTCGCATACAATCATATCTGTTTCGCGTCTCTTACTTCGGTGAAATGCTTTGAATATGAGATTTTTCGTGAAATCTTATGAAAGTACTTTCGTTGTAAGGAAAATCAAATGAAGAGCAACGCTCCACTTGTTGGTTTAGCCTCAACAATTGTTTGGCATGAATTTTAAATTATCTATAGCAAAAGGCGATAGAGAAGTAAGCAAAATGAAGGGTTAGTTTTTGCCTTTCTGTTTGTGTCGTTATTCATAATTCCATGGAGTGAGAAGGGCTAATAAAAGAGTAATAACAGGTCCCTATGCAAGAATATGCTGCCGGAACAGTTAACGGCTATTGGTGAACTCTTCTTAACGCATGACCCCTCAGAAAATTAGATCCGACGTAAATAAGTCCACCTCCGTTGTTTATGAGACAATCGCCACGAGTTACAGCGAGAATAAATCAGAAGCTCAAGCAGCAGTTGCGGAAATAAGTTTCGGAGCTTCGGCTTCTTATTTAGGGAGATGATCTTAATTGAAGATCATCCTGAAATATTGCCGAAAATGTTGATGTATATCTTTTGCATGTCATCTTTAAGCATTTTCAATCAATTTAGTAGCGTCACGGCGAAATTACTGTTGGAATCTATTTGTGTTATTTTTCATGCAGGAAATACGTTCACATTTATTTCCTAATTTTCCCACAGTCATCCATTTACAATCTTGGGTGTAAAAAATAAAAGTCCCCTAACAGGAAAAATTCGACTAGCTGGGAGTCGAACCCGGGTGATCATTGGGGATGGAGCGTTAGCACGCTAAAAAATCTGCTACATTGGCCATTGAAATTGTCATTAGAATAGAAAGGGATCATAATGCATGTGTAGTTATTATAGTTGAAAAGTTTTTTTTTTAACTTCTTAACTCCGTAAATATTTTGCTTCATTTAGTCTGATTAACCGATAGTAAGTGGCGTACTTACAGGCCCATTTGTCTTTGGGAAGGTCTCATTCTTATCAAAAGAGGGCCCCCGTAGAATTTGCAGTATAGAGACATCCAGGTTTATTATTACCCCTTTACATGTATCATCCATCATTTTGTGGCAGTTGACGTGGAGATCGTGGCGAAAAAAAAAACACAGAAGTTTCAGCTACACATACGTAGCTACTCTCCATTTGAGGAATTCAGCGAGTTAGTCATCCAGTTTCCCGGCTGATCACTTCTATTTTCCAGCACTACCATTCCCGCGAGATTCTCCTCGTCTCCAATCCTGCAAGCGAGTCAGACACCAAGCACGCTCCGCTAATTCACGCGTGGATTTTCGATCCTATCATACTTCAAAAAAATGGCGACTGCTCCTCGTTTTCGACGCGGCGGCGGCACCCGTTGAAATTCCGCCGCTTTTAAACTCATTTAACCCGCGACCGCCGTCTTTCTTCGCTCTCCAAGGCACGTGACCGTTCATCTCCTTCGTTTCTTGCGGCAGTCTCCTCTCGACATCACCCTCGTGATCTCTGACGTCATTGTCCTTACGCAGCATCCTCGTTGTCTCCACTCGAGCGACATTTCTCTCCCCCTGCAAAAAATACCCGCGTCTTTCCTCGGACCTCCATCCCTCCAGTTTCGAACATTTGAGCGTGGACTCGGCGAAGAAAACGGCGCTTGAGGCATCCTCTTGTTTGTTCTATTACGTTAGTTTTATGAAATATGGTTGATCTATTGCAAGGCCTGGCATCATTGGACTTTTTCAGTAGTTTCTGTTCGTTCATGCCTTAAAATAGGAGAATAGTAGATTACCGTATTCTAATGATAATTTCAGTAACCATGACATAAGAAGGAAGTACGTAGAAATGTTGTAGAAATCAAGACTTATTTATACTACTCATTCATGAGTGTTTTCCCAGTGGTGTATTTCTATGTCTTTGTCTCATATTTAAAAAATATACACCGAGAAATCGAAATTAATTTAAACTATAGATTTTTGACGAATGAATTAACATTAAACTGATGGAATTGGTATTGGACAAATTCTTGGGGTGTAAAGGGAAATGCTGATTGAATTTAGTGAGATTGCGAATAATTCTGTAGCATGTCATTTTGAAAAAGAGGCATGGTATCCATCGGCACTCATTGAGAAATGTATATAATTATACTTATATTAGTACTGTATCAGGAAAATTCTTGGTATAATCGGGTTCTTAACCTTTTAATCAACTTCTGCTACTTTTTCGAGTTAGACCGCCATAAATTTGAATCACGGTACTCGGCAACTTTTCGATTGTGCATAAATCCCACCTTTGATGGGCAGTTTTCCATTCAATGTAGATTTAGGAGAAAATTTTGTCATTCTCGTACGTCCCATAGGAATGGTAATGGCCTGAAGAACTTTCCCATAATTCCGAAACAAATGAGCTTGCTCTTCATTTCCCATCCCACTCGGCTAATTTATGCATTTTCTAGAATTGTTCATACGCGTCCTGTTCGTTCAGCCCTTCTCGAATCGGTGGAGAATCTTATAAATTGTCGGCTACTTCTTCGGGAGGATTTAAAAGGATGAAAATTCTGGCGGATAATTTCTCCGCGTTCCTTGTAGTGTCGCCCCCGGCGGAGTATTTCGCAGGCAAAGAGCGCAATTATTTGCCATTTCATGCCGTTTGCGATCGCGGTTAATTAACGATGCGGAGAAGTCTAGTGGGCGTGGTAGGCGGCGCGGAGCCGTCCGACGTTTAACATTGCCGTTTGCTCAAATTAATGGCTCGGTTTAGCGCGAAACAGGTTCCGCTCGAGCTAAGCCCTCTCCCGCGCTATTTCGCGGGAGGCATAAGCATTCGAGGGATTTTCTTTTACAGCATCATGTCGCCCGTAACACGTTCTCAACAATGCCTACAATTTGTCTTTCCCCCGGGAAAAACTCAATTGCCCTCGGACCGTGGACCGAAATTGTTGTAAGCGAAGTTTATCGACGATGAAGACGTTGGGTTGCGACCACTGGGAGTCGGTTTGTCGTTTAACCCTTAACATGCCAAGCCTAGTTTGTCAACGTTGTTTACCAAGCTGGGGTCTTCGGAGGACCCCACAGTTTTTCTTTTATTTCTTAATTGGTACATGCTGTAGTTTACTTAGAATATGTGTTTTGGGTTTCTGAAAGATATAGATCCATGCATAGTTTGTTCAGCAATATTTTATTTATTTTACTAGTCGTAAAAGTAAACCAAATGTTACCTATATGCTATAACCAACTTCGAAAATAGTACAAACGCGTTTAACATTAAAAATCTTGCTATAGATTTCGTATAGAAGTTCAACCTTTTTTTTCATAGCTCGAGCTCGATCAGAGCGTATATTTAAGAAACAGCTATGACGGGGTATAGGAAGCAGAACTAGTAACGTAGTATACCAAACGGGGTCCTACCGGCGGCTTAAACTGATGCGGTACGCATACAATTCAAGAAAAAAATAATTTGTTACAGTTACAGCAGGATCGCTAAAAATGTAATTCTGGGGTCCTCCTAGGATCCCCCTTGGTATGTGAATGGTTAATGAAAAAAGAGTTTATCAATAAAGGGGACTGATTTGGACGGCTCCAAAGCCTGGATTTTTAATGTGTTAAGTCCTTGTCACGTTTTCCGCGAAGGGTGTAAATTAGCTTTCAGTTGGCAATTCATTCTCCGCTCGGATATCTCGAATTTCCGATAAGCAGAATCGAGATGATAATTGAGGAGATATCTCTCCCGCGAAGGATTTACATTCTGGAGATCGTCGCAAGTATGCCGTTTCCAGCTGAAACCTCTCAAGCGAGATTTATTGTAATCCAGGTTTGGACCTTATCAGCTCATCAAGTTGATTAACACTCACCGCGATCTGCAGTAATTTGAGCGCGTAAACTTCGATGCCCAAGACGATGAGTCATTCGATGAAGAAATATGCGTTCTTTCTTTGATTCCCATTCCATAAATTTTGTGCTGAATTACTTATTTATTTACTTTTCAATGACCTCTCAAAACTCCCATGAAGATCGATTTAGTCGAACATTGCTCTCGCCAGAAAGTTACTACGTACTCTAACTAGTGATATTCCGTTCTTGTATCGAACCCAGCACCTTTGTTGACGTTCGGACTATGGTAATCAACGAGACTACTCGAAAACTACCTTTCGAAATTCTTAGCTCCTTCACTTATAGTATTTGGTACAGTAGAACCTTAAGTAACAACGTGCTTGGTCTAAGACGAGTGGCTCAAAAAAATGTCTACGATAACGACGCAGCCTCTGGTAAACGATGCCTCCTTGTGAAGATTGACTATTAAAAACTGCATTAATTTTACTAATGAAAATTATTTTGTTAAAAAAAGTAATAGAATAAATTTTATGTGCTGTATTTTAATGACATTTCAAGATGGTTTTATTTGCATGTTCGACATGCTGTGTGGGTGCAGAAAATCGTGACTTGATAACTACGGTTTTGGTTTAACGACGACAATCTCGGAACGGATTAATGTCGTTAACCGATGCATTTTTGGTTCCCTCATGAATTTCTTAATTCGATTCCATATTCCAACTCTTACTGATTCTTTTACCTTTCGGCAGATTCTACCAAAAATATTGGAGTATATTCGTGGGAAATTACCCCCCGATCGAGGGGTCATCGACTTGCAGTGTATTGGATACTCGACACTCCTGTAAATAGGGGTACAGAGACCTATTTCTTCGCCGGCGAAGGAATGATTTGGCTCCCCGTTTTTGCGTATCTTCAACCCGGAAACGGACTTACTGCTTTTTTTTATTCATTTCGCGCTAACCCATCCTTTTTCTCGCGAGGGGGTAATGGATTTAAGCGATTGCTCTCGAGGCAGTCTCTCCGGGGGATGGGACGAGTAGCGGTGTGGGCGCTAGGTTCCCATGTCTCGTCCAGATGGGCGCGTAAGATATGAAAAAGTGACGCGACCTACGGGGATGAGGAGGTGCTCGAACCACGGTCTGTTGGCTCTCATTGCTCGCCATCTATAGCCGCTGGAACCGTTAATGGGCTCCCTTCTCCCAATGCCATCTGAAACCTCCATCTCCTCTCACCCCGTCATTATTTAATTAGCCGCAGAGGGATCCAGTCATCAAAAATCTGATAAGATGGGTTTTTCACCGTCCCGATTGCGTCGGGTGCTTGTTCTTTCAAAAATTGTGGTCGTTTTTCTCTTCGCTTCAGAGGATTTGATGTCCTCGTGATGGCTCCTTTTAAAACCTCTTCTTCTCGCCTCTTTTCGCCCGACCACACCTTTCTCTTAATTTTCCTTTCTGGATAAAAGATTTTCAGACTTGGACCTTTTATTTCATCACGACCGAGGTGAGCGCTCTGACGTTTTCCATTTTCGAGTTTTAATGAAAAGTGTAGTTTTGACGAGGAGGTGCTCCTTTACCCTGAGGCTGAATTCTTGCGGATCACATGATTGAATGAGATGCTGAACTTGCGTCTTATTAATTTTATACAGATAGAAATGCCTTGGGAAGTTTTGTGAGGTCTCTTGTGATTGTTTCTGAAGCGTGATTACGTTAAGGTGTCTTTCGTTTGGTAAAAATGCGTTGTATACTCAGCTGCATCGATGTCGGGTACTCATTCTCAATCTGTTATTTTGGATTCGATGCAGTATTACTCGATATATAGTAAGCATCCTGATTTTGAGGCTGGAAATGTGGTGAAAAACGTCTATGTAAACATTAAGTAGCAATTGGGAAACTATCGGCGTGAAAAAAATGCAAAAACTACTGGCAACGACCTCCATAGCATGGTGGGTTACTTATCTAATGAAGAGGTTATTTCTAAGATTCCTCTACCACTTTTTCCCAAGTTAATAGTAACAAAACGCGTCTTTTAAATGGGGAAATGGAGTAATAATTATGTCATGAAGGACTTAATATTCTTTTCTTTTTCAGATTCAGTGTCTTTCCCCGACGTCACGCTTTATTACATCGATATTATAATCCTGAAATATGATAATCATAATATCATTTCCTTACATTCTTTATTTCCTTCTTATGCGGGTAAACGAAACCTTTGTGCAAAGAATGTTTTATGCTTCTCTGAGAGTATCGGTAGCCTATATACTGGTAGAAACTATCAAGAATACACGTGCAAAACGTTCTTTTTTATTTTTGTAGCAGTGGATGGTTCTCAACGGTTTCATAACGCGTATAAGCACATTAATATGAAGTCTTTCCGCCGAAATTATGTCGTAAAATTTACCCCAAAAAAAATTCTTTCTCCGAACTTATTACATAATCTATTTATTTCCCTATCTGAACATTTATACATCCACCATTTACCTCTCGTAACATTTAAGACGCACCATTCTAGATAAGGAAGTTAAGTCAAGTTTGGAGAGATCGGGTGATCCAAATCAGATAGTCTCCGTTCTTGATTTGGAGACATCTTCGCGAGAAGCATTGGACGAAAAAGGAATCACAGCCTCACGATTCGAAGGCAAGCGACTTTCCCCGTCTATTGTCCGTCAACATCTGCTCCTCCGACAATTATGCGGTATATTTAGAAATCCGAAAGTAGCGGGTCGTTCAAAAAACGAAAACCTTTCGTCCATTTAGGATTCAAATCGCGTATCGGTTGGTTAGACATGGAGTTGATTTCGAGGAGTTCTCGCGAGGTTAGAAATCAAGTAGAGCATCCAATCCAATCGATATTTTTCCGTTCGGTCGTCAACGAGAGGAATTTTGATGTTTTCCGTGTCGCTTCTAAGGATAACTTAGCTAAGAAATACCTTTGACATCTTTTAACCTCGTCAGGTCGTTGAAGAAGAAGTGAAAGGTTTTATAACTTGTTTTCTAAGTAGGAAGTGTACACATTGACTTTTCTTCTTTCTCTCGGTCTTTTTTCGACCGTGTTCTTTCCAGAAAAAGGTCTCGGTATTCTTTTCATCTGTCTAACGCCGGCAGAACTGATTTCCTGGTCGCTGAGTAGAGTAGAAATAGCTCATGTTTGCAGGGTACTTACTGAAGATGTCGTAAGGTTTTCTGGTTTCTTTTTAATTTTTGTGCGAAAGCTCTTGTCTTTGAGGGTATTTGGTAAGTTTACGTTTTCTTGTACCGCTCAGTACTTAACTTTTTCCTTTATCCTGCAGTACCTGTCTTAATTATGTATATGTCTTAATTTCCCCGTATACATCTGTTATAATTTCCCCGTTCCGCTTCCTGTTGTGTTTACAGGGAAATTTTGCTGGTAGATAAGGCAGATTTTTCTTGGTATTCTGTTCTGTTATTGGTATTATAATGGTTGAAATTGCGGTTTTTGCTCATCAAGGAAAAAACTATTAGCTTTGATAAGATTGTTTATCATGCGAGGATATTGCTGTTCTTTACCCGTTTAACGTAGATTCTGTGTAGCGAATTGAAACGATATACTTCGTTCAATAATTTTTCAATGGAAATTAGAATCAGGACTTCGTTGAATCCCTTTTGCAGCTTTCTCTGTTTAATCAACTCACGCTCATAGTTAAATGGTATAAAATGCAACCTGCGGGCCTTCCAGAGAGCTCTCGCGATTTCATTTGTCTGTGATTGCGTCCATAGCTCCTCCCTTTTTTATCCCGCCCGAGCTTTCTCAACTCCGTCCTCATTGTCCCCATTATTTTTATCTTCCCCATCGGCTCATGGTCGAAGGGATTTAGATCTGTGTGGCATCCAGAATCCCACAACAACAACGCTTGCGGTTTTAGAACAACGAAACTGTGCTACACGCCTGGGGTCAGTCACTGCCTCAGCGGCTTTAACGTATTAAGGTTTCTCCGAGGAAGGGTTAATCATGGAACCATCTGCATTCATGACCAGTTCCCTCCCATCCTCTCCCAGAACTCCTCTTCCCGTACGCCCACACCGCTCTCATTCTCTCCCTCCCACTTGTCTACCACCCTGATTGACTTCAATCTACCCTGACGCTTCGTCCATCAAGACTTCCTCTTTCCAGCCGCGTACGTTCCGCCCCTCCATCCCCGGGCCTTCCTTTTCCCTCGACTTCCATCCTTCAATTATGTGGGAGGCTCCCCGCTCCACTCCGTACTTTTCTCTCTTATGTGTTTTGGTGTGTGGAAGTACGTATTTATACGTACTTGCGTAAGCGAGCGAGCGCGTGGTGTTTCGATGGCGTTTTTTTTGCAAGTGTGGATGACGGCGCGTGTGCGAATGTTCGCGAGTAACTTCGCTGCAGAGATATCGTTCTAGTTGAGAAATATCATTCGTCGATCGTTCTGCCAGACGCTTCGTCACTTTTTCTACTCAACAATGCTGGAGTTCTCAGAAATATTTCGCAATTCTTCCAAGGGTTATGGGGTGTTATTAGTTAACGAGTTATGATTTTTTCCCCGTTTCCGAGAATACGTTTAGCTGTGCTATTTCTCGGGATGGTAATTGCGTTACATGTTGATTTTCCTGGAGCGATGCGGTTTTATGATCATCCATCTCTTAGAACTTTCCCACTTCCTGTCTTTGATTCTTTGTATTTGACAATGATGTTTTAGTGGGGAAATGGATTCGCATCTTAAATTGAAGTTGAGCAACATTTAAACCGTCTAAGTTTTGAAACAATGTTTTGTCTTTGTTAGAAATGCTTGTTGAAGTGTTACTGAAGGTAACTGTTATGTGAGAGAGTTATCAAGGTTTGTAGCCGAAATGTTTTGCATATAGTGTTTTAGTTTTTCCTCGTTAGTTTCCCGATTATATAGAAATGTATGTGTAGGAACGTAATTTGTCTCTAATAGAGTGTTTTTTGATGGAATCGTATTTCAAATTCTTAAGGCAGTTTCCTTTAACACGCATTCATCCATAGAATGCGTGATTTTGATGAAGGAAGCAGTTTTGTTCCGATTTTGATGGTTTTCGCTTGCTTTTATCTGCATAAAATGCAGTGCATGCATCCCCCGCCACACGCCGAAAAGCGGCTTGCAGGGAACGTATGTAGACGAAGAGCGGAAGGGTGCTTGAATGCGTCCTCAAGTGAAGATGATGAAGAGCAAATTAAGATTTCATGCTCGGCCAATCAGAAGATGGGTAGCACTTGGTTGAAAAGCTGGCGGTCGCGGTCGACTGTGATCGTAATAGACTCCGTGGAATATATATTTTCTAAAACGGTGGACATGGATAACGTAATACAACTTCCTCCTGCTAGAGCGAAACTGCATCATACGTCCGATCGGAAAGCGGCTTCTTTTGTGAAGAAGCAGTTCGGATTCAGAGCGTTTTTATGCCTCAATAAAAAGCCTGCAAATATGCGGTCGAATTGACTCTATAAAAGAGTGCGGAAATATTTCTCGCGTTCGTTTTTCCTTTTTTATTTAGACGTAAAAACTCCTCGTTCTATGTCGAGTTTCAGGAAATAACCGTATTGCTCTCAAGTTCTTCTTCTCGTATCCGATGGTCTCCGTAAGATCATTAACCCTAATCGAAATGAGATTGGTAGCTGTCTTTTCTCATAAAAACATCCACGTAATTCTTAGATACATGAATTTCTTTTTTTGTATTTGATGATCCTAACTCTAATCTGCACGAAACATAGGATGTCCATCATTCGCTTTAACCTTGTCAATTAGAGTTGGTGTAAAAGGGCATGTGGGAATAGCAAACTCTTGCATTTACTCCGTATAATATTATTGACTTTTTCGTTCATTTTTATCTATGATTAATAATAACAGCTCTACGTAGAATTCTGTTCTGCAATATTTTGCAATTTTACAAGCACTACTCGTAATATATTCACAAGTTATGTATGATCCTTTATAAAATAGTGTGAATTTATGTTTTTCCACTTCGTAGTATTTCAATCTTACATGGATTGGCTCTCAATCTTTAGTTTAATTATTTATAATGATCCAAGTACTGCACGCATCCTTTATGTTGAATGTAATAGCAATCAATAAATATTTCAAAAATATAGTCAAACAATAATCTCTACAGTATCAATAAGAACGATTATAACAAGATAACATGGAGAAAATAGAATCAGAAGGGATGAATTAAAAAATGTTTAGTTATTTTACGTGTATTTATGTCGTCTTAAGTACATTTGAACGTGAAACATAGGGGAATGTTTTACGAATTTCTCGTTAAATCGTTATTTCGGGTGCATATATTTAAATCGAAAATGGCCATCACGATCGTAATTATAGCGGTACGTTGCCTTTACTTCCCTTGCATTTTACGGCTACTTCAGGAGTGAATACGCGAGCCGAATTGCTAAAACTACTGTTCATCCCACGCATTGTTGCTTTATGGCATTTCTCGCCCTCGATCCTCACCACCATGAAGATCTTCCAGAAGAATTGCCGCAGAAGAAATGGGAAGCATAAAGATGTTCCAAGCATGAGATGACAGACACTCTCGTGGCTATCGCCCGCCTCATCGCACCTCCAATCCTTCTCTTTTCATACTTTGATCGTCGTCGTGAGGCTCTTTTTTTACGCCGCCCACCCTCGCCTCGCGCTCGCCACGCCTCTGCTTTATGCCTGCCTCTCTCACGCTTTGACCCGCCCAAGCAGGTTTCAGCGGACAAGACATCCTTAGCATTATTCTTAACGGGTCCTTAGAACGTGTCTCTGAGAATCGTAGGACGTTCGGATTATTCTCTCTTTTCTAGCCTAAGATCTATTCCTTTTCAATGCCGTTTCCGGTCAATGTCTCGGATGGGGGAACTACTCCTCTTTCAGACTGATGGACAAATGGTTATGGAAAATGTATCATTACTCGCAGCTAATCATTGATCTCCGATCTTTGCTACGAATGGCCTCAGCGCTTCCGTGATTCAGAACCATTATAAATCATATTGATGTTTACGTCTATATAGCGACTATCCTCAACGAGTATATAAAAAATATTGATTGGCGTAGGAAGTTTTCGTAATCAGTGTATCAACGCAAAATCTATTCAATCCCGATTCTTCGGAAAAGCATTAACAAGATTAAGTTCCCGTTCCAGTCGTGGAATTTGTTATTTTTGGTTCTTTGGAAAAAAACACGATTGTGGACATTGATTAATTTTCCGTAGCGTTGCCGATCGTTTGAAATTCAGGCCAAAAATGCAACTATTTCAGAATTGTATTGTTTTTTACGTTTTCCTTATTTTATTCATGTAGTTTATGGTAGGTCTGCAACAGTTTTCATCATCGAACGAGACTCAACCAAACGGTGCGGTTGACTAACGACAAATTGGATCGATTATTAAAGTAGACCATGAGACGTCACTAATTTTCTCTCGTGGTTATTCTCTTCTGCACTCTTTCCCTCGAGCCACGCTAGTATTTACCGGTTACTTGGGTAAGTATACTTGGCTTGGAATTCTCAGCATGGCCTCTCGAATCCACAGCCTTGTTAAATTATCCCAGCAGAACACTTCGAAATTCATTAGTTTAATTTTCACTCTGATAGTTAATTATCCGAGAGCAGCTCGTTTTCACACGGAGTAAAAGGAGAAATTTTTTTGACCGGCTTTGGATGATGTCACACCTCGGAACTGGTCGGTTCGCGCAGCATTAAAAGCATAAGCGGTTGCATAATTCAGAGGATATGGAGGAAATACCGCAAACGTGACTGGAGGTAATATTTTAGCGGGCGGAAAAGTGGGCGAAAATGAAACGAAGAGGAAGGGATGGGAGGCAAAGGGCTGTTGGAATGCTGCATAAAAGGGGCGATCTTACGGTGCTCGTAAGGTGGCTTAAGGAGTCAGTCGCGGCTTTGGATGGCACCGCACAGTCCCCATCAATCGCACGCCTGATTCTAAAAGACCAGATAACGACCCCCAGTTAAGTCGAAACTTTTAGCCGTCTCGAATGGGAAAAAAGGGAAGGGGTTTTAACGTTTCCGAACACGCTCTGTAGATGTACGTCGTACTCGCGGCTCTGAAAGGCACATTGAAAAGGCTTTGCAGTGTCATCTCCCCTTCATCTGCCTCCCATGACGCGAAAAATCCTCGGCATATTCTTCATTGGATATTCCGCTCACGTAGCTTCGCGGAATTGGTCCAGAGATCATGGATATTGGATGCAATGGTGCACATGATGGGAGAGCACCCTGCAGACGTCTTTTGTTCAAGGGCGTCCGGGAGGCTGGTCGACCCTTCGGGTCCGAGAGGGAGGGTGCTATTAGCATAGATGGGTGGGTGGCGGCCCTTGGGTCACGCGAGGTGGAGAGTGGGAATAGTTCTGGAATGTTTGCTCGGGGCGTAAACTGTAATTTCTTATTTAGTTTCGACTGGTCCGTTTTATCTTTTATGGAAAGTTTCATTTATCAGGAATAGTGAACTTTCGGGGGAATAAATAAATGATTTTTCCGGTTTAGTGCTAAGCTAGCTACGGCCTTGTGCTAGAAAAAATTGCGTTTTCTCGTAGTAATTTTCATGGCCGTTCTCTTGATTCGATATGGATTTTCTATTACATTTCTTTCTGGGCATGATTGCTATGTCACGGAGATTATGCCGCAGATGAAGTTCCATTCATTCATTTATGCTTAACGTGGTGTATATTGATCAAACATGAACTGTGCATAAATGCGTTTGAAAGCAATGTTGCTGGTAGATCAAACCCTTTATTTATCAAATTTAGAAGTGAATTTATTAATAATACGTGTTATATAAAAATAAATATAACTAATCACGTGAAGAAACACCTTCGCTTTTAGAAAAGTAAGTACGGTGTTATACAATAAGTGACGAAAGGGATAGCTAATCATAGGAAATGTTTGGTTCGAAATAGCTTTCCCCATCATCTCCTCTCTATTGACTTACTGCCGCTCCCGTGGAAAACATAGTTAACGTAACTTAGATGGCCGTTTAGAGTCCTTTATGTTTTAATTATCATTTAACTTAAATGTTCTATTAGTAATTAAGCTGAGGTAAAGCGTTATACAGTAGACCATCTGCGAGTTCTATGGAACAAGGATTCCATCTCCCTTAAATGGTGTACTCGCCACATTCCATCGCTCAGTCAGGTGCTCGACGCTTAACCAGATTATCTGTTCCGCTTTAAATCTCCCTCCCTCACCGTATTGCGCAGCTATGTATCTAGATTCCATTTCCCAAGGACCATATTTTGTGGCACCCCATAGCCCTTCCACATCTTATTCTGGTTTTGCGGGATCTGCGGTCGTATCAAGCAGCCTCTCCCAGTCTTTAGGTTACCATGGGATCGTGGACTTTCTCACACTATGTCTGCCCGTTTTCCTTACGCTATAATTACCGCAAGATTTATTTTTTTTGAAAAAAATAATACTACGGAAACCAGAATTAGATCGTATCTCTCGCTTTGGAAAATTTGATGAATGAAATGCGCATTTGCTGAAGAAACCGGGCTGTAATGGGAACTTACAGAAGGAAAATGTTTCTCCCTAAGAGGGAAACGTAATTCTGGTGTATCGACGGTTATTTCGTGGCATCTTCACGCAGTTCCCGATTTCGTATTTCGCATTCGGACCAGTAATTGCGCTCGTTTGGAAGCGGAGGAAAGGCACGATAAATTCGTAAAGCGTAGCTTTCGGCTGTCAAGTATTCGCGTACCGGAGACGGCGGACCCGCAATCTGGATAATTAATCGTTTTCCGGTTGCCGTTGCGTCTGGTCACGGACTCCCCTAAGGGTCGGGGATCGAAGTCTTGCGGTCCCAGCTACCGATTTGCCATATCAAAAGCGTGCGTCAATGCCTCCCGATGGATGCCCATTACCATCGCTCAAGTTCCCCCGCCACCCCGGAGGCCTTCGAGGCCACTTAGAGTATGATCGCCGAGAGATATCGTGATAAGGATTGATTCCGACTGAATTTATGCACATTAAAACTTCGTCAGAGTCTTCATGGCGTGTTTGTCTAGGAGAGGAAGGGGAAGGTCACGTATTATTCCCGCCCTCAAGGCTCGGCTACCTTACTCCCCCCTACAGGAGTGGTCTCGCGAGGGAATCTGTTGTCCCACGGCGGGAGTTTCTTTTCTAGATCTCGGCTTTTAAAAAAAGGATCCTCTTTAAGGAAGTGGGTGTGTTGGCAAAGGATTCTTTGGTTGCGTGGATGATTGTTGTTTGATGGCCTTTTCTCAAGGTTCGGCACCTATTGGTCAGTGGTTGGTACGGAGGAGATGATGTTCCCAGGATTTTTCGGAGAAAGGATTCACGGTAGAGGGAGCGAGTTGAAAGGGTACATCTGAGCCTATTGATGGATGGAGATTTTTGCTCCTTTATCCCCTGCGAGAGAGGTGAAATAGAACTCCATGCTTTGTGAAGGAGGCAGGACTCACGCCCACTTCGGTCTCTTTTAATCCACCCGAGCCACGGATTTAAAGAGGAGGCAGATTTTTGCGCCCAGAAAAGGACACCCATTTGTGTGGATTCGGGCGATTTTATCATTTATTACGCGTGTCTTTCTTCTGTATTACGGTAGCGCTCGTTTCCCTGCATTCTTTTGTGAAAATGTTGTCCACTTTGAATTGATTTTCGCTTAGTAATCATGCACCAAAAAAATTAAAATTCGGGGGTTTAACAGCACTTTTTGTCTTATTTTTTTGAGAAAAATTGAAAGGGTTTAGAATGTTGAAGTCAGTGGTGTATTTATGAGATCAGAAGGGGCATGCACAGAGTGAAAATATTATCACGACTCATTATTTTTTTCAATTTAGAAAAATAAGTATTTATAAGATAAGAAATAAGTAGTTTCCTGTAGTGACATATCAACTATTTCCTTACACCCTGCGTACATTTTTGAAAGTGCATTAAATAAGACATTTTTGACATACATTTAACTTGTTTATTTTTTCATTTACCCATTCCAGAAATATTCTTCATAGTTTCCAAAAATCTATGGAGATATAAAATTATATTACCAACTTCGCGTATGCTACACCATTCTATTTAAAATAATCGGATAAGCCTAATTTTCCATTGCCTGTCTCTAGGAAAAGAGTGAAAAATCTAACCGGAGTTCTTCCTCAAGCGATATCCTTGCCACGCTTCTGGACTCAGTTTCTATGTTGAGTATGAATCACTCCTCGAACCTAATCGAATTCTCAGGGGTCTGCAAAAACAATTTCAATCTGGCTTTGATGTAAAAACGACATGTGACAGCTGACGATCGTGTCGTCTTAAGCTTTCCAATACTAAGCGCTCCCATTGGAGGAGACCTGCTCTCGGAGGGACCTTCCCCGTCCCACCCTGTAGTTTTGCCAAGGAGATATTCGATACCCCGTCTCCCTCATGTTACACCAGAAAAAAAGCCACTGACATGCTCGCAGACGAAGGGAAATGGAGTATGAGAGTAAAGAATCCCTTACCTAGAGCAACCAATATTCGTCCTTGCGAGCCAAGAGCGATCTTATCGGCTAAGGATGATGGGTCTCAACTGAGGAGTACTATTGTCACTGTGACATGATTGTGTTGCAATAAACGAAAGCTTCTATCGCTTCATCAGGGAGGTGAATCTGCCATTTGAGAGTGATCGTTTGCATCCACCTGCAATAAACATGATACCTAGAGGTTCTTAAAAATGTCAGAAAAAGGCTCGCTGCCGTTTGAGTGAATGAAATCTTTAGATGGACTGGATGAACAGTATCGATTATCTTTAGTCTTCAGTCAAGAAAATTGGGAAAGTTTTTAGAAATACAGGAGAGAATGACAGTTCAGTCATCAGCCAGGCGTTCAAGTCTCTCAGTTTTAACGCATGTTTTGGGCTTAAGTTTGACCGGAGGATCCATCAACGAAGTTGACGTTGACGTTGATGGTCGGGAAAGAATGGTGGTGCATCGATTTTGCGTCCAGCACAGGTGTTCAAGGAACGGAACTACAAACACCGTTGTCTGTTTTAAGGAATGACGGGCTATTCGTCCCCGAAGGGTTGGCCACCTTGCTCTTCAGGGATCTTGGGTTGCAGATCGGTATGGGTTCGGTCCTCGAAAAGGGAGACACCATCTCCTCTGCGTGTCTGTCAACCCTCCTCACTCACACAGTGGCCACCCTCAATCCCTTCCTACCTCCCTCACCCACGCTGCTTGCTCTTCCAGATCCCCCCACGTTGCTCACGCACTCTGTCTGCTGATGATCTATCATCTCCAAGCTACCGGAGGCATTTTCCGTAGAATCGCTCGTATTGAAGGGGCGGGAGGGGAAAGGATGGTAATGGTAATGGTTTTCGTTTTTTAAGCTTTTGGGGAATTTGCTGGCAGCTATCGGTTGTTTACGGTATTTAAGAAGTGCTGGGCGAAATTGTCAAGGGTGCCGTTGACAAACGAAGTGCAGCGTTTTGTTGAGGATTTTTAAATGCTGAACGTGAAATATTAATTTTGGATATTTACTGTATCAGCTGTTGTATTAATTAAAAAAAATTGTGTGAGAACTGTTGGGGGATGAAATCCATGCTTGAATATTCGTAACGCTCCAATACCCCACGTTACATGCTTATAGATCATTATTTGATCTACTAGTAGATGTAAGATGAAGTGGAAGAGGAATGTCAGTAAAATCGGAAAATCTCTGTTTTTTGATATTTTTTTTTTTTTAACTGGTGAGTTAATCTGCGAATTCAACGCATATCTGGTCATAAATGTTTATTCTAACTCTTTATTCAATTAATATTTAACTTCTGATCTATTCTTGGGTTTTTGATGAAGTTAACGTCGAAGAAATACGGGGTTATTTCAGTGATGAAGGATTTCCTATAGATAGATCCCTTGCAGAAACAATTGTAGGTATGTTAGCATGTATGATGTATGTATTGAGCCATCTTCTTCCCATGTAGGAAGGTTTCTCTTTTTCTGCTTAAAAACGCAAGTACAGCGTGTTCGAAGAATTTCCGTTTTTTTTTAACCTCTGCTACTGAAATAGTCAAACATCAAGAAATTAACCGAAGAGAAATATCAAGAAAATTTTCTTCAACACGATAGGATTTTGTGGTGATGAATTTTAATTGTCGTGGATTGATCTTTGGTGGCGTTTAAGCTGCACAAGGCAATGCGCTTTGAAGGAAAATGGTAACAAATTTCTTCCTCACTTCACTCACCCTATAATCGGCTTAAATATATACATCCTTAGGATATAAATCGCGATGATATTTTTTGCTATTCAAAGAAACCCGTACTCTTTTTTTTAAGAGTATAAATGAGAAGAAATGTCGAAGGAATGCTTATTAAATGTTCCGTTGCGCAGTAAACGAAGAACGCATTATCAATGACCCTTATATTTCTTTACCTAATGAATGTTCTCGACATCTTTAGGGCCGATTTTGGGAAAACCGAAATATAAGCTCCCGAAGAACGCCCTTATTAATTGAAACGGCGATTCCGCCATCAGAACACCTAATTTCCGGTTATCCCGTTAAAACGGGCTGAAATTTCGTCGTTTTTGTTGTGAGATGCCGGACCGGGTGTTTTATTTTGTTCGCGGCCCTCGAGCCGGATGTGGCCCGCATCTCCCAAGAACAACGACGCCCCTCGGACCCAATAAGGGGCCCCTGGATGAATGGCTCCAGAAGAGTAGCCCCGCCTACGCATCCACACGTCTCCTCCCCATCCATTGTTTCCCCAACAAAAAAGACCATTGTCACCTTGGCCGATGGTCGGAGGCGGAGGTTCATCATTGTTGACGTCCGGTCGATTGATGCGTCCACGTGATCAACGGAGAAGGGAGTTACTCGTCAGGTTTCGCCCCATTCGCCACCGCTTCTCACGAATATAAAGTCCTCTTTTAATAAAGGGCCGAGGAGATGTCCCTCGGAATGCTCGGATAGTCACGAAAGTAAAATTATACAGGTTCCCGACGGAGAAAGGGAAGGTGGGCAGCGATGGTATATATTCCTATATATGCTCTGCACCTCGTCATTATCTCCGTCGGCGTCTAGAATATTTGCTCTACTGATAAATTAACCCCGAAGTCCATCTTGAATATTCATGCAGTCGGATTCTAGAAGGGTGGGCCGTGAAACGTGACTAATTTTTACAGCGGAAGAAATTCTATTTCCAAATACGGAACCCGGGTTTTCCTTTCCTTTTTGTGCGGCTTGTTTAGAAGGCGGGCTCGAAGCTTAGGTAACCGACGCTCGATATATATCGTGACAAAAGGTGAAGAATGGAGATTTGAACCGCATAATGAAGCTTGTAGATTACCAGGGCTCCCGAGGAATCGTCAGCTTCGATGTCGTGGTGTTACTTCTGCCGAGAATTTGTGAATTTAACTCGACGGCTCCCGATGCATTTCCTGCCCGCATCGCTCGTTCGTAACGCCTTTTTGTCTGAGGAAGACGATACACGGTGCCTTGTATTCATCACGCCACCTCAACCCTTCGTGATTCTTTCAAGGGAATTCTGGGGGAGAAAAGATAAATGGAGGAAATTCTCGCAGTATTAATTAATAGTATCCGGAGGTTATCAGTTCAGATTTTTATAGTGTTTAGTCATACAAGTTGTTTAGCAGGATGTGCTTTCATATAGCCTTCTACTGTTACTTTTTTCATTCACGGTGCACGACATTCTTTCTGGCTCACCTTCTAATGTGGAAAATATCAGAAGTGGAAGATGTATGGTATGATTTAACGTATACAGAATTATCGTTTATCCTTATTCGCTAATTATAAACCTAAAATCATTAGACGGAGTTTCTAGCTGGATGAAATAATCACCAGGTCGTAATTGTTGTATCTATCCTGTTGTAGCGGCTGTGTTATTAGATACTCATAAATCGAATGGAGAAGCTATTACTTCGAGTAGTTATGAATTGTAATAATAGTTAAAATAGATGAGAAATGAAGTATCTACTGGCAGTGGTTTAACTCCGTCAATCCTGGGTATTTAAAATAAAAGAAAGTGGCCGCTTGGTCATTCAGAGAGTTTGGACCTACCGCAAGATGGAAGGGAGAGCTAATATATTGTGGTCGTAACCAGAATATATCAGAAATGGCGAACTTCTGAATTTTCCGCATCCATCACTCGATTGCTGCGAGGTAGCTTCTTTCCTTCGACAACTCACGGTATTCATGATGCTCCGAAAACTTCTCTTTCGCCGTGTTTCTGTGTCTTCGGAAGGAAGTCCTCATATGTTTCCCCTTGAGCAGAGAATGGCCCTTCATGAGGCTGCCGGTTTATGCTAATGTTTGCCGAAGGCGGACGACATGCCGCATGAGCAATGAGGCATTTCAACATGTCTCCCAGACTACCCGCACTTTTTTTCCGCAGTCTTCCGAGAAAATAGCGCGGGTTCTGAATTTATGCCTCGAAGTTCGCCATTCTCTTTCGCGGGGTCGCCCTCGCTGGACACGGAAAATGTTTAGGAAGCCTCTTTATCCAGGGGCCGACGGCCCTCCGACGATCGCTTTTTGCAGACTTCCATCCGCGGTACTTGACGGTTCAATTTCCTGTAGGTGGGCATTGTTTTTTGCGCTCCGCGATGATTTCCCGCCATCACGACAAAGTAAATCCCGAGGTATTCGTCTTGTAGCAAGGTATCGACGTCGGAGGGGAATATAGTATGGGAAAAGGTATTTTCGGTCCAGAGGAAGTGACGAGAACGTTTCGAGGAACTCGGGGGAACAGGTCTTGGCACTCCGCGAGGATTGGCGAAGGTTGATTCAAGACGTACGTGACGTTTTCGGCCCGAGCCTTAATTTTCAGGTGTTCGTTTGTGTACTGAGATGGAGCTCGCTGTTTTCCGTCAGATTAGGTCATTATGCGTGTTTATTTTGGCATTATCTCATGTTCATACACATCCTGTTAAAGGAGAAAAGGTAACTTCATGGTTGTTGCCCGAAAAAAGTGCGATGCTGGGATGAAAATTTTGTATCTTTTTGTTTGTAAGATATTAACGCCTGGAGAATTTCCGTATGCTGACGGAATTTAGATTTATGTAATCCGGAGTGTATCTTGATTTTGGAAATTAAGGATTAATTAGACGTGTTTGAACGGCCGTATCTAATGCATTCGTTATGCACGCAAGGTAGTTGTTTCGTCATTACTTCTCTCAGCAATTACTACCAATTTACATATGCAATATGTTACATTTTCAACTATGGACGAACGCAAGCATCCATGCCCAAACCAGGAAAACCCTATTTGCCGGTACTCGAACCTATGAACCCTTGACGTTGGATACTATCCATACCGCTACAGACAATGCTTTTACTATCTTTAATTTTTTCTAGTAGTTTTTCGTGCTGTATTCATTCTTAATCAACGAAATTATCCATACTTTTTTGGACTGGCGGTGAGGCTACGGTGAGTTTAGATTAAGTGTATCTATTACTCCTACCGTATGTAATTCCATACGGTAGGAGTAATTGATACACTTAATCATACTTTTTTAATAACTGGGAAATGCACGATTTTTCCTTTTAATCGGCAATGATTAGGGAAAGGAGAATAATTTAGCACGGAAGAGCCATGCGGCAGAAACCCAAGGAATAACAGGTGTAAAAAATAGGGACATGACTAGGACGCGACTGTGGGATACCTGGGTTCGAGTCCCAGTCATGTCGCTATTTTTCACACCTGTTATTAATCGGTAACGATTCTATTGATAAACATGAACAAATTCCTTCGTTTGTTATACTTGGAAAATAGGTTCAGACAGGGCAATTATCGCTTACATGAAGAGTGTAGCGCAGTTTCACAAGTCATTCCAAGATAATACGTACTCATAAATCGTAAATCATTTTCCGGTTTAGTCTCCTCCTAAACGTATAAGAATGTCTTTGGGTAGCAAACTGTCAGCGGAGATGCTCCAAACGTATGTATTCATCGGAGGTAGCGAAGCGTAGTAAGACCGAAACGTGTAACTTGATGTACCCGATCTAAGTGTATGGGAGAAAGTTCGAGACAGTCGCCGTCGAAATGGGATTTTTTTTCGTCCTCAGACCGGCGAAGGTAGCCGTTCCATCTGAAGGGCCAGTTTACTCCAGGGTGACGGTATAGTGAATGCGGGAGGCGGGGTAAGAAAGAGAGGTGGAGGAATAAGGTTGGAGGTTACTCGACCATTTAGCGTGAGCAAAACGAAATGAGTGGGAGTAAGAGAGTGCGTTGCGGAAACGAAGGGGGTTTTAAGCTTGCGCTGAGATAACGGAAAAAGATAGGCTGGTGCGATATTTCCTCTTCGGGGAGGCATCGCTCCTTTTGATGAAGGGGAAAGGCCGGAAGGAGATAAATGTTAAGGAGCCGGATTGTAGGAACTGGAGTTTTACCAGGAACGGGGATAACGAAAGAAATTAAAAATCGAGATGGAATTCGTGGAAATTATTATTTTGCACTGTACATTTCTGTTATCGAACCCCGGCGGTTACTTGTGCTTTGCAAACTTTCTTTGAAATTCTCTGATGTAAAAATGATCTTTCTTATAAGTGCTAGATTCTACTATTCAAGCTTCTCAAAACAAACTATTCTATCTCCGCTGATCTAACATCTTTTATATCCTTCAGAAAATTTTATGACGGTTTCAAGAAACTATCGGTAATGAGTCTTTATTGTTATTTTATCCTAGATTGCCTAAAATTGCTGTCAGATGCAGGTTGGGAATCCTTAAAAGAAAGGAGACTAGAAGCTAGATTGCGGTTGCTCGATAAATTTAGGGAAAGTACATTTGCGGAAGATATAGTAGATATTATGAGACCCCCCTGCTACCTTGGACGATCCGACAATGAGCGCCAAATAAGAGAAATAGATGCTAGGACGAGTCGTTTTAAGAATTCATTCTTTCTGCGAACTATACATGATGATAATAGGCTAAACAAATAGTCCGAACGCCCGGTGTTTTCACCCCCTGCCACACGCCGTAAGGCGGCTTGCAGGGTATTTATGTAGATGTAGAAAAGAAGTTCCATGATTAGGTTTCGTAGCTTTGTGGATAATCAACAGGTTTCGGGTCGTTTAATTGTCATCCCGTTTCATCATAGTCGCTGTTTAGAGGAAATAAGCAATTATGCCGGTTCATTGGTACGGAGATCCTTAACAAAATTTTTGCTAGCTAAGTATGCGAGGAGGTTCCGCTTGTAATATAATTGAGATAGATGGAATTCTGAGTATTGAGGTAACATATGGGAAGGCGCATTATTAAGCAGCTAGGGTTTTATCTGATCATTTGCGTTTGCGAATCTCTCTTACTTAGCAGGGCTGAACGTAAAAACGTCCAAGTATAGTGATGTTCGTCCTTTAACTGGAGGGATGCAATTATAAGTTATATGACATTAACATTTTATTTGGAAACCCTAACAGCTTTGTTGCCGTTCCGATCAGGCGGGAAATTTCAACTCCAGTCATTTACTTCACCAGTTCCGAAGAGCCTTTAAACGAGGGACGAGGAGGTTTAACTCAAAGGCGTCGCAGACACTTGTCCCGTCGTAGCCCGTTCTCCCATTAAAGCTAACACCGCCTTTAGTTGTTATTTCCTCGCGTTAAAAAGACCACGAGAGATGGCCAATCTGCTGCGGGCCGTTCACTTAGCCTCGTGACCAATATATCTTCCTCCGCCGCGAACTTCGTGTACCGCGCTTTACTCATTCCCTCGTTCCCACTCGATCTTCACATGTCCAAACCTTCAACGGCGCACCCACGCAACGGGTCCTATTGTTTCTGGGAATGGGGGCGATCGCTGGAGAAGGCTGCGGGGGTGTGGGGCGTGGTGGGGGACTCGGGAGATTCTTCGGAGGAACGGACTCCTCCATAAGTATCGCTCGGGAGGAATTCGCGCACGTCCACACGAGAGTATTCGCAGTAACTCCGTGGCAGTGCCGTTGCTTTAATGCGATGGGATTCGTTCTCGCCGCGATGGGAATCGCTCCCGGAGATGGATCGATTATTGCTCGGGAAAGGCTTAATTGCTCCCCGGCGAGACGTTTTTTCGGATTCCTACGAGTCCGAGCTGGTGGGATATTATGTAGGAATTATGATCGAAGAATTTCAAAGGGAGCATTCGGTCGCCGAAGAGCCGATGGTTCAGCGTTTAAGAGTCGCGGAATTTAAATTCGATTCTTGAGAAATAATTCTAGAATCGAAAGGTTTTCCCAGTGGAAGGCTTGAGAATATCGGTTTTTACCCGCGCTTAGGAAGTTTTTCCGCGGGTGCACAAAATTTTCTTTAATACCCTGGAGAATGTTAAGGATGGTGAAAAATTCCGAAATTCAACAAATATTTTCGCTGACAGGAAATGTTATACTGGAGATAGCACTTCAGATTCACTAGCTTTCTGGGCATTTTTTTAAATTTTGTCCCTTCTTTCATTTTGCATTCAGCTTCATGGTGCAAGGAAAGACTGATCATCAATGGTGATTTTAACGCGGGGGAAGAAATTATTACGGGAAGAATTACTTTTTCTGCGATGGCTAATTTTCTAGGAAAAAGAAACTAGCACTCCGAGTGCGTTTATTTTACAACTTTAATGGCAATGATGACTTGTTTTGCCTGAGGGGATCTAGGATCCTATAGGAATGGTGATAAATCATCCATTGAGACGCTTTCCTTACATAAGGACCATCCGAGTGAACGCTTTATTACCTTTCAGGGCAAATTATCCACAAAGATTTTCGGGCCAGCCCACAATTTTTGAACTAAATAATCGCCCTCTCTTGCCCATTGCTCATGCAAGAGCGATTTTGACGATGAAGAATAACGGGAAATTCGTTTTCGCATTTCTGGAAAATGCTAAGCGATTCGGGGTTTCGCGGAGAGGTAAAAAATGGCAGAAATGTGCTCTCCACGTTTCTCTTTGCTTCAGGAAGCAATTGGCGCATAGGAAGATGAATTTGAATTAGTTAATCGATAGCTCCTCCGCCTTTCTCTCATCGGACAGCAGCGCAAGAGGCGATTTCTTACTGCCGATGTTCGTGCGCGGTGGGCGTACTCGAGGTCATTTTTAAAAGAATGCGTGAAATACGCAGCCTCCGCCTTTCGAAGGGAAAGTCCCCTAAAAGTTACTCATTATCCTCGCGGAGAAGAGCGGTCCGTGCCGTACCTAATCTCATTTACAGTTTTAAGGCCGAGTAATTATATCTCTCGAAAGGTAGGTAAATCATTTACACGCCATCAGCTACAGCAATTAATACCTCCGCGATTTTTGTTACTCGCCCATAAGCACGCCATGTCCGGGAAAGGAATATTTCTTCAAGGCGAATAAATGAATCGCCATTCGCTGATGTCAGTAATAACCCGAGGGTTTCGTAGACTAAGTTGGATTCTTCCAATAATCTTTTATTTTGTAGCGTGTTTTCTTTTTTTTATGGCGGAACCTAGTTTTCAGAGAGCGACTAATGGTTCTCACGTTAGTCTTAAGGAGTTTTAAGGGTGCCCTTGGTCTTTTTGAGTGTGTCCGTAGTAAAACATGTTTGGATTCTCATGTTAGGTCTTTCTCTTAAAGAAAGAATTGGGGGTAATCGCTTGAAGAGCTCAAGGACCCCATAAGAGGGGTAGCAAATATTCTTTTCGCAACCAGAAGCTGTTTTTTCGGAAGCACCTGAAATGTATCTAAGGAAGCTTACTCAAGACTTCGATGATTTAGGAAAATCGGTTTCCTTCTAAAATAGTCGGAACTTCTATTTAGTTGTTTTCTGATAATGGGCTTGCTGAAAAGCTGAAGCGGACGAAATATAGTTAAATAAGTAACAAAATCTCCACTCTCTTTTTTTTAATTTGGTTGTTGATGAACCAAATTGATTTTAGTCCTTGTTGTATTTCTTACGTAGTACTTAATGTGTTTTAAGGAGAATTATTGGACCTTGATAGCTACGTACCTAGGCTATTTTATTATCCTGACTATCCTCGCTTGGCTAAGGAAAGGTTTCATCGCGCGCAGAGAATCTGCACATGAGTATGTTTCCGCTGCTCCATTTATGCAGTAAAATTGAGGGCCTCAGTGGGATTCCGGGTTGTTTTACATTTCCTAGTTTCGCTCGTGTACTCAGCCTTCGCATCCCTTCTCTCCCGGTATACTTTACCCGCCTACATCTTGAAGGAACTGCTATCCTTTTACTTGGCTGCCCGTCACCGCCGATAGTTTAGCATCGCCCTCGACGGGTGAAAGGTTCGTGTGTGGGAGTGGTGCGTGGTGGTGCCACTCGCTCCCTCCGCACCCATTTGGTGACTTCCCTCGATCTTTTCATATCCATCGCTAACTGCATCTGGGTCATCGCCTTCACCGGAGGCTTTGAATTACAGCCACCCTCGCGCGAAAAGGAACGCTTCGGACCGAAGAATCGCGGGTACCATTCGCGAGATGGATTAGAGGAGCAGGAAATGGTACCGAGATGTGTGGAGCTTAATTTATGCGTTAGACAGTATCTCTTTTGGTGTACTTTTCCTTGGGATGAACCCGATCCATCTCGGTTAGGTTAATTTAGTTCGCCTGGTTAAGCCTTTATTAGTGAGCTGACAGCTGGCTTGAATGACCAGTTTATGGTTACGGAGGCTGGATTGTGAAGTAGTTTAAGTAGAGTTAGTGATATTTCGATACCGTTTATGTAGTACCGTAATTGTGTCGTTGAGGCATAGGGTGTTAAATACTGGAATCAGTTGACGTGAGAATTAAATAGGAATTGTTGATGCAGGAAATGTATGAATGTTAACAGTAAGAAAATAAGTCTACAGTCCAGGAAATGGTGACGATTGTTCTAGTTATCAGACGTAAAATAAAATAGTCAACTCTAATTTTGTTACGTTTCCGGACATGCAGATAAATTTATACATGTGGAACTTCTCCTGCTGCAAGATTGTCAATCTATGGCGAAATTTTGCGAAAGGTTTCAGAAACCCCGATGTAAATTCATTTTTACTAGACCTTTAATCCCTTTCAAACATTTCGCCACTAAAGTTTGTCAGACCTGGTACCGAACGGAAAGGGATTTAAGATTCTTAGAATAGTTAGTGATCTCGATTTAACTTCCTTTCTTACCTGTCTTTAACTTTTTCTGGTAAGGATCAAGCGTGGCTAATGTTACAATGAAATAAAGATCGTTTCGTACACTTCCACGGTCTTTATTTCATTGTAATGGCCTTCCACGAGGTAACGCCTTCCCATATTGAGTTTATTGTGGCTAATGTTCTTTAACTGGAAAACAAGATTGCCATATATTAAGATAAAGAGAATGATGGAGAAGAAATGGTTCTCTCCTCCGGAAGAAACCGTCATTGACCACCTCTTCAAGTTCGCTTGACGAGGTAATCATCCGAAAAACCCCTCCTTTGCCGAAAATACGAACCGTTTTGTTTGTCGTAAATTTTAAAGGACGGACAAAAGTTTCGAAACATTGGAGGCTCACCTGTCGTAAACAGCTACATGATTGCCGGGGACCGCGCTCCTCCGTTTTATTATTCCTTATGGTTTTTTCTGTTAGCTCCGGAAGTTATTGTCGGCGAGTGGTTGCCAGTTTGCCGCTGACAATGGATGCGTGGGGCGTGGCGTTGAAAAGCGCGCCCGAAATCATGGTCCCCGAAAATTGACCTCCGAAATCCGCTGAAAAGGTATCACTTTGCAGACCCATCGGTCATTGTTAAGCTCACGGGCCTTCCTTTTGTCCTCTGTGGAGGGGTCAACAAACGCTCTCCTCGTTATACCTACTTCTCATTTGGAGCCCGTACTGTGTGCTCTCGGAGTGTCTTCATCTCCAGCATTGCGAGCAGTCCCTTAAAAGGGTGTTTGCTTCGTTGCTGGGATTGCCTTCAGCAACGAGAGATCCAAAGCGCAAGGGAGATCGAGGGCCCTATTAGGGCACGTCAGTATAAAGAATTCCCTTTTCGTAGTAAAATACTTAAGAATCATAGAAATTTTAAATAAGCAATGACAAACGCATGGTTCAAATGCTTGATTTTAAAGGAAGAAATGAAAGAAAAAGGTTGCCATAGCTGGGAATCGAACCCGGGTCCTGGAAAATCCTAAGAAATTGAACGAAATATGGTTCTCTCGTGTTAGCGTAGTAGTTAGAGCAACCGCCCGAAACAGGGAGATCCGGGTTCGATTCACAACTACGGCAAACGTTTTATTTTCATTTCTTCATGCTCATTTATTTGATTTATTGTGGAAAGGAGAAGCAAAAATTGATTTATATATATTTTATTCAGTTCTTCTACCTACCTCTTACGTTGAATTACAGTAAACTAGTTTTACATTTTACGGAGATAAATATGAAAATCCTAGGAAAATTACTCTAGACATAGGTACAGAATTACTTCCGAAAATAATACTCTAGAACCCCCAAATGAGCATTTACAAAATATGTAACACGTATGTTATCGAGTCTCACAATCAGTTTAGTCTGATTAAGGCCCTGCGTATGGTCGAGGCCTTCAGCTAGTGTCTAGTGCACCCGTCTTAGAACCTGGTTTCGGCTTTCCAAAGCAGAGATCAATCCCCGCTCATCGTTTCCTCTCGGATGTACAGTTATTGCCGTCTCTTTCGCAAAAAGGGTTGTGTAGCCTTAAAAAGCCGTTTCGTGTTGCGCGCGACTCAAATCGGGTGCGTATCGCCTCTCGCGTGACTCTCTTCTCCCGCTTTATTCATTTTTCGGAGATGGTTATCTAACTCCGGGGCAGGAAGACATTGTTTCCGAAAGGATTGGAGTTTTTCCTCCGCGATGGTTTTGCCGGTAATAATTATTTCGTTAATTACGGCCGATGAGTTAGGCGCTATTGTTCTCCCCAACCGTTCCGTTGGTTGAAACGAATTTCGTGGAGTGGGATGTCTTTTGGGTGTTGCGTTGGTGATTTTTGTTCTTGGCGATGGCTGCAAGTTTGTTGGCGGTTCCTACAATAGCCGATCGCGTCACGTGATGTCCTTTTCTGGATAAGATTAGTAGTGCGTAATGTATTGACGATATTTTTCATCTGAAATTTTGAAAAGCTCCCCTGGAAAATGATTGGAGGTTCTCCTAGCCATATTCATTTTTTTCGTTTCACCGTATTGGAAAAGTTAGCTAGGGGTTGGCAATTTTTATGTTGACGGTGGCCGTAAAGGAAACGAATTCGTCACCAGATGAAGTAGCAGTGGGGTAGTTTCCTTGCGCGTTATATACCCCTCTTATTTTATTGAGTTCAAGTTTTCAAGTCATGCTTGATGTTACTCTAAGCAGGATACTCTGCACTTGCTGCCACATTGTTATTCAAAGTGCACTCGACTACTTTATAGAGATGGTAACAACCCCCATTTGTTTAATAAATTAGTGTATTTTCTCCCTGTAATAGCGGAGTAATTGAGATTAATTGCCATTTAATCAAAGCTAGTACGCATTTCTCTTTCAATCTCTAGCTTAAAACATGTGTCAAGCCTGGTAAATAAACTCCTTACTTGTTTCCATTTACTCACATTTGCGGATTGCATCATTGCTTAGCTTTCTTGGTATGATGAAGTAATGTTTTTAACTAGTCGTATGAATTCGACTAACATGATGATAGAAATGGACGGAAACACCGGAGAGAATGAATTGAATCAGAGAGTCGATATTTAGAATTTATTGTTTTTATTTAGTTATGTGGTTCTAAACATCTTCGTAATTTCGATGAAAATAAATCGCATCTTCAGATGTTCAGCGTAATATTTCTGAGAGGAAGAGAGGGGCATTCCTCCCTCGCATTGCTGATCGTGCTTCCACCTATCGTCCTTACGCTAAAGCTCTTCCTCCCTCTCTCCCCTTTCCACATTCTAGCCTTCCCCTCTCTGCCATTCTCCCTCATCCCCTTCCTGGCACACACCCGGCTAGCCTCGGGCCTCCTCGTTCCTTTCCCACGCTCGGCACTGCCTTCCATCTCTCTTTCTCTCTCGCTCGCTCTCTCTCCCTCCCTTCCCCTCACTCTTCCTCGGCTACTTTACCCCTACCCCCTTCCCTCCCATACAACCACTGAGCCACCGCCTGGCTTTCAAGCAGGAAGCTTACCCACACTCCTTTCAGACCCTCGACGGGGCAGCCAACCCCACAATGTTGCACCGTCCGGAACCGAAAGGCCCAGGTAGAATGGGTGGGGAAACATGCCCGTCGAGGAGCGTCATCGACATTGGTTCCTCAGCTTTGGTACCCGTGTCTCTGAAGGGACACGGAGGTATTCCTGTGCGCATTGGGATTTGTTTTCGACTTGTCTTAAAACCGCTGGGCTTATTGACTTTGGTGCAGGGCGGGGTTCGGGGTTGTTGAATTTATCTGTTGGTCCAAGGAGGATCATTGTCGAATTCTTCACTTTGTTGTTAATTGTTGTTGTCGAAACTATGGAAATTGCCCACGAAGTTTAGTTAGCGAAATTAAAACTCGACGTCTAGTTGTTTCAATGAGGGAGCGTGAAATTCCTCAGTTACCAGCGGATTGCTACTTGTTAATTATTGTTAATAAAGCTACGTAAAACGTCTTAATTTTGTTCATCATGCTCCTTTTAATGAATTCTTGTCGAGCAAACAATAGCATCATGCATTTTGTATTTAACCTCCCTCCGTACTCATCATCTCGTTGAAAAAAATTGCATTCTAAGAAACAGTAGCGTCTTCTCCGAAATGTGGAAGGATTCCTCTCAAAAAACAATTGAAAATTTTTCAGCGATCCATCGCAAAACTTGCTGATTGAATAGGGTGGTTAAATCGCGAGAATGATACGAAATCAGAACGATTTAATGGTGACATTTACTTTCTCCTTCCCAGAAATATTTCAGTTACCGTGTAATAATCCCAAGTCATTTCCATTCCAATCGGTTTCCTTTGAATAGAAGAATTAATTAGCCACGTCTAGGGATTCCAGTTATTTCGCCGTGCGCGAATACCAAGGTTCGAAGTTCAATTTATAAATGCCGTCTAGTTTGTATTCTCGTAGTCACATTTTAATCACCACTCACGGATCGACTTTCTAGACTTCTCGCAATGTTTCAAAGAGGGTTTTGTATTTGCTTTAGATGCAGCCTACTCGCCCAAGGTAGTAATATGTCATTTCTAAGTCCTCACCGAGTAATTTCAATTGTCTTGTCAGGATTGATTGGAATAGACCACCTGGAGTTCAGCCAGTTTTTCTGGCGCCACATCAGCGGTGCAGTATTAACTTATCTCCGAATGTGATGATCGGATATACTGTGTCGGTTTAGTAATACTTGTATCCCCAAGGGTAATATCCAGTTGTCACACAAGCTGGATTGTTTTATTCGTAATATACCCCCTCAGGCAATTGTTTTTCAACCATCATCGAAAGTGATTAATGGAATTGTGCGAAGTGGTACATTATTTAAATTAGTTTCCGTGGGCCTCTTTAGGCAGGAAGTCCTTCGATCGGGTGGGTTGCTGTCATATTTCTGGCTTGTTTTTCGCATAGTGATGTTGCTCTAAAATGGACTTGTAATTTAACTTGGAAGTCTTCACCAGTTCCTGTATCATATACGTCAAAGGTTCGGGATTAAGTTATGTAGCCCATACTGAAATCGAACTAATGGCAATTGCCTGATACGTTCATTTAAATTGACGAGATGGTTACGTCTTGTTCATTCGTTTGATTGTGCTTGAGAAGGATATCGTTGGTTTGTGCGCTTTTGTTGTATTGAAACATTTATGTTTGAAAGTTATTGTTATTTTTCAAGTCTTAATGCCGTATTCATATTATAGGTCATCAAATAATGAAAACATTTTCGAATTGAACATACGAGTCGCTTGCAACGACCATCTTTACTCTGATATTACGCGCTAACTTATACTGATTTTCCGTGAACAAATAATCACAATTTTATATCCTATGAGACACGTGGAAGTGAGCCTTTTGGTAAGATTCCCAGGCTTCTTACATTTTTACTCCAGTTCTTCAGATGTCTTCTCCCAGTGGATACCAGCCTTCCATTTAAAATTCTTGTAAACTTTCTCATTCAAATCTCGGATTCCAGAGTAGTTTTTCTCTCGCATCGCTTTCCGTAATTGTCGTATTCGACTCGGAAAGTTTCGATGAACTCGTGAAAGGTACTCGCGGTAACTTCACTTTCTCCCGGGGCACATGAGATTCTTATCAGTGGACATATGCGTCCTCGATCCCGCATTTTGACGCAGGGAAATTCGGACCCATAGGACGCAGGTGTTGCGGGCCACGCTTCGCCTATCACGCTAATACATAACCGCCCCTCAGGGGTTGCCATAGGGTTATCGGTGGGCGAATGGCGTCCGGCCAGCGCGTCCACGCTGTGCTGATATTATGTAGGGATTTTCTGAAGCGTGACTGTATGTTAGAATCCCCATTGCTTAGGTGTACCAATCGAAGGCACAGCGACGTACTCACGAGGACAATTTCTCTCGCGTGAAATAGCTCAAACGAGAAAGAGTTTTTGTTAAACATTAGGCCCGGCACACACGTTCCGGTATACCGGTGAGGTTTACCTGTTCTGTTGACCTGTACAGGTAAACCTCACCGGTATACCGGAACGTGTGTGTCGGGCCTTATGGATTTCACTTAAATGAATTTTAGTAATGGGTTTTTTTAGTTTTCTACTCCTGTTCGTGGTCTGTTAGTCGGGACGACTTTCTCTGCATAGTAGCAGTTTTTCTTTACTCAATTCTGTGCTCGCTTTTGAACCCGAATAAATAGAAACATTTATACTTAGGAGGATGAGGCTCTTTTCCGCAGATGTACGTGACCATTTTCTCTGATAAGTTATATTTTGGGATAATCTTCTGGATAGGGTATTTTTAATGTAGGTCGCCTTATTTTCACATGTATCAACATCGCATAAACGAATCTGTTATATAGTGAATGTTTATAGAATTGATTAAAGTTTGGTGAATTTAGGGAAGCTATGAGTCACCGATGTACTGCCATTAATTCCTTTTTAGTCAAACATTTATTTTATCGCAGTCGTGTGTGGCATTTAAAAGCCCGTCACTGAGTAATCCCTTTTCAGAAAGTGGTTCATTGAAAGATATTTACTGGTAGAAAGTTGATTAAGATATTGGTGGTCGTAAACTTCTTGAAAAGTAATCAAGATTACGCTCATTGACCCCGCTCTATAGGGGGAAGTCTCTCGCACGAAGAGGCGTGAAGCCGTGTCGAATCATTGTCAATTCGAGTACCACGTTTCTTCTAATCGAGGAGATGCTATTCCATCTCGGGCTTCTAAATTCGATTCCCGAAGAGGAAACGGCGATAGAAATGTAGAAAATGCTCCGCTTTCGACTATCGCATCCTGAGATTTGATCGAGGAAAAGAAACGCATACCCTAAAAGGAATCGGTTTTGCGGAGAAATGTGCCCCAAAATGAGATTTAATCAGCACAAAAAATTTCAAGATGACGAATCTACGTCGTCCTACTCCATCCACGTCTTATTCCTCCTCATCCATCAGGAGCTTTCTCATGCAGACGCCGCGCCATTATCTCCTGGTGAACGCGAAGGGTCCGCAAGAGCGGCACAGTTCCGTGACGGAATCCGCCGATCCTCCGTTTATTTCTTCATGCCTCGAAAATGATTTTTCAATGGGATAATCACGTGCTCATCGAACGCTGTTTCTTCCGACCTTTTCGAGAGACAAATTGTCAAGGGACTAGGAATGCGCCTTGGTGGTTGCTTACAATTTTCCCCCGGCCTTTTTTTTACTACGCGATGGGATTCTGTTCGCGAACCACAACAAATTCGAATGCGCTCTCGAGGCGACTTTTAGAAAATGCCCGTCGGTGTGATGCATCTGTCTCCCGAGGAGTCGCTGGCCTCTGGGGACTTTTCAGCGGTCTTATGGAACATCTGCCCAGAGGCGAAGTTTCTTTATGTGGGGATTAAACGTATGTACGGGCGATTGTGAGTCGAGGAAGATCCTAGTTTAAGGGCATGTGGGAGTCACGCGTCCATATTGTCTCCAGATACAACGGCCTATTTTTAAATTTATGGACTCGGTTGGTTTCAAAATACCGGAACCTTTGGAATTATTTTTGTGTTACGTAATAATGAGCTTAAAGGATTTTAGATGGTCGACTTTCATTTCTGAGAAAAAGATCATTTTTAGAATACTGTCATCGCAGAAATAACAATATTAGGCGAGTTTTAGACTTAAGAGCCTATTCTTGCAGTTAATCTTTCCTAAGTCACAATCATTAATATAACCATGCCCTTACTTGGATTCGAGCCCGGGACCCCGGCGTTACTAGGGTATCACGCTAACCACTACGCTGGCAATTGAGAGTGCTTCATTTATGCTGATTATTTTAGTTGGGCAAAACTGTTAAAAAACTTGCTCTTTTGTCTGCAAAGTCAACTATCTATGTACTCTGCCGCTAGACGTATTCACGTCGTCTTTGGGTGTATACTTGACGTTAATACATTGAGCTAGGTGGTGTAATACGTCTCATCTGTGGAATTAATAAATGTTTTATCTAGTCTTGACTTGTGCATTAATGCTCCGCCGAGTTAAGACAAAAATTTCATAAATTATGATTTTATATTCCATAAGGTGTGCTCTAATATCGTTAAATATTGTCTTATGATTCAATGAAGTTTGCGGTCGAAACGTGAAAATAAGGAGACTTTTTTAAGGCAGCAGTTTCCTCTAATTGGATATTCCGACAGTGTAAAAAGCCCTAATTTATTCTTTAAATGCACTCTTTTCCTGTATGCAAATGCAGTTAAATCTTCAGGAACGCGCGAGCAAATTTTCCAAAAGAAACTGACTTGGAAATCTCGATCAAGGAAACTTTGGTACAAACACTCAAGGCTCACGAGAGCGAATCTGCGTGCATTTCATTTTTTCGCCGCCAAATGTAAAAAAGGTACTTCCCTCCAGTATCCAATAGCAATCCTCGCAAGATTGCCGTCACAATTAAGTCGAGCTTCTAGGTATCGGCAATGGCCTCCGAGCCAGTCGGCAGTTCCACCGTCGCCATTATAATTGTTTCGTTATAATTCAACCATCTTCGGAAAGCATCAGCGGGAAGTGGCTTTTACACTTTTTCCTCGCTTTTAGAATCACTGGCGCTGCAATTTCATTTTCGCTCGTGGCTTCGATGAGCGAGACTTCAATAGCCCTCTTTGCAGAATTTCAGCTTCCGCTCACACCTGCCGATGGAATCAATTACCGGAGGAAATAAAACGAGGAGCAGGAGATTTGATGGTCGCTCATCTCCCGAGAGGTATCACGCGACGGAGCAGTCGCGGGTTTATTTTTTAAAACCTCATCGCTACGCCGCGATCCCTTGTGGAAAAAACCATTTTCGAGCAGCCTTGGCAGTGTCTGCTTCTGCCTTTAAAAATCGAGGGAGAGTGAGGTGGGTAGAGGCAAGTTGTGTAGGAATGTTAAGAAGTGGTCGCCGCAGAGACTGTCTCCAAGGGCTTGTCTGGAAGATTAAGTGGACCCATTTCTTTCGCAGTCTCTTCTTATCTGCTCTCTTGCTCTGGACCACTCTCTGTGGAATTAATCTCTGCGCGAGAAGAGTGGCTTACGTTATTCCGTCAGTCCGAAGCTTTGTCGTCGCGCGTCGGCTTTTTATCCGCCTTCTTTTGTTGGGTTTGTCGTTGGGGATGTAGCGGAGGAGAAATTAACGGTGTCGTTGTAAATAATTTTTTTTTGTTCGCCGTCTGCTTGTTGTTTATCAGCGGAGTGTAGGGCGATGGGGTGCGGACGTGTCTCTTCTTAGGAGGGATTTATGTTAGTCATATCCAGAGACGCCATAGCCTTAGGGCCGAAAGCTGTCGTTCCAAACTGTTTGTTACTATGCCAACTGTTGATAAATATTGTACTCTAATTTTGATGAATTTTGGGGCAAGGACCTCGAGTTCCCTGATTTTACGACTAAACTACGTTGTGATAATAATAAAGACCAATATGCATTCGCGAGAAATATTTTACGTCTAATACACAGGTCTTCGTGCTGATTTTAGTAAACGTTTTTGTCAAATTTTTCCCAAATAAATTTGCTCCCATTCCTGATCCCTCATCGTTACCGCGCAGACGAAAATTAGGAACGAATGTATTCAAATATTTTCTAGAGCGTGAAATGGATTCGACTCCCGTCTAAGGTTTTTGCAATGCTTTCTTATTTACAATGGCCAAACGTATGTGAAAGGTAGAAAGCATTCAATCATAAACTCAACAAAAGATGCCTCGGTTTCTTACCCAAACACTAAATCGTTTATTTTGGGTATTATCGTTTGGTTTATTTTAAAATTGCAATCGTAAATGCCCCGAAGGCATCCGGAGAATATATTGCTGCAATAATTTAGCTTCCAATTCAATCATGGCTCCTTTCACTTCTGAATCCGAAGAGAGGCTCACGTTCTCCGATGCATTCGCTCGAGCAATCTCTTTTTCGTCGATTTCGTAAACTATTCACGAGCTGAGGAATCGGGCGTGTGGCTCACGGATTAGCATTTTTCATTCCTATAGAAGTGATTTTTATTCCCGAATTTCGTGTGGGATAAGGAAGGAATTATTCGGTACACACTGCATCGTCCGGGGATATTGCCCTGAGGCATGCCGATGCTCCGGGCGGCGAGACTCTCCGCCGTCGAAAGTAATTGAAACGCTCTCCGCGATCGAATTTTAACGGGATTGTAAACGTTATGAAAGTATTGAATCAGTAGCAAAACATTTTATCTATAATTGTGAGAAATATTTTTGCAGTCATTTTGACTTTTTACATAACCTGCGTATATCACTCCTCAAGAGTTAATTTCGAGTATTTTTTGCATTTTAAGGATATCGTAATGATGACTATAGGATGATTTTTTTCTTATTTTCTAACAAATACGCCAATTTCGCGAACTCATTTCCTCAAAGTTTATCTTGAATGCAAAATTCCCTCTAAATCGGTCTCAATCCCCTCAGAAATATGTATCAGTTTTATTTTAATCGGAAATGCGGGCATAATTTCAAGGCAAGGTAAGAAAGTGTAGGATTTTAGATTGGAATCAGTTGTATATGTTTTGAAAACACGTGTGCCCTACTTGTGGTCTAACTTCCGTCAATGTGGAATGGTTTCTCCCACGTGTACGTATTTTATAAGAATTCTTTCTTCAATTTTAGTCGTTATCTCGCTTGTGGATTGAATGGATATATTGTAGATTTTAATTCCGATTTTTCCTTTGCCGACAAATTCTTGGAGTTATACCTATGGAGGCAAAAAATGTTAGATGACATAAAGGGTGGGGTAAGTTACCAGGTAGCGAAGGAAAGGGCTATGAATAGGGAATATTAGGGCACATGGACCTACCGAAAGGTAGAACACTTATGTATACCTATGGAAACGGTAGGAGGTAGAGTTTTACGTACATACTTGTACAGTTTTTATTAGGACTTTCTTTTGCGTTTAGCTATTCAACAGTAAAATTCGAGGAAAAAATTCACGTATGACGTAAAGCTTCCGGTTAATACGTAGATTAATGTGAAGGACTGATGTTTGTTAAGTTTTTTTATTGCTTAACTTAAAATCAGCTTCACGTTCAAAAATTCCCATCGCTAATGTTTTCTTTATCAGCCGGATCCAGTTAACTGAAATTAGAAGACAGTCGAGCTGTAGAATTTCCATGCGGAAATTTATTAGCGGGTCCTCATTTTGAATGCATTTTAGTTTCTCTTATCTAATCAGAGTAACATAGCACTCGTTAGACGTTTTAATGCAAATGACCGAACCCATCTTCGCCCATTCTTACGCGTCCTGATCCATGGCCTATCTTTTATTCCTTTCGGACAGCTTTGGCCGTCTTTATCGCCTTTTCTTAAGTCCGAAACGGGAAAAAGGTGGGAAGGAGGAAGGACGGGGGAAGACTATCCATTAAAATGAAAAGGGATGTGAAAGAAAAGGAGGACTCCACCCATTCATGGCCTAAAGCGCTTTCTCGCAGCTGATCGTACGGAGAGATAATCCCGGATGTTCTGGTGGACAGCCTCCGTAAGAATGGACGTAGGAAGATACGGCGATACAGACTCCATTTCATTGCTTGATCCGCATCTGGCCACCCCCGAAATCGGACTTGAATTATTTCTAATGCGAATATCGTGGTTTTTCATCGATTCATTTCGGGTTGTCCGGCCTTGCCGTTTTTTCGATCCCAGAAAATTCTGTGCGGTGGTTTAAAGATGATTTTATCCGTGGACCACAGCTGAAGACGAGTTAAGAATCTACAGACGCAACCTTCACGCTCATACATAAATTCTAAAGACCTTTGGTCTTTATTTTTATTCTTTTATCGATTTTGATAACAATTACGTTATTATCGTGACGAATAATATGTTCATTGAATTTTTATTGTGTGATTTTTTTATTCTCTCAGATTTTTTCCTATTTGAATTGATTAAAACGGTGTTTTAGTGCATATTTACAAAAAATATTCTAGTTCAACACTTTTTGATTGGTAATTGTGTGTAGTTCCCAAACATTATATTGAAGTATCATCTCTTGGGATTCGAAAGAGATTAAAAACTGCTCAGTGATAATTTCCTCGTAATTATCTTCAATTGGCGCGATAAAAAAATATGCATTGAGACCTACATGTAAAATATGATTTTTATCCTTCAAAGATTGAAATTAATCTTGGTACGCGACATTTGGTGGACATTCATCTTCAAAATAACACAATGATTATATTTGTACTTTTCCACAACGTTTGTTTTCCATAACCGTTGTGGAAAAGTACAAATATAATAATTTTGTTATTTTAAAGATTGAATTGGTAACTGCATTGATGACAGTGGCAATAATACTGCCTTGTATTCAATCGGTCAGTAGAGACGAGCGGTCGCGAGTACTGCCTATACATTATATATTTATATCATGCAATGCTATGGAAGGTATGAATTACTGAAGGATGATTCATTTTTTTAATTTAGGAATTATGCTCTTACTTTTTATTTGTTTACTTTGGCATTTTATGAATCGTACTAAACATTTTTTCTTTTATTTTCAGGTGAGTATCTCATCGCTTTCGGAGGTTGAAAATTCCAATGAAAATTTCCACTTTCCCGATACCAGCAAGTAAGGTGTTCTCTCATTCCCTATTCTAAAAGAATTCGCTCGTCCGAATTCTTGGATTCAAATTGTTAAGGAAATATCCGCAGCTGAATACTTGGCTCACAATTTCATTAGCACTCTTTCGTGACGGAACGTGCTTTTGTAAGGGTTCCGTCCATCTAACGTTCGTTTACTTTATAATTCGACAATTTCACGGCAAATTGGGAAGTTGATTCACTGTTTCGAAACTAGAGACTCGAGTGGCCACATCTCCTCTGTTTACAAAAATTCCGCGTGCGTTACGTTCTTTACGGAAATTTATCGAACCGACTTCTCAATTTTCGTTCTTGTTCAGTTTGCAGTATTATAGTTAGATATTGACTTAGTATGTTTTTTCCTGTCGATGTCGGTAGGAGCATCCACGTTACTTGTTTCTGTGGAGATTTAAACGCTCATTCTTGACCGTCGGCAAACTTCGAAATTCCACAGGGCGGGATTCGTAGGGACTAAAATCAGTATTGACATCATCCACCTCCGCCCCGTACCTCCCTCCTCAGGGAACTTCACCGCCTTTCTTGTGTGGTCGTGGGTTCAAGGCCATCGAACAATACGCTGATAATTGGAGGTTGTACGGGCATAAAATTCGGGGGAGGATCGAAGACGGATCCAGGAAATGCAAAATTAGGGACCACTTTAAAATACGCTGCTTTATCGGCGGTGCGTTTCTGGGATTGGAAAAGCCTAACGGGGACCTCGACTACGTGTTCCGCCGATGGCCAGGGTTTACCGTCCGGTAATGACTCCGCCGACCGTCAACACACCGTATCGGACCTTTTTGGACGCGGATAGCTATCGCGCATTTTTCTTTTATAAGGCTCAACCCGTGAGGTAACGGAGTCACTGGACCTAATCATCAACAGTTTCGGTGCTTTTTGCGCTGCAAGGGCCGCGGGACTCGAAACGGTCGTTTCATTTGGACTTAATCGTCATATCACTTCCGGTGAACTCATATTGTTCGAATAAGAGATTAACGGACGCAAATTATACCCACATCGTTTAAGAGATCGGTCATTTTTTTATTAGGGTTCGTTAGGACAGCGGCTGGAAGCAATTGAAGCCGTATTTCAAGCGTTGGAGTCCCATTCCGGTAATTCACTTAGTACATAAATCTCACTTATTGCGCGCGGGCTGTTTAAAGGCGGCGTTCCCGTGAGTTGTATAAAGGAACGCAGCCTTCTCGGAGTAAATAAAAGAAAGAAGTCCTTAAGGGGACAATTAAGTGAAACGAAGGCCTATAAATCGAGGTCGTCGTTTCTTTCTCTTTGTTAGGTCGCGACTTCATTGGCAGATTAATGCGTCGGATTTTGAACAACCGGAGGAAATGTAACCTTTCGTCCTGCGTGCCTCTTACCCTGCGGTACGAGGTCCAGGCTTCACATTCCCTTATGCGAAATAAGTTGTTCAATTTTCTTGTTTCATCTACTGTCTGACGAACTAATATGAGCTGCTATGGGTTGAGGTAAATTAGCACTTGCATTAGTGTAAAACTACTGGTGAAATTTAAGGCTTCCGGTTTGGAACTTTGGGCGGATCTAGAGACGAATCGACGAGAAAGTTTCCGGCGTGTTTGACTTCAGAGGTCATCCATTCGCATTCCCAGGAAATAAAGCCAGGATTTACTCGTCGGTCGCAGTCAATTTCCTTTCTTCTACCCGACATCCAATAGTCACATGTTCTGCATACGACACCCCCTTATTCCCCGAAAACCGAAAAATCCTTCTGGGGTTATTTTTTGGGCGCATTCTTTCCACAGCAGGAAGCAGGGGCATCCCCTTTGACTCCTTCTCATCGCCATCTTGATTCTGTCCCCGGTCGCTTGACATTACCATCTTCCAAACACTCAATGCGGCAAAAAAACTTCGTAATAAGAAAGAGCGCGCAAGAGAGTCGTGCGTCTGTTGCGGAGGACGCGGAAGGAGCAAAAAGCAGGGATTTTTTTAAATGAGTAATGGGTGTTCGCCCTGCCACCACGCATATGCACACATGGACGCCAAATGGTTTCCACTGCCGGGGTGGGAGCTGCCGCGTTTATTCACCACACTTGCCTTTGAAGACGCTTGGAGATGGCGGGAGTAGTTGCCCTGATTTTCTTACTATTATAAAAACGGTGTTTTGAAAGTAGAAAGCGCCGCATGCGTTTTAGAAGCTTATCTTCGGCGGCTTCATGTTAAATAGGAAGTCCAACTCCATTTGTTGAGTTAGATATTCTCCGTTTGATGGGTGAGGTGGCATGTACCATGTGTGCTTACGCGATCTCCGAAGTCGACCACCTGTAACCATTTAGTGGATCTCGAGCACTGCGATAACTGCCTATTGAGAAAGAAGAGTTAAATTCAGCATAGGTTTTCGATCGGAATAACTGGGAACTTAAAAAAATATTCAGTTGTAATTAAGGAATTGAACGTGTTATTTCTAAATATCTTAGATGAAAAAGTATGAAATATTCCTCAGATAATTATAAAAGATAACAAATATTTGTTTATACCCTTTGGGCCTATTTTTTCACAACTATTAATTTATGAGAGAATAATGTGTTATTTTGGTTGCACTTTCATCGCGTTATCGATTATATTTACGGAAGATATCCAACTCCTGTATAAAAGCGACGGTAAAAGAAGTAACAATGTTTTTTCGTTTTTGCGAATTGTACTTGAAGTATTCGTTATGAGTGTTAAGGTTAACAGTGATGGAATTAGCTGTGGGATCAAAAGAAACATGATCAGAAGTACGAGAAAAAATTACGTACGGAAGCAATGGTATCATTTTATCGCAATTTCTCTGTGTCGATTTTGTTGGTGGAAAAGTTTTTGAAAACGACTTTATTCCTATTTATTAGTTCTTTTAATGACATTATGTAAAATTTCATTATTTCCAATACTTACAGATAATCTCTAATTCATTCAATTCAGAATGGTCCATTGCACAAACGCACTCCCTGTGGTGCACTTCATGAAATCACGTCAATCGTGAACAGTACACTTCCGCTCGAAATAAAAGCAATGTCAGTCTGGTCTTGGAGAAGTTGTTTCGTGAATTATGACGCCACCACAATGCTCAGTCTCTCGTAAATTGACCTTTACAACCCTTGCTGGGCTGGCCTCTTTCGTTCCATCACGTTATGACTGCTCGTGAGGACGGGCAAACAGATGACAGACGCAGGCGCTTCACGTCCATCAAAAGTAAGGTTCGGGTAGCCCGGAATCGTTTTTTGTGCAAAGTAGGAAGAGGAAAAGTGATGCTTTCCGGGGTTCACATGGGTTTCTCGAGAAAGAAAGAACTCGGAAAGGATAAGCATATTTGGACCGAAATATCTTTTCAGGATAAAGTGGTAAAGGAGTCGAGTTTCATAGGCTTTTATCACCGGCAGAATTTTAGTAGATTTTTTCCTGGTTCTGTAAGAACAGTTGGTTGTCGTAAATAAAGTAGTAGGAAAAAATTCAAAGTTAGACGAAATTGGTTTTTTATCGAGGAGCTTTTGAAACCGCTCTGGAGAGGGCAGGAAGTCATTCGTCCCATGCGAGTCTCGAACGTAAGTTCATCATGCTAATGGCAAGGAACGAGTTCTTTTCGATTTTCTCGCCATTTTCTATTTATTTAAATTTCTCAATTACTCGCCTCATCAAGTTCATGGGTTCGTCCAGGAAGTTAGTAAGAGGGGGGTATTGTGAAAGGTTTAAACTAGTATGCATGACAATTAATTGGCGTTTCAAGTGCCTCTTGAGGAGTCGGATATTGCAGCGGCTGAAACGAATTTGGATTTCATTTAGCGTTAATAAATTCCGGTATCATGGTAGTGTTAGAGATTCCGAAGCCGAGAAAACCCTCAACTTTTTTCCGTTGCTATCTTTTGCCCCAAGTTGTGCTTCGGTGGTTTTTGGTCATTCTCCCAGAGATCGATCAGCGAACAGGGTTTTTAAATTCACCCATCATTCGACTTCATCTCTGTGAGAGCCTTTATGATTTATTCCATACAAATTCACCTTCATCGGAGTCATTTAAATGCAGTAATCTATCCGAACTCCATTATGTTGGTACGCGTTTAATTTCAAGTTACAGTTATCCTCGAGATGAAAGTTTTATGACTCCTCATCAACGCATTTCTCTTGGCGTTCCTCGAAAGAATTCAAATCAGTCGGCTACGATTTATAGATTTATTCTTTCTTGTGGTGCGGTGTTTGGGAAATTTCCAGGTAGCTATCCGCGATTAAAGGCGAAGCGAACACGAAGGATTTCGTTTGTTAACGATTGCGAATTAAAGCGTGCTTTATGTTTTATTAATCGATAATTCTTCTCGACTGAATGGAGAAAGCACTTTATACTCGCAAACGATCCATCGATGTCCTTCTTTTGAGGGTTAGGTAAGAAACTTCCTTTGTTTCGGAGGGTTGCCTACTAAAATATTAGAAGTGATTGATCAGCATTATAGGGATTTGGAGGCGCAAAATCGAGGACAACCATACACGCAACCCTATTTATCGAACGTACTGACCTCTCTGTTTTTAGCTCGCGAATTTTTGTGGCTTGAGTTATTATATTACGTTGTGTTTGTAAAAATTATTTCTGAAAATAGTCGTCATGATGGAAAGTTTTCGCGGAAAGAAAATTTATGGGCAAAAATGTTTGGAAGTTTAATCTCAACTATCTCTGAGACTATAAATATTGATTCTCATTTAAATTTATGAAGCTTGCCGCAATCAATGCTTTCTTCAGCATAAGAAAGGGAAAATTGAAAAGAAAGAAATAAAAATCGTCAAATATGTGTATTAATAACCAAAATTTACGACTTACTCGATTTATTTTTCACTCAAAGGGTAGCCGCCCCGATTCGAGTCCACTTCTAAAGCTTTTAGCACGGAAACAAAGATTTCCTTATTGAGCCATCCACAGCAGATTTAATTTAGACGACGTAATCAGCGCCGTCGGCGAAGAACCCTTCCCCCCCGTACTCCCGGCGCAATTAAGCGCCCGGGTCACAAAAATCCCCTCCTTAATTGCCGCGTTTTCAGGGTGGGCAACGGTAAAAGTGTCCCGTGAGAGAAGAAATCGCGGAGGGAAGGAAGTAAAGGCCGCTCTGGAAAGAGAGTGGGTGAGAACATGGCGTCTCGAGTGCTGTTCCCAGGTAATTGTAACAGGTTTTCTCTCTTCCCCCGGCGTGGAGGGACCGCCTGCTTCGGAAGCTCGCTTTAATGGCGCTCTGCAACCCGCCATCTCCGCCGCACGCACCGATTCAGCATTCATGGGAAGCAAAAAAAAATCGAAGGCATGGGCGCTGAGGCCTTCGGAGCCGGCTCTAAGTAGTGGTCATTCGGCGATTTCCGCCGCGTGCTGAATATGGGTATTGGGCGATTTTAAACGCTGCCTAGGGTACGATGGATCTTATTTATAGGGAGTCTGTAAATATAGCGGGTTTTGCTGAGGAACTTAGAACTGGAACGAATTGGCGATTCCCCAAGAAGTTTTTAGTCTGGCGATTTGGTAAATTCGGATGACCTGGAATTTTGGTCGGTATAATTTTTCTCTCGGTATCTAATTGTACTTTCGAGCATTGGATGATGGACGTCATAATTATTACTCGAGCTGTTGTAAAAATTGCACGCGGTGGGTAATGGAAGGATTTCCGTTTTCGGAGATTTCAACGCCCGCCGAAGATTCTTACCGTGGGAATTCGTTTGTTTCACTACATCGACTTTTACGACCACGGCGATTTTGTAAATAGACAATTAATGTTTTAGATCAGATACGGAGGAATTAATCATCGCGGCAGTTAATAGCAATTTTTTTGTGAAGCATTTCTTTTCCAACCTTAGCGAAGGAAGAGTTCCGTTGGCTTAATGCGCGGCTCTGTTAGTGAGTGATGGTTAATTCTTTGCTCTCCGAGTGTGTGACCATCCGGTTTTGGACGTTATCTCGTAAATGGATTCCATTAATAAGGAAATAGTTGATGCTACGTAAATCATTATTTACTTAAAACCCTTTACATTGCAATGGTGCATTAGACTCTTTACAGTGTTGTAGCATATAATTAATTGAAGTAACTGCCACTATGTGGACCTTCTTAACAGTGAGTTGTTCTTTCCTCCTCAGTGTTATAGCATTTTGTTTTTATACGGTAAATTGACAGCGTAATGCTCTTGGTTAATATAGGCGGAGCTGAAGGGTATATGTTATCTTTGCTCAAATTATCAATACATTTTTTGACTACCGCAAGTTATATATCGCGATTCTAACGGGCTAATTCCGGTAATACCCTGCGGAATGTGATTTTCGGCTGGTCTACCATTGCAATAATTCAGGTAAGGAGACCATGGAAAACTTCGCTTCCGCAATACAGTATTTCATTCGTTGGGTTTTGAGATTACCCGCGGAATGTACATGTTTCTCTCGTGTCTTTCCGATCGCGGTCGTAAAACTGCGATTGATACCCCAGAGGATCCCGAAAGCGTCACTGATCCAACTAATGGGAACCACTGAATACAAAAAAATGGGAGAAGGAGGCACTGCCACACCGCAAGATCTTTTCCACGCTCTCGTTTGTGCCTTCCAGCGAGGGAGGCTGGAAACGGAGGTTTTTCCCTCTTCCCTCGTGGAATTCCTTCGTAAAACTCCGTCCTGTATCAGTTCGGCTTAGCCGCCGTTAACTCCCTGTTAAAAGGCGTGGGAAATCTACATCTCAGTCTCTCTTTCGCTCTTCAGAGGTACGAGTGGAACCACGCCCTAAATAAAGAAGAGTTTTAAGTGGAAACTTGTTGGCTCTCGCTTTCCAATCCTTCTTGCGGTTTTTTGGAGGGTTTTTGGTTGAGACGGCTTCGGTACATTTTTTCATCGTGGTTTCCCAGGAAATTTTTCAAGGAGCGAGATAAGGGATCCTGGACGAGAGTACCGAGTTCGAAGTCATGGGCCAGAAGATGTAATGGGGCTCTCCAACGTAACGATGCCTCTCAGCGCCCACTTTTCCTTTGAGAACTTAATCTTCAAAGGCGGAAGAGCCGCGCATGTGTTTCAAGTTTTTTACTCTCGAAGTTTAGAAGTGGATTTTCATTTTTTGCCTCGCCAAATCATGTGGGTGAAGTTCTCGAAAAATAAATAATAAATCTTTTTATTGGGAGAATTATTGCGGTGATCGGAAATCCAATTTAGTACATTACTGTTTTAATTCATCGCCTATGTATTCTACAATATTAGATATTTGTTGACGCTTGGTTGATAAGACTGTTTTAGTAACTCATGCGTTAGGGACAGAGCTTGCTAGTATCCATCATTTATTAGAATATTTCCAGTAGCATTTTATTCTCAGAAATCAGTAGCACTTAATCGAAGAAATGGTTAAATAGAAGCCAGTTTTCAGTAAATGAGCGTAAATTGCGATCTTACTGAACAGATAAAGTAATTGAATTTCGCAGTCTGCATACTGGATCTATTCTGTACTGGCGAGGTTCTACTTGATTATGCGAGACCCGATCATTCTTTGTCTCGCGTAGGCGTTGGCGGTTGTGACTTTGATCGAATCACCTGTCTCAGTGACGCCAAGGTGTCCAATGAACTGATTCTATAATTAAACTCGCGCATCATAATGGAATAATAGTCTCCTTATGCGCGGAGGATTTGCCACGCTTATCTGCCATTCTAAGCCTTCCATCATATCCTTCCTTTCTCTCATACGTTATTGTACTCCCTGTAGGTCTCATTGTTATACGAGTAGATTCAATTTTTAACCAACGCCATCTCTTACCAGAAGATTAGGTTTAGGAAGCTTATTCAATTGCCAACCGTACTGTTTTCGTCTGAAACCATTTTTCTCTCTCCAGCCTCTATGCGTTATATCACCCCAGTCAATTCAATTTATCTGGTTTTCCCTATGTGCCCTTGCATAATGATGTGTCTAATATTTCACCTTTCAAGAGGGTGTCGGTAGCTCTAACTCACTGTGTTTTACCTAACGGGGTGCTAAGTTGTCTGCAGTCTCCTCTAATTGCCCCAGAGGAAACTAGCCGTTGAGGATCTCACGCCTAGCGGACAATTGCCTTATTTAGCCTTCCCTGATTCACTAAGCATTATTGGGTAACTCAGCCTCTGAGTTTTTTGTAGCCTTCGAGTGAACATTCTCTCATCTGCATTTCTTCTTGAAGATGGGATAGTGCCTTTCTAAGTCTACTATTCCAGTTAGTACAACTACGTACGTCTGTTCTCCCCGTGTTGTATCATACGTGTCCTGCTTCCCTATGAAGATGATCTATAACTCACTAGCGTGACCTTTTACGCAAGGTTCCCAAAAAGCCGATGCGTCTTCCATCGACGGATTAGGGATGAATAGCATTTTTCTCATACTTTATCCGTGTTCTCTCTTAGTATTCTGGGAATGCTTCCCTGGCTTTTATTGGCTTAAACTGAGTATTCGTCCTATGCTCTTCGTGAAACGTCATCAGAATTATTAACGTCTAGATACTTAACTGGATTCGATAGGTATTCCTTCTAGTTGTATTCTGGTGGTGCCTTAACTTTTGGTTTGTAGCAACTTACGAAATTCAATTCCATCAATCAGAAGTCGTGTTTTTAGGAATCACACAAATGGTTGTCAATTTCTATTCTTCGCTTGTCGTAACGGTTCGTGATCTGCAGATTTTGTGAAAGAATAGTAGACCCATTTCTTTGGTATATTCATCAAAGTCGAAAATCTCTGTAAGTTTTCAGAAGAGACACTGATATAGGATCATACTGAATTTACAAATTGTTATGTTTCATGTAGTTTATAACCAGTAAAAACCTGACAGTGAGTCACTGAAAACTATGAGCTAAATAGTTCTAAGCAATGCTGTCAAACAAATTAGCCCTGTGTACCCCGAGTTCAGTTTTTTAAAACTTTCCCAAATGATTATGTCCGAGAAAAACAGCGAAAGTAAACAACTGAGTTTAAAAAAAGAGAACTCGGGTACACTTTGCAATTCTTTGTCTTTGTTATGCCTCGACTTAAGAATTTTTGCCCCGATCTTTGCAATTAATCTGACGAGTAACACTGGAGTGCTTTTTATTTCTTTCAATTTCTTTTTTTTTTCAAGTCTCCATTCTTCGGCGGTATTTAAGCATTCGGCTACTGTTCTTCGTCCCTTGTATCCTCCCTGAATCCGAATTCTTTCTCGCTAATGAACAGAGAACCAGTAGTGTGGCCTGGACGAAGAATGCCTAAATAGATCGAGATTGGGGGTTTCGTCGAGGGCGGAGGCACGGGGGTTGAGTCGAGTGGGAAAACAAGTAGAGATGCGCAAAGAGTGTTCTGAAAATGGAGATAGAATTCTGGGAAACGGATGAGAACGGGCTGGTAGATTTTGCGATTGTGTATAACCCGGAGGCTATCTTTGATCGGGTGAAGAAAGATTTCACCAGAAAGATATTAATTTAGATCTGCAACAGGGAAAGGTTTTAGGCTCTTGGTTGACCGAGGTGCAGAAAATATGCAGGTTGCAGTTAATCCTTTGTGATCTTACGAAATGATGCTTGTTCCTCATCTCTTTGGGTTTACCTGCTCACGAAGGTCATACAGAAAAGTAGCAGTCGTAGAAGTGAAGCGCACGAATGAACCTAGGAATCGCAGTGGGTGTCTAACGATAAATTACTACTTGGAAATAAGATTATAGTTATTAAGTTTTGTTACCCTGCCATAGAGTTTTATGTAAATTCAGATTAGGATAAAACTTGTGTATCTTAGATTCGTGCTATTTATCACCTGTGATTTCAGTTAGCCGCGATCTTTCATTTAAAAGTAGTGTATCTCTGCTCATCTTTAGGATATCTTCAGGAATTGTAATTTTTCGTCTGATAGCTTCAAAAACAACCACTATTAACTCTAGTTAAGTTGGTTAAGCCTTCCTCCTTTTGAGACTTGGTATCTTTGTGCCAATGGTTTCATTTTCGTATCAAAGACGTTCAACTTCCATCAACGAGCGGAAATGAAAGGTTCCCTTATGTTTAGTGCTCACCATTGTGTTTTCTGTACCGTTAGCAGATAACACTTAAAATGCGCTTCGATGATTTAGATGCGAGCGTAGTCAGCAGTTCTTTCCCTCAGAATAAATCTTTAAGAAATTCGGAATTAGCATCCACTTACAAAAGTTGGCATCTGTAATTATCTCGCGATGTAATCGGAAGAGTGCCAAGCCGAGAGAAATGCAACGGTTCCCTCAGTCTCCGCGTAGATGAGATTATGGAAAAGGAGGGAATAAAAAAGTTCGATTCTCGAAGTTGGATTTTTATCTTCTTGGAGTGCACGGCCCTCCCTTCCTCTGTCCTTCCTAGGAGAGATGCAGAAAACAGACAAATACCGTCGCATACGCGCACCGCCATGAATAAAAGATGCGATTCCTGTTCCGTTTCCTACCGCCAGAGGACCTGCTTATCCACTCCCTCATCGTTAGGCATCGTGAAACCATCGAGTTGGGTCAGTATTGTCCGCGTGCAGTTTCAAGATATCTCTCCTCTTACCTCGAAGGGCTTTATTTGGACTTAAAGCGCAGATTTTCCACCACCAGGTGGCTCTTTTGAATTTTCAGCCGGATACCTTCAAGTTTCCAGAGGAATTTTTGTATTCATGATAATCCTCAGGACACAGAGTTGCTGCTGATAACAGATTTAGTAAATTTAACATCTGGTACTGACATTCGTAATTTTTGTAATGACGTATAATTCATTCCGACTTCCGTTTTCAAGGCCTTCCGTTTCGATATGGTAATGCGTAGCTCAAACAGGCCGTTGATTAACATCGAATTATTTTCTGTACATTCGTCCACCTTTTCGATGAAACTACAGAGAGCATAGCCGGGGTTTTTCTGGTGAATCTACAAATTAAAAGTCTCATTGTAATTATTTTCTCGGACAAGCTTTGTAATGAAGTAAGGGGTTTCTTCAACAGGGAAAGTAGATATTTCAAAATCATCACTCAAAACCTCAAGTGTAACTTGCATATCTTATGGTTTTATTTAGAGATTTTAGAAATTGAAATTGTTTCCACATTTATCTATTTTATTTTATGGAGATCTCGATAAATTTTCTTTTTCATTTGTATTTTAGTATAAAATATTTTCTACGGCGGTCCCAGTATTGTTGCGACAAAATGCGGTACTTCTCGGTTTACTCTTCGAATCCGGGCCTGAATTAACCTAAATATAAGTAGTATTCTAAAATAAACTTGCTACTTGTGGTGAATTAACACCATATTCGTACATCTTTCATCATATAATAAATTATCCGGATGTTTTCATTTGTTTTTAGGAAAAGTAGCTACAATATCATGTCCCTGTAGGCAAGTGAAATGAATGTTGACAAATGCCAACATTCAGAATGCACGATTCTTACAAGAGTATTAAGAGAATGGAAAGAATGTGCGGCGATCACTCCTCCGAAGTGTGTGTTTAAAAATTGTCGTAAACCGATTTTCTCTTTCTCTTGTTTCCAAATTCAATACGTGTGAACGCAGCCATAAAACGTTTTATCAGAAAAACGGGACTTGTAAGCAACACTTTCGATTTGGCTACTAATTTTTTTTCTTAACGCTCAAATGCCAGCATCCTCCAAAACATTCTTTGGCTGAATTCCAACTCTTTAGCCGAGCCCTAAATGCACCGAAAAAATCTGGAAATTTCGCCAGTAGGATTAATCGTTACCAAAAGTATTATTATGTTTTGGTAATGAAAACACTAAGATACGCGGTTCATCATAACGATTGACATGCGGGTATACTGTGTATTTTGAAGAGGAATAGGCCCTGGGTCTCCTCATTTTAATTCTTTACCCTGCCTCCGTGCATGGCGTCTTTAAGGAAAATCTCGGCCGATTATGCGACTCTTGGTTCGGGCATAGTCTTCGAAATCCATTACAGGGGCCTGTTTGTCCACTCGAAATCTGGTCTTTATGATTAATTCCTCTTTGTGTCTGGGCACTCCTCTGGGAAACAAACCGTCGTCGACGTGTTCACTTTAGATATTCGGTTCGGAGCGCAGTCGAAATTATAATTGCCGATATTACGGTCCGTGAATGTGTCTCTCCACGAGAGAGAGGTGCATTTGCGATGCGGAGGGACGCTGGGTCCGTCCATCATCGTTACTCTTCTGCGGATGACCGCTTGAATTCGGTCTGGGTGGAGCCTTTGGTTTTCTTACCTGAATTTTATCTCGGTTTATTTCCTGGAATTTTCCCGAATTGCAAAAGTCGTAGTAAAGTAGACCTAATTTTCCGTAAATTACGTAGCTCTGATGTGGGGTTATCAAATGTTTAAAATCCCAGAATTTTAGATAGGAGAAAAATACTAGATATGGATTTTTTGTAGAAGTTAAATTGTGATCAGTTCAGTCTATAATTATTCGAGAACGCTTTGGAATATATATTTTCAAAAGTGGAAAGGTTGCTTCATAGCATTTTGAAGCGTTTCATTCTCTCTGAACTAAATCTTACTATTTTTTGATTTTTCTCTGTGTGTGGATACCAGGTGCGCACCCATGGGGGTGGCTGACGTGCACTAAACCGCCTTAGATTGTAAAAGTATGTCCATCAGAACCTAACTCTTAAGAGTTTTATGAATAAATATATGGAAAGTTTACAACATTTCTATATTTGCAATACTTTCTTATGATGAGAATCAGTAATTTAGCATTACAACGTTTAGTACAACATTTGCATTACACTGTTGATTACAGTCCCCAGGCTCGCACCCCAAGGAAAATTCTGGCGGCGCCCTTGGTAGCTGCCAATATTTTAAATGGGCGTTTTACTCGAAAATTGATTCTTTCTACTCCCAAGTTTAATGTTGACATTGTGCTAAAAATAAATGGAAGGGAGTTAAGTGGGTAATTTTCGATCACAGGAACCTACCGGTTTAAGGTAGATGATTGTAACGATTCCCTTTGCCTTGATTAAAGTTGCCTGTTCATTTTCCGTTCCCTTCTACGAAAGTACATCACTGGCATTTAAATCTCCATTAGGACCTTTTATTTCTACCGCCGTGCCCTTCGAAGGAGAAAATAGCTGTGATTCGGGTTAGTCGATGCTTCCGAAATTCGTATTCTCCATCCCCCCTGTGACTCTCTCATCGGCATCGAGAACGTATTGAGAGTGTGTTCAGGAGTCTCGTCCCATCATAAATCGCTTAAGCCTTAACGGTAAGCGGCGAATCATTCGTATTTCGCGCTACGAATTCGTCCCACTTGTTTCCCTAGCATGTCATTTCCTTAATTAATTCGCGGCGGAGAGGAAAACGCCGCTCCATGCCGAGTCCATGGGAAAATCGTCCGGTTTTCTCTCCTCGACATCCTCTTTGCTTTTCAGCGATTCACGCGGACGGAAAAAAAGCACCGGGAACCGGATGAAAAAATTCGGAGAACCGATCCGTTTTTCCGATCAGGGATCCGTCATCGTTAAGCAGCCATCGAGAGCGATCCTGTGTGCGTCAGCCGTTGTTGATATTCCGGGAGAGTGAGCGAGCGAGTCCGTTCTAGTTTCGCGAGATGCATTATGGAATTTTCTCTCGAAAGGGTAAAAGGCGTGGCGAGGAGGCGGGGATTCTCAAAGGATTCCCTGTCCCCTTTCCCTTCTCATCTCTTTCACTCCCATCAACTCTCTCATTAATGCGCCGGAACAGGTGCGGAGGAGTTCGCGTAAACCTCTGCAGACGGGTGTGCGCGCTTTGGCCGCTTATTCCACCTGCCTCCGCACTCTCGGTTTTTAAGAAACAGATGTTCTGGCTGAAGCAATCCGTGTTGTGGTTGCCATAATCGTTGTAGTAGGGATATCTTCCTCGATTTTTTCATCTGTTATCGAAGGGTAACCGATTTCTGGAATTATTTGCCGGTAAGGTGTTAGGTCTCGCTAACTACCCGTGGAAGGCCTAAGTTTTTCTCTACGAATTTCAAGAGCGACGCGGTTAGAGGGTTCCTCAATAGCTTGTCTGCTATTAGAAGAATCGAGCGTTAGGACTCCTTTGTCTAATGACATAGTTTAGGGAGCCATGCGGTCGTAATACCGTTAAAATTTCAATCGTAAACATCGATTTTGTTGGAATCTCGATTCGTTTTTCTCGCAAGAATAGGATTTTCATAGACTCCTTTATCTGGTACCAAAACGTCGGTTTTTCTGTACGATTTTCCCTCTTGACCCGTTACTGCTGCTGTATTTTGAAGAGATATGCGGAGATTAAATTTCATTGTTCTTATGACTTAAAACCTTTCTGCCTGGAGGTTTTTGTACGTCGTAACCGTAGTGTTTTTTCGTAATGGGAGTTTTCTGAATCACGTCGGGATAAAATTGGAAAATTTTTAAATGAGACTTAGTGCGTAAATTTGGCGTTAAGAAAAGGGAGAAAAAAATCTTGACACTTGGATACGTATTCTGCCTTGGTCGCCGTGAATTCGATTCCCGCCTAGTTATTCCTGTTTACGTACACCACGCTCCATTGCTACAATCTGCACCACTCAATTATCTTTCTAACGTGTGCGACGGCCTATTCCTCTGTAATAAATAATGTCGAATGAGTTGGTTGTGACAGTCGGCGCCCGTCCCTCGGTGCGGAAATAACCACGTTCGCAATTACTCGCTTTCCCTCCTTAATGAGACATTGTTTCTGTATTTCGTGGCTTTCGTTTCCCGTGACCGATTAGGTGATGCTTAGCATCCAGCAGGAGAACTGGAGAGGGTTCTCTGTCGCAGCGTCCCTAATGTTGTTCGGAATTCATGACGTTGAAGTCTTGTGTCATTTTTCTCACCAAATGGATTTTTTTACGATCGCCGTCGTTATTCGGCTTCATTCGTTATCCTCGTATTCCTTCGCCGGAGTTGTAAAACGGAAAATAATTCTTCGCTTCCGTGATGCGGAATGAGAGTAATTGATCTTGTTTTATTTTACGGATGGTCTGGTAATCATTTTGTCGGTCCCGCGCTTTTTGTTTTTAGAACTTATTTCGTAATGAAATTGTAATAGGTCCCTTCATGTTAACTTGTTGATTTGGAACCTATTTCCTTGTAAAATTGATGAAATATTCATCAGAAGGGACTCGGCTATGGAATATGGACGGAAAGGCAGGGCCATATTGATATTAAGTCATTACGTTTTCCATGATTGTTTTCTGTGAAACTAAATTCAGAAAGAAAGCAATTACATCTTTTATTTATAAAGGGAAGACATTGACATTCAATGGAAAATTCGTAAGATCAGGTATGCAGAATAAAAAAAATTTTAAAAAGGGTATTTTATTGGTTCTATCGAAATAAAACTTTTCTTAGTTACCACATCTTCGATTTTTCCACGATCAAACTTATTAATTGATCTAAGCATTTAGTTCTGGTCTCAAATGGTCGCCTTGAAACATAAAAAAAACTTAAAACTTACGGAACAAATATTGTTGGCTTAATTCGCAACCGTCTCATCTCGTACCCTTCCAACTCAAGTAGAATGTCAATTCGCGCACAAGATTGATTTCCTGATTTTTGTAGACCTCCAGAGTCGTAATGTCTTATTGCAGAACTTATTCTCTTCCAAACAAAGTCGTATTCCTAATCAGTCTCCGTTTATCCCGTTAAAAGGCAAAAGAAAACATACTTGACTTTCCTCTAGTATTCTCTATCCTCTACCATCCGCCTAATATGGATGGCTTGGTCCATTGGCAACGGAGACCGTGGTTAATGCGCTCAGTTCCCATGGTTACTCACGTTGATGTATCGCTTTTCTGACGCTGCACTGCCGTCTTTTATGAGGAAGAAAATCCGAGGGTAAAAAAACAAAGGACGAGTTGAATTCCCCTCGGGACAGACGAGTTTGTTACGTCCTCGCGATGGCAAGCCTTTATTCTCGTATTTTCATCTGCTGAAAATTTACAGCGCTGTCATTTTTATAAGATTTACACGTGAGCGTTTATGAAGACGCGGTTTCGTAGGTCCAACATTTTAAAGTAGGATTCCGTCGAACTCAAGACGGTCTTTCTCAAGCGATCGCCACCGAGTTACGTAAAGGCGGATTCCGTATCTCGCCGGCGCCGAAGCGCTAAATTCCAGTACAATGCTCGGAAAATTTTCATCTCTTAATGCCCTCGGATTTTTAATGTCTCTGCATGACTGAAAATTTACGTACGCCTTTGTGAACGCCCGCTTTTCCTTTTCGAGCGAGCATGCTTTTTGTTTCTGTATGTATAGGACATGGGTGGAGAACCGTGCAGCCCTTTCCTACCTTATTTAAACGCATTAGAATGCGTATTTTATTTGTTCCGCGGTCTGATTTCTCGCGTCAAGTGGAAGGAAAACGAAAGGATCCTTAATTTAATTATTGTTCGTGCTAGTTTTTCTGGGAAGAATTTTGTTTTGCCTCTTTGGAATGCACTAAAGTTGGATGCTCATACAAGCTGAATGGAGCACATTAGTGCATGCATGAGAAATACTTCTTCTTGGTATGTTGATTTCCTTAAAGCTTTGTAGAACAGGAAATTGTGGTAGAAGTGCATCGTAGTAACTTAGTTCAAGTATCTCGGTTGATTTTTTTTAGTAGCCAATGATCCGATACAACTATCAACAAGGATATTCAATCCCTAACCAGGACCTTAACCCGAAGCCGTGGCGGGATACCTGAGTTCCATATCTCTGAATCCTTGTGTGCATAATGAAATTGTTTCCTTAATTGCAGTAGTTAGAATAGACACATGATCCTGGAATAGCTCCCTACATTTACATGGCGCATCCATTGTCTTCTTTTTTTGCGAAGAACCTACCACGATAGCTACTGGAGTTGTCAAACATCAGATTCCTTCCTTTTGTCTACCCATAAAGTCCTCGTGAAGTTTCATTCGCATCTTTTCAACCGGCTTTTCTTCTCGAGCTCAGTGTGCTAACTCATGCGTCAGGAAGGTAAAAGCTTTAAAAGAGAGGAATCCGAATGGAGATTTCAATGTCAAGAATCATTTGGTCGTGTCAGACGGCGTGTATGAAATACACACACTTCGGTAGTCCACGTCTGACGCATAATTTACCAGGGAAGAACACGGCCCCCGATTTTCTCATTTGCATCTTTCTCGGGAAAATAGGCCAGACTTTCGTCGTCGTTGTTATCATTGGATTTTTGCGGAGAAGGGACGAGGAAAGCCCATTTCATATTCAAATACGAGCTAGCCTTTCCCTCGCGTCTCGTCACGATCGCCGTACTTCTGTTCCTACGTTTGAAAAGGTAGCGCGTAACAGGGAAGGAAAGTAAGAGTTAAAAACCTCGCAGATACGTCTACACTTCAAGTCTGTAGATTTGGTTGCCGATGCCGCACCGCGAGACGGTTAAAACATTCTCATTTCGCGATTATTTTTGCAAAATTCCGCGCGAGCGCTTTCTCCGATGGTAGTCAAGGTTCTCAAGCTTTGTTTTGCACAGAACGTTGGAGTGGCTGTTTATGTTTTCTCGTTGCATTTTCTCCAGCGGCGCGGTTTTTGCCGTTTTTCACTTATTTATTTTGGTGGTAGTTTCGAAATTCTTTGTCTGCAAGATGAGGTTAACCCATGTATAACATTACCTCTACCTTGACGCCTTTTTGTCGTCTTGGCAATAATGAACGTCCGGCTGCGGAAGCTGTGTAAAAAATCTGCTTTCGTCGAATTCCTTTTGCTTGGGCGGCGGCGGAATAGTTTCGTATGCAATTTGCCGGGAAACTGCTGGAAGTGTAGGAGGTAACATTAAGGATGTATCGAGGTACAGATATGACATTAGATGTAATCGAAAGCATCGTTATGTCCGTCATACGAATGAATATCATTCCTTGCATTCTGTAGTATTTCTTCAAACCTCTATATCGCATCACACAGGTATTCCGTTTGAAAGTTCTAGCTTATATCCTTGGAGATATCCATGATTTAATTTTGCAGTATACATGCTCCATATTTTCTCGTTTGTTTTATTATCAGAATTATAATTATATATTTTACCATCGGAACTAATTTATTTATTTAACCCAAACAGGTATAACGCTCTAAATTGAATTATACTATAAACGTGATAAATTCGTCAGATACAAATAAGTTCAAATAAAATAGAGATAAAACCTGTGATAACAAAATTTTAAATGAAATAAAAGTAAAAATCAATGTATTTATTTGTTATGAGATTTCATTTCGGAAACATTAGTCTTTCATTCTACATGTAGCTTACTAGCCTTTATCTGATTTCATATTAAGTTAAGGGTTTCGCGGAATTTGAATTTATTACGTAAGTGTTGACATTCGAAAAGGCTAAGAAAGAAGATTTCAATGCGCGCTTCCTCGCCAGCTTTGTTGTGACGTCCATCTATATCATCGGAGCTTCCCCGTATTTAGTCATCGGAAGTACGAAAGAAGGCCTTTGTTGAAAAAAGTTATGTCCGTTTCGGGAGCGGGACGTGTTCGGACTCGTCAGGCTGGCGCCCGGGATCCTAAGGGATATGTTTCGGAAAAGGATCGCATGCAGACGGAGGCGTAATTGGTTGCCGAATTGTCGGCCCGAGCAATTCCTGGGAAGAAAAGTTTTCTTTTGGAAAATGACGGCCTTTCCCTAAGGATTTAATCACGGTAATGACCGATGGAAGAACGAGAAATGTCTGGTATTAGAGTATCGGCGGGGAAAAAGAGACCAATATGTCGATGTTTCTCGCCAGTTCACCGTTACATCTCGATAGCCTTTTCAGTATTAGCGGTAAATGTTGAATGTGGGATGCGATTGATGGCATACATGCGGAGCAATTGCTATTTGCAGCAATGTTTCAGAGAATGGAAGTGTTTCAATTCGGAACGTACTGATTATTAGCTTCAATTTTATGGAAATTTTTTTTTTCGAGAAATATAGTAACAGAACACATTCGGGCAGAGGATTTCTATTTTTATCGGTAGTAGTAGTATTGCTAAAAGTGCTTCGACAGTTACGGTTATTTTGCACGTAGGCCCCCACCGGGAATCGAATCCGGGACCGCTTTCACTGAAGTCGAACGCGTTGGCCACTCGGTTATACGGGAACCCTCTATATTTTTTTTACGATTGACGACGAATTGCAGTTCCTCTTTCTTTATACTTTCTACAAAAATTTTGAGTTTAATGAGGAATTTATTAACAAGGCCCATTTCCAAGGTTAGTGTTTAGGCCAAACTACCTCACTCCTCATCTTGCCTAGTAAGCCTCATTTCCCTCTCCTAGCTCTTCGTAGCTGATGGTAGAGGGGATGAGGTCCCAACCGGCCTTCGGGCTGATTACTTTTCAAATAGGCGATTTGTAATAATCAACCCTTTTCATGTATCTGTGTTTCATTGGTGTTAGGTTGACTTTACAGCGCAGCTTGCTGACTTAACTTATTCACCTCTTGTAGTTATTCGGTCACAAATTTCACGAAAGTGGCATCCCCATTCTCCAAGTTTGCTATTTTGCGAAAGAATGCACTCCATTTCTAAAAGGACTTTGTCTCGCCGTCGTATTTGATCAAACTGTTTACACCAAACTAGGAGCAATTTGGAGAAATCGCCGGAGTATCGAGCTCGCAACTCCATGAGTCACCCGTTTAAAAATTCCAATCTCAATTATAGAGTAAACGACGCTGTTATTTCATCGTCAACGCTCGTTTTTTTGTGCCCTCGATCCTAGTAGTCTTCGGAGGCATTCTCCGTGGGAATATGTTTAAGTCGATTTTTGTTCGTTTTTAGGGGCGGCTGAGTAAACTCGCATGACTTCTTTCCCTCCGGGTTGTTTGAGCAGCCTTTTAGCATTGTCCTCAGAGGATGGCAGCTCGTGTGGCCCGAGAGATACTCAAAAGATGTATGTTTTTAATGATTTTGGCATTATCTCTGGAAAACCCGCCAAGGAATGGCAATTTGGAGGTTGGGGTGTTCTGGGCGATTGTGGTCAGACTCACTTCACTGATTAATTTGCCGCTGGTGGCGTCGGGGTTAACGTGCTGCTCTGAGGCTTTAGTTACGAATCGTTAATGTTTTTGATCGTTCGCCGTTGTACACGGATTCCCCAAATAATGAACCCTCATTAATCCATTCATAGCTATTTTATCTTTTAAGATGCAGTCATCGGTTTATACAAAATCTTGAAGTTAATATTGTATTGTGATAAACGGTCCCTTTGATTTTGTTCTTTGCCAGTTAGGACAGTATTTATTGTCATAATAAGTGTTTATATTCTGGAACACTCCTTATCGCAGTCAGATGTAAAGTTTTACTTCTTAGTTAATTTTTTACTATTTATTTAAAGTGAACCTTTGATTTATTTCTTAGCCAATCAGTGCCGTATTTATTTATTTTCGTCATGAGATTATGTTTATGGAACACATCTGATTGTCATAATTGGTTGTTCAGGTCGTTGATGTTGGTAGCAACATTATGGCATCGCCGATGGTGAAGGGGATGGGCAGATTTGGAAATAAATTGTCCCGTGTAATACGACCGCAGCTGATGTATTCCGAGCAATTCTACCGTCTTGTTAATCTCCGATTTATTTTGATAGTCGCCAAGCTGCCAAGGCGTCTGTAACAGGGCATGGCGAGTCCAACATCACAGCCTTCTGACGCCTCTCCTGCCACCTATCGTCGGAATCCGTACCTCTCCGTCCTGGAGTGACCTTCGCTTACCTGCCTCCCGCTCTCACCCGGGACCTCTTCTTTTTTCCTCCTCCCTCAATTTTCATTCCTATGGCAAGGGGAGGGCTAAAGGCTGCGAAGGGGATGTCTTGCGCCTCTTAATATTTCTACCGATATCCTCTCTTCCTTTAGGCGTCGCATAAAAATTTTCCATGTCCGTATTTGACGGCACGGTGTTAACTTGCCCCGTGGTCGTTTTTATCCACGGAGATGGCTCGATCCCTAAGATCGCTTCGCGTAGGAAAGTGAAATGAGCCTCGGTGTATTTCAAAGACCCGCGTTGCCAAATTTCTATGCCTGGCTTGGAAGATTCGGGATGAGCCGCGGTGGAAAAAAAAGTCTGGGTGGTCTATGAAGGTGGAGTTCTATGTTTCTTGGTTAGCCCTATCGTAGGGCTCGATGCAAGGGTGTTTCGTCGGTTTTCTTCGGGTCAGTCGCTCAAAGTCAATGAGTATGGGAATGCCGATGGTTGGCTTTTGTATCTTACGTGATATTACTCCGGGATGGGGTGAACCTACGAAATTATTCAAACCATTAAGGGATAGAAATTGACGGATGAAGATGTAATCTATAAAAGTTTAAGTATGCGGAGAGAAATTCTTCATCGCTTTTTTCCCGATTGTTTTATGCCGAAAGTTTAGCTGGGAAAGGTTTTAATGACCTATTTGTAATTCAAGAAAGAGGACTAATTAGTTCTCAACAACAGATGGTATCATCAATTAACCTCTCGATTGTTTAGCGAAATCGAGTTTCCTAGATTAATTGGGGAATGTTTGGCTCGAAATTTGCATGATCCCATTTACTGTGATGGACGTTCTTTGTTATTTAGTGTTTCCTTTGCGATAAAATATAATTTCAGAAAATCTGTGGTTATTTTCGTAGTTTATCTATGCATACTGTTTCAATGATGCTTGAAATAAACACGTTCTCATTAAGAATTCGTCATGGTTAGTTTTGTCTAAGCACTAGAATGCTTTTGGTAAGGATCGTTGTGAATCATAGCATGGGGAATACCTTCGCATTACCTGTTGCCTCCCATCGTGTAAAATTAAAACTCATCAATTTCTATCTCAATCTGCTGTATAGCATAGCTGTATCAGTGTCTTAGCGGCGTCTTTTAAGATGACGTATAAGTTTCCACTGTGTCTTCGTAATAAGTTACCATAAGGCTCTCGATGTCTTTTTATAGGATCGCCATCATGCCGATCTTCAACGGGTGGAATTGAGCTATTGGTAATTTTCCTCTCAATCTCGCGAAGCGATGTCGCTATTATGCGGAGACCGCGGGCAAAGATTGAAATTCATCTTAGCTATTAATGTTCGTCAGGTATTTGCCCTGACTAAGCTCTTATATGAGTAAGATTGGTTCTTCTCTCAGTACGCCCCTTTGAGTGACTGCTAGGCGTGGTCATTTAGTGATGCCACACAGCCATTCAGGCATGGCCGCCCACCGCTAATGGGTTCCTCAAAGTCCGCCGATTGTCGGATGTTGACAGCCTCAGGCGTGGCCCATGAGCATATTCTTTACACTTTGTCGAAAGTGGGCTCGTCCGTATGCTTTCTTGACTCGTCCTCGAAGTGTTTAAACGGAATGTTTTATAGAAATTCCCGCGTGGGAGATGGCACTCATGTCCATTGTTTGATTTTTGTCTCTGGACGGTTTGGTCAGTGACCAACTTTTAAGTGGAAAAATCCTGTTATTCGGGGTGACCTTTGCTTCATTCTGATGCAGAGCATAGGACTGCGTGCATTGCGGTAGTTGAAACTGAAAACGGCGAGCGGGCGTTAAATTCATCCGGGATTACGCCAAGCAGTTCACAATAGCGCATGTGTGGATTGTGTTATATCCGTGTCATCTCTGTGTCAATTTTTAATGCGTTATATTAAGTTTTCAAGATTTCGGAAAATACAGATGGTTGGCTGTAGTTCCTTAATGGAAACAGGAAGACCCCGATTACATCCATTTCAATGAAAATTATTATTTACGAACACAACCAACTATTTCATAACTAGAAATATCCTATTAGCACGCTAACCACTCCGCCATGGCGACCGATAGTTATAATTAATCGAAAAATTGTGTAGTAAAAGCATTCTGAAACCGGAGCTACTATGGAATGGCATTGAAAACTTATTAATAACATTATTTTGATGCTCTCAGATCTATGTAAGATCCGCGATCAAATTGCTTTTTCCTTCTTTGCTGTTCTTTGGTATCGTTTTGCTATTCATTCGCACTTATGGGGGTAGAAATCTTTAGGCTAGGAATAAACGGAATCTCGGGAAACTAGAAGGCGATTTCATATTAAAAATCCCATCGCACAAAGAGCAGGTGATGTGCGCGTAGCTTCTTCGGGGGCCAACCAGATTTTAGCGAATCTTCACGTGGACCCTTAAAATGCCATCCACAACGGACGTGCTAATTAGCCCCCCTACCTTTTCAGTTTCACCGTGGCTCGAGGTTCGTCGCCTTCTCCAGCGTTGATGTCTCCGAAATTCCTCGCATATTAGAGCACGTGCCATGTCCCTCGCCGTTCCCGAAACACCCGCCTCAACCCGAATTTAAAATTACAATGAGCTTAACATTTTGCTGCAGATATGTTAATTTTTCCTTTACTTTGGCTCCGTCCCGAGACTGGTCAATTTCGCGTCCGCAGCTCGCGAGCCTTGAGTCTTTTTTTTTTTAGTTTTTTAATGCCCGGAGGATCGCTTTCAATCTCACAGTGTCCACACCTGCCGTGACATTCCTGGCCCAGATAAGCCTGAAGGAGCGACTTAGGTTTTGGGCTCCGAAAATACCGATGGCTGAGCAGGGGAGCAGCTGTTGGAGGAGTGATTCGAATTCGCTATCGAGCTTTCGGATTGCTTTTTCGAAGCAGACTCCGGATGTGGATGGCTTGCGCCAGTTGTGCGATTTTTATCCGTGGAATTATTGTTGAATCTACGTCTGCGGATAGAAGGGTAGTGGAGGAGGTTCATAAACAATGGGAGTGGTTTGCTCACGTCTTCATTTTTATATTCATTTAGAGTGAATATCTCCATCCTTGTACAGCTTCTCTATGACTACCAAGAAGGAGGTAAATGACTTTTACGGATTAGGTATCATTTGGAGGTAAGTCTGAAATCGTACTTTCTCGTGATTTCAATAATCCATTACACTCATTAGCGAAATAAGATCGGAATTCCACGAGAAACTCGAACTTCCAATTCTACCCAATTATCTCGTTTATTTTGTGTAAATCCGAGCTTCCTTTCGCTTTCCAGTAATTTGTCCTATGTAAATCAGCGGCGAATGTGAATATCGTTGTGCAAATGAGAGTTGGTCCAGAGTTTTCGCGAGTGAGAATCTGTGATTACGCAACTGACCCGAAGAAGGGGCAAATCCCCCCTCCGGCTCGCTTACTCACCACTTCGAGCGTTTCGGAAACATTTCTCCGTCGATACTTATATTTACCATTCATCAGCGCTCTATTCAGCTTTTGTTAGGATCAGATTGGAGAGGCATTTAGCGCCGGTCGTCAACATCTCGGATTGTTGACCCAGGCGAATGAAATTAGGTTGTCGGACTGCGCGGAGGCGACGGTCTTAATTCCGTTTTAATTTATTTCCGCGTGACTCTCCGATATAACTTGTAGCGTGCGTTGTCGGTCGGGGGCTCGAGAAAGGGAAATTCCTCGTATTTGCGAAAACGGTGCTTCGGCGTCGATATCTAAGGGGTTCTTTGTCATCGACTCATATCTCTGTTTCAAAGAGTTGCCTTGTCTGCAGAGTCACGGCTTCGAGATCCCACGGTTTCGAATTCTTTGGACAGCCGTTCTTTTATTCTCTTCGGCGTGCCAACAAACTCGTTGGTCCCTCCGCAAACCCCCTCGCGATCTCCTTTACCTCAACGGAGCCGTTTTTTCCCCTTTTCTCCTCTGGACTCAAGGTGCTTTTATCTCGCGAAGAATAGGAAGGCAATCATGTGCGCTCTCGCGAGTGTTTGCAGAGCGGAGGATTCCTAGGAAAGGGGGTATGGCACGGAAGAAGTCGTCTATTTGCTCATCTATTTCCGGAGAATGTCTTATATGCGCTTTCCATCGTGTTTGAAAGGGTTATCTCCTTTTATAATTCGCGTGTTGTTTCCCGTTCACTTACAAGAATTTTCACGGATAAGGGCAAATACGGGTTGATGTATTCGGGTGCATTTAAATGCGTCAGTAAACATGTTTTACACGATAACAAATTCATTAGAGTGCTGCGGTATTCTCGTGAATAGCATAGTTTGGCTATTTTAAGAGGTCCTTACTGTTAGTGGAATGAGTTATTTGGAAGGAGGGTTCTATTATTCATGGTTGTTCTTTCAGCTGTAGGCATAGCTAAAGTGATTTTTGTTTTGTTTTTAAGTGTACTGCGAAAGAAATAATAATTGAACAATCTTTGCTCAGGGCTGAAACTTTGTGATGGCAAAGATATTTATCCTTTAAGATATTCAAGATTACATCATATTAACTGAATCAATCTTGCCTTCAAATAATTATAGAAAGTATCAAGCTTAATACCAATGTTAATAGGATTGAAATTTTAGTTAATCACCGATCTCATTTTATTAACAATAAAGAAATTACATATTTATATTTCCATTCAATGCAGTGCAAGAAATTACTTCTTTATATTAAACTGAAGAGTTTTAAAACCATTTTGCCGTTTTAAATCACGATATTGTTTATTTAACTCCAATAATAGAGAAACAATACTTAATTTAAATGGGAACTTAAGAGCCAGATGCGAAGAATGCATTTCCACCACTGCAAAAGGGAAACAACACGGTCTCTTTCTGTGACCTTTACTCATCACGCTTTATCACGATCTCGGTGATTCGTGAAAACGTTGTAAGAGTCCCGCCCACTCTTCTTTCTTTGATGGCAACGCGGAAAAAATAACCCGCAATGATTTCATCCCAGCCAAGATGGAATTAACAAATGGAATCCGCCAGGAACTCATTTATCCATTCATCTCATCGATTCTCGCTTTTTGTTTCCTCGGCCGCTTGATAAATTGCCTCAATCGCCACTCCTGAATTGTAAATCGGGGGAGACGTTCGGCCAACCCATTCTTTCCCCATGAAAATATTCCCCTCGCTTGAATTCCTCCGAAGCTATCGGAGGTGATCATGAATTATGTTTGCACAGTTCCGGTGCTACTCGAAACTTAAGTTGATTTTTGCGGTCCATTAATTTCGGTTATTTGGGGCGTGAAGCCTCTGCGCTCCATCCGATAAGACGGAGGCGGTAATTTTTCAAGCGCGATGTATCGCCAATTATCCATGGTAATTTTTATGTAATGCCGATGGATTGAGAGATTACGCAATTGCTGGAACATAATGTCTCGTGTCGTTTTTGTTTATTTGGGTGGGTCGAAATCAAACCTGAAAGCAAGCACGTATTTTTTAGAAACTTAATTGTTTACTCGCTGTACTTCTATATACCATCCGAAGCTGTTGGGGTCAAAGTGTTGAGGTCTTCACGTGAAATAAAACTAGTGAGGCCCTCGAGTATTTATTACTTTTGAGATTTTTTTCTCTGGGAACTTGGGAATCGTTCCAGTAATTATTATTTAGGGTTCGTCGAAAATGGGTTCTATATCACTTTATCAAGTCTTCTAGCATTCTCTATGCATTATCTTCGTAGTGTTTAAGAATAGACGTATTCCCCGGAGTTGATATTGTTCCTTGCGAGAAGTAAATATCGCATCTCCCGCGATTTATATAGCGAAACCATCACAATAGCCCAGTGAAAATATGAGAAACCGAAAATATCATTTAGCGGCCATTAACGTAGTTTCTTACAGTTTTTTCCCATTACAAGTCGCCTTAATTAGCTAAGATATAATACGAATTATCACTTTTCTTTGCGGAAAAGAGCGTCAGAACGCACGATGATGTTTTTGTTTACGTTCTGAGCGAAAATTCTTCAACGGTAATGAGTTCTTCACGAATATTCGAGTCCCGCTCAATCAGCGTTCTTTCAAGCCGAAAAGCTTCGGCGCCACGAAAACGGCGGCCGATTCAATTTCGATTTAATCAACCTTGGAGACCTACGCGCCGCTTAAAATAATTACGCCTCGCGGATTTCCGTCTCTTCACGGCTGATAACGCGCATCCAATTCAGGAGATAATGAGGACGCGTCGAATGCCGTGCAATTAAGAAAAACCTTTTCCACGCGTCCAAGTGCGCGTTCCACGAGTTTAAAGGTCGACTCAGTCGCGCGTAGTTTTTTTTCATTGTCAAGAATTAATGCGCTAATCGACCGCTAGCAGTCCTTCGAGAAGCTCCAGATCATCTCACCCGATCATCTCTTCTGTTTGCGAAAATTAAGGGGTGCTTTGACCCCACTCTCAAACTGCACAGGTGTAGAGGGCCTGGTGGAGAAATCACAGTCTTCGAAGGCCTCCGCCTTCGCATGTGCGGAAGGGTTAGAGGGAAGGGGGGTCTTCTTGGATTAGCAGGTGGTTTTTTCGCAACCCTCTATACCTTCCTCAAAAAGCGCACTGACACCAACGTTAAGGTCCAGTCCGTTCGTCCGCACCACTGGGTTTTGGGGTTTGGGTTGCCACTCAAATCTTTCTTTAGCTTTGGAAGCAGGTTTCTCTCCCGTAGAAATCTCCCTTTACTATATATTTACCATCAATCTCGAAGTTTATAGCCTATGGATTATTTCAGGTTTGATCGCGAAATGTATTTTTGTGGGTTGGTTCTCAGACGAAATTTCAGCGGGTTCCGCTAAATGTTATAGTGAAATCGGCATTTAGACAACAACTTATCGGATACAACCATCCCGATTATACGTGTAATTTTTTAAGCAATATTTCTAAAAATTAATGGAATTAAATTTAAGTTCTAACAATATAAATCAAATTCTACGTTGATTTTCCGTCTCTTTCGATAGGAAGGGAAAGTGTAACCCAATTAAAGCGAGGAGCATCTCATAAAAAAATCTATGTATTCATTTGAAGAACATAGCAATTGAAAGAAAGTTGAACGGAATCGTGGAATAGTGAAAGGGAAGTAAAGTATTGTGAGATTTACTTCTTTTCCCATTTGGAAAGTTGGACAAGGTGACTTTTTGTTGGGCAACTGGGGAAATAACATTTAGTGCTTTCATCGAGTGTGCGAGCGAGTATCTCGTGCTTCACCGCAAAATTTAGATTTAGATTTGTACCCCACAAGCCACCAGTGGTGTATGGCAGGGGTGTATTAACACCTTACCTAATCTACCGTATTAGATTCTCTGATTCTATTCGGAAAGAACGACCAGAAGTAACTATCTATTTTAGCGATTATTTCAAACCTGAAATCCTGAAAAAATCTGAAACTGACAAAACGGGCTGCTCTGCGTTGAACCATCTCTAAATCTGTGACTAACCCTTCTACCTGTGGATTCCAGACCGCAGCAGTGTTCGAGATATGGTCGAATGAGGGAAAAGTACGCAATTTCTTTAACTCTAGATTGGCATCCTCTCAGGGTTCTACTTGTTAATCTTTGCAATTTATTCACCTTTCCTGTAGAATCTCGAATGTCCCTTGAACGATTTACTACTGCTTAGTGTAACTCCTAGGTATTTATTTTAACGTACGAGCTCCAAGGGATATCCAGAAATTTGGTATTGCTCGTTAATAACGTTAGCGATGAAGTTGAATAAATAAATATTGCCACGTGTCTTTATCAACGTGTATTTGACGGACTTTTATAATATTATATATAATAATTTAATATTATATAATATAATAATTTTATAAAGAAATGGTGAGCGATCTAAGCGCTACTTTAACCCATTGACATTGAGAGGTAAGTTTAAGTGCTGAGGTCTTAGTTTACTTCAGGTGCATGCGATAGCTTTGGCTAAGAAAACTCGCTCATTGAGCGTCAGCAAATATTGCTTACTCTACAGCGAAATGCGTCACGGGATCGCCTGCGGTTAGAATGAGTTAACTACTGACCAACGGATCCGAAAGCGCGACTCAGCATCCCCAGGGTTTTCCCACCACGTGTAACAATGGTAGCCTTTATTCTTCTTACATACCCGACACCCTCAGCTCTTCATATTTCGTTATCTCGGCTAGTAAGCTCATCTTTATCGCGCGCCCCCTCGGTCCTTTGCACACATCTTCCGAATCCTCAGTTGCAACGCTTTCACATTCCTAGCACTTGAAGCTGCGATTTAGAGTCACGTTCTATTCTCTTTTCAGATATAATGATCTTAAGCGGTGAAGTTTTTCTTCGCTGAACGTCGGATAGGTCAGCCGATTTCTTTTCGTTATTTTACAAGGAAGTTGTTTCAATGAAATTTAATTTACTCTGTCGCTTGGCTATCTCTGCCAAGCCATGCGTATAAAGGAATGGTAAAAACAATCGGTTGAATCAAGGCGCCGAGTTTTCATTATAAATGGTAAGGGGGGTTTGCAACTTTCTGATGTGCCACGTGGAAAAATTGTATCTACTGTTCTTCATGTGCATAATAAACGTTATAAGGCGCAAGAAAGAAAATAAATTGAATTATTATTATTGGAATTTTAATTGATGAATCATTTGTTAATATCATTCCCAGCGTAGGTTCCCAGGAGGGCAATTTTTCTTAGACGACTCTTTCATTTCCCTTATTTTAATGAATGAGCTATTGAAGTAATTTTATGGCTTATAATTATTTTCATTCCAACTAAATATAGTTGAGTATCACATATGGAAATTCAAAAATTATGTTAGATAGTCGGAAGTGTTTTATATCTATTAGCTTTTGTATTTCCCCCTAGGATGATGTAGACTAAGAGATAAGCTTAAGAGAGTCAAGACGTTACAAATTTATGTAAATACCGTTGATAGCAAAAGTCAATTTTAGAGCACGAATTTTTAATCTCTCCAGACAATCGTAGTCTCCGACGAGCGAAGAGGTTAGAGATACTAAGTGACTCCGTGAGGAACGAAGGTTTGCCCGAGTTTGTATAAATCTTATATGCGACGGGGTAGTGATACGATGATACTCGAAGCTTTGTTTGCAGTGCCCCATTAACTGGATGGAGAAATCAAGTTAGGCATGAGATGATTGGGCAGGGCAGATGCGTTGGCTCTTACAGGATTATTGCTTTTTCTATCCTCGGGCATTCGAGATGATAAAAGCATCGGGTACTTTCAGATGAACCAATGTCATTGTTCTGCGGAAAATGAATCCCTCTACTATTTGTTTTTGGAACCGGTGGGAAGAGCTGTGGTTTGGATTCTTCTGCTGGGCGTGGAAGTTTGTTTTCTTTCGCTGTCATCGCACAAGAGGCGGTTTCCTCTTTAGTCCAGTCAATTGTTTTGATTTTGGCCTATACTCGAAGAACCATCTCGGAAAGTTCTGGACGTTTAGAGTTAAATTCGGGACTAAACCTTAGAAAATTTTATGTACGTTAATACACAATTGGTTAACTTTTTCTGTAGGACGCATACCTTACGAGATGTTGAGAAAAAACCGAAAAAATTGCAAAAAAAGTTGTTTTTTGGAATAGCACAGCTTGCTGAGGTCTTTTGATCTTGCAAAATTGGTTTCCTACTATCGACATAGGTCCCAACAACATATTAAAAAATTAGAACTACATGAGCATTCGCAAGATCGAGCCTTTTTTGTGTATTAATTGACTGGACTACTTCCAGACGCCTTTATTTTCAATCGCTCTTCATGGTTTATTGTAGATGTACAGAAAATCCAGTTTCGTCTTGGTTGCCTTTTTCACGCGAGTCGTCTTTAGTGCAATTAATTTCGCATGGTTTTCTCTGCGTTGAGGGAATGAGCGTGCGCTGTATCATTCGAATAAAATGTTTATATGACAACCAGCTTGCAACTTATGAAGTTCTGCGTAATTAGAGTTGATTATACGTCCTGCAGAATTCTTACCTCGTATACGAATAATGTTTTGTTCTCTTCAATGAATCATTTGTTCTTGGTAAACTGAACCTGATACAACAAAGCCAGCGTTTCGCTGGCAAGCTCTCTAGGAGGGGGAAAATGGGTTTCTTCCTGGCGATTAGCGTTTTTTGCTTTCCCGATAGTTGGCACGTATTTAAGGATGGCGTCACCTTAGTGCCCTGTAAAAGCGGATGTTTCCTTAAAGCCCTAGTTCAAGTATGCACTCTTGTGATAATTGGGTTTCAACATTTAGTTCTAATGATTTCGCTTTCACGGAAGTTGTCAGGGTTAAATTGGAAATTATGCAGTTTTTGGTATTTGATAGATGATTAATATGTGATTCGTTTTTGCTTTTTCTCTTTCTTGCGTCAAATAGTTATTTTCTCTCATACCATGGTCTTTATTTACTTGAGGTATCTTGCTAAAGATAGGAGAGGAGGGCTTGAGTTAATCAGGTATTCGGGTAAATTATCTTATGACATCTTCCAACGAAATAATGCAACAAAGTCGTTATGGAGCAATAGTTGTTTTTGGCCCCTTTTTCAGACCCTTTATATAGGGAGATATGCTTTCGTGGAAGGATTGTGTGGTCCAGAAGCTTCACTCGAAAACAAAAGGAACAGGTGAACTTGATAATCTCGTTCGGTTGGAGCGAGATAGAGGATCAACCACTGGCTTTAACTGACTTGACCACTGTATGGCGCCCTATAGGGATCTTGAAGACCTTCGGTGAATCCGTAGGTGTCCTCGTCCATCCGTCTTTTGCGGGCGATTGTTGCGCCACGTCTTCCGAAGACGTCCGCCTTTCGCCCTTTCCGGAAACTCCGTCACGGAAAGATAGCGTGTGAACGGAAGTGACTCCATTATGGATATAAATATGGTTTGATGGCTTGTGGGGGCGATGCAAGCTCTATTATCTATCTCGGCCGCAATTTTAGATCCATCAGGTGCTCATGAATACCGAATGCCCCCCCCCCTCCCGCTTTTCAAGCGTCCTATTAAACAATTATTTCGCAATAGATTTCCTTACAGTGATTCATGTTTTTGCCTTTTTCGCGCTTGATACGGTTGTACCAAGGAATCGCCTTCATTACGCTTGCGGAAGTTCGTTCATTAGGGATTTTTTGTATGCTTGCCGTTGTATCAAAGATTTCGTCACGCTCTAGCCATGCTGCGGCCTATGTCTTTCCAGACTGACTTGAGCGAACAACTGTAAGGTAGATGGCAATTTTGTTGGAGCTGGCCATTCCGATTCCGGTTATGTAGAGTATTTTTCTTTTTTAAGGGGGGTGGTAAGAACAAAGGATTTCGTAGAGTGCCAAAAAATAACTCGGACACGTTAACGGTCGTCATTGTTTCTGCGAAAGAGGACATTGGCTGCAAAGCTGCTACATCTCTCTGTAGAATGTATCTTTAATGCCAATAAAACACTGCCCCTCGCTTTGTGCTTTCTCCGGTGTACCAATGAGTTCCTATATATTTTCGATGAAAATAGTGAATTCTATAAAACCTTATTTGGTGGTAATAAATTACATTTTGCTTTCTCCTTTGCTTTTCTGCATTAGTACATTTTCTGTTATTTTGGTGTAATTAGGGAATATGGAAATATATTTATACTTATATGGAAATGTAAGTAAAAATAAGAGCTGTGCTCTTTTGTTTCGTAATTAGTTGTCTTTTTCGCATTATTTCGTCATCTTTTTACTTTTATTATTCGCAAATGCGTTTGCTAGCCTCTTCTGGTGTCTGCGGTATACCTCTCGGTTTTTCTCTGTCTTCTGTATTTAGTGAACTATTTTCAAATTTCAAGCACCACTTCTTGTTTCTTGTTGACTTAAAAGTCGATAGCTGTGTATTTGGTGACTTAGAAGTTTGGGTGGATGAAAAGAGAGTTTGATCAGGCGTAATCACTCGAGCGAAAAGCTGGACCAGTCAGTCGTGAAAACAATGTCAATAGATATTGGTAAAAACATTGTCTGCGAATACTGTGATGATAATATCAATTTAATGCGTAATTCACTGAAAATTCTTAACCTAAATTCACAACCTTAAGTATAGAATGATTGAAACTTAATTTTCGTTTATTTGGAATGGTTCGAAATAAAAATACATACAGTTGCACATTTATAATCTACGCCGTGGTAATGTACAGACAATTTGTTTAAAAAGAGTGACACAACGAACTTACATTTCCTCGTTATTTAGTTAGCTGGAGAAGCAACTGTCTCAAAGCGTAACCTTAAAAGAGAGCAATGATTACAGTTCAGAAAGTGGGTGAATCCCCATAGCACTAGATTAATTCAAAACGTAGCATTGCTTATTACCCATAAATTGAGGATATATCGAATCAATTACTGAATAATTATTATTTAATCAGATTTAAAAAATTAAATTTAGTAATTTTGCATAAACTCAAGGTGTTCAGGCCGAACATTGTGGAGCGCCATCTAAATAAATTAATAAGTTCTTCGTATTTTCCACAGTTTTTATTCTCAATCCATTGAGATTGAGAATAAATCCAAGTAGATTGAGAATAAAAACTGTGGAAAATACGAAGAACTTATTAATTTATTGAGTAATTTTGCGCATAAAATGAATAAAATAACGAGTTAAAAATACCGTTGCAATTAATTCTCCACTAGGTGACAATAATCAACGCAGAGATAGTAGACATGTAGTTCGGAAGGGAAAATGAAACAATTACAATAGAATAGCATTCATCATCCCTCTTCAGTCTCTCTACGCATTTGAAGTCGGCTTTGGTGTTACCAAATATTTTGCCTTATCATTTTGAGGAAAGTCTTTTTGAGATATGGCTGTTGAAATCATAGAAACCTCCGAAGTGAAGAGAGCGTAAAGGTGTTAGTAGGAATCAGTCAATATTAGAACTAGGTAGATGGTATCAATCTTATATACAGCGAGATTTGTTCGCAAAGAAGCGAGTGGTCGGACTCTTACCATTAGTGGTTTGCGTCTAGTATTTTGTTAGTGGAAATCTGTACTGTGAAATCGCATTTATTAATTCCCTTCTTTCTTTCATCCACAGCTGTACGTCTATGTATGTGGGGGAGTATTGCCAACAGTTGAACCCGTGCAGGACCGGACCCGGGCCAAGATGCCAAAACGGAGGCACCTGCGTCGTGATTCCCTTCTTACCCGCCTCCTCCCACCTTTCCGCCTCCCCCCTCTCGTCCCTTGCCTCCTCTGCGAACCTGCTCTCTCCATCAGCAGCGTCGCAGGGCAAGGGAATCTTTTCCATGGGCCCGGGATCTTCCGGGATCCTTCCCGGAGGACCTGAACTGGGGGCGGCATCTTTTCGATGCATTTGTCCCATCGGATTTTCCGCATCCCTTTGCGAAATCCCGGAGCCCAACGCCTGTGACGCCGCGCCTTGCAAGAACGGAGGGTCCTGCACGCTGCTCAGTTTGAAGAATTACACCTGTACCTGTCCACCTGGATATACTGGTACGTGTCTTGTTTTTGTTTTCGTTTTACTTGTTTGGTAGTTGCGTTTCAAGCATAGGATAGCCCGTCTGCGTTAATCAATGTTGGATTCTCAGTGCCATCCAGGTATTCTAATCTTTTCCAAAAAACGCTATTATTTCCAATTATAAATTACTACATAATTATGTATTTCAATAACTTAATTTACGTAATAAAACTTTTAATATTTATAATAAATGTAATATTGTTATACATATATAATAATACAATATTTTTTATACATTTGATACGCCAAGATTGTATTTAATGTGATATAATGTTGTGGTAATTTTGCAAGTCAGTCTACACCGATCATGGATGGCAGTCATTAAAGCGTACGGGCAATTCAGTGCCTTCCGCAAATTCTTTGAGACTGGTTTCTCTTTCTCCTTGTATTGAAGATAAAAATCGTCGGATTCCTCTATTAAACGGCGTTAGGCATCTGAAGCATCAATAATTTCAGGTGTACGGTTACTCCGCATCTTTTAATATGACATCGCATACCACAAACTCAAATTTTCAAGGTTTCGATGCATCTCGCATGCTTCATGTGTTAAGTAATGAAATATGAAATCCAATTAATATAAGGTTGATAACGAACGAACGTCATAAATGCTAATCTGGCTCAGTTGTAATTATTCATTGGCTATATTTCCTCCTGCGCCTTTTCTTATTTTGGTAAACAAAACCTCGCCTTTCTTGGTCCTCATGCGAAGCTTTTTCAAAGGGTTGAAATATTAACCGGATTGTATCTTTTTTTCTGCAGGCGCCCATTGTGAGCGAGAGGACCACTGCGCCTCGACGCCCTGCAAAAACGGCGCCGAATGCACTTCTCTGGCGGACAGCTTCGAATGCACCTGTCCAAGCGGATTCGTGGGAACCTCGTGCGAGAAGGACATCGACGAGTGCAGGGCCACCAAGCCGTGCAAAAGAGGGGAGTGCTACAACACGCACGGCTCCTACTCGTGAGTACAGTTTAATGCAGTATTTTCCTAACGGACTCCTTCCGAGGCCGCGCACTCGGCCATTTTCCTTCCAGATTTGGCCAGAAGCACTAGAAATTAATCTTTAACCATTGCCCGACCGAGTTGAACTTAGCTACCGTCTCTGTGATACTCCTGTCATTTTACTTACGTTTAATTTTGTTTTTGAGAATGAGTTGATCGAGTTTGTAAATAATTCAGAGATGTGGCGAAATATGAAAGATATCGGAAGCATTAAAATTTCTAAAATCACTCCGTCATGTGTTCGTTCCCGGGATAAAGATAAAACTCTTATGATAATCCCGGAGAAATCGCTACATTTAAGCCTGCATCTGCAAATCACCCCAACCATACAGTGCTCTGACTTTAACCGTTCCGATTATCCGGGGTATGTGTGTTTTCCTGCAGGGTTTTAATTTTTTCCTTAGTGCAGACTTAGGTTTTCTTAACCCACATAATAGTTCCTTCTTTTATTGCTTTTCTTTAGTTCAACTTTCAATGCTTCTGTCATTCTATCTGTAATGACTTGGTTAGATGTAAGAAGAGACTAAAAAGTCTCAGTGTCTCCCATAAAGACGTTTTCGTCTACATCTACATAAAAACCCAGCAAGCCGTCTTTCTGCGTGTGGCAGGGGTGTAAACACCAATAACTTGGTATTATTATCATTATTATTATGTTAGGTAGTATCTGTCTGCACAGTTTCCAGCCCAAAGGTTGGTTTAAAAACCTCATCCCCTCCATTTTTAGCTACGAAAATCTTTGAAGAAGGGGCTGATGCGTACTAAGCAAAATGAGGAGTGAGGTAGTTAGCTCTTGCTTTTCTCACTGAGATAGTATGTCATAAGCGGAACAAGTTCATGTTAGTGGAGCGCAATGTCTCTTCAAGTAACACTTTTCATAGCATTTAAAAAGGAAAGACCTTAATCAATGCCGTTATTCAGCATCACTCATTCCTCAGTAGCTTTCAAATTATCACAGCCGAGAACAAAAATGAGACAAAAAAAAACAAATAAAAGATACTGTTTTCTCTATCCTGAACAAAAAGACAAATGAGTTGGGTAATATACTTGTTCTTTTTTCTCAAGTTTTTATGAGTGATTTCCAAGTCACGTTAGTTTTCTTTCGCAACTTTCTGCCCTGATACTCTATCTCCTCCCACTTTCATTTGTCATTCTCAATAAAATTGTACACTATATTTTTCTCCCGACTCTTCTAAGGCACACTAATTAGTTCCACGAAGTAAAGGCTTAATCGGCTAATAATACCCTCTCTTCTGTTTATGCATCCGAAGGTTAAGATACTTGGAGATTATCCATATTTCAGTTGAGTATGGATTGGAATAGAACACCGGAGATAACAAATCGAGATATATGTGAGATTATAACTATGCACCCGTTCCCGGAAACATTCCTGGAAACCGCACGCATTATCGTACGATTGCTCACATGCATTCCTAGCGCACGATCGAAAGGAAATGCGTCATGAGATCGTAATTAATGGGTGAACGAAGTCTGGGGCTGGCACACGGTGGTACAGAGGGAGTGGAAAAGAAGCATAACGTTATTGCAAAATAAGTGTCTATCTGGAATGGTAAAAAGCTTCTGCAAGTCAAACGAGAGGAAACGGTGGAGGTCATTTACAGACTCGCGTGTTTCGGCCACTCGATTTGACGGTTGTTTACTCGCGGTAAAAAATGTTCGCGACGGAACGAACCGCTATGTTTCTTTCGACGTGTTACTTCACATCGAAGGGGAGAAATCGATGGAGGTGCGAGGAAAAAAGTCAAAAAAAGGTCTTTCCTTGGACGACTAACAGTTTGCTGCCCGTTTCGTACAGATCTGTTGCTTTTTGTGTCAATATTTTACCAACCGGCCGTTCTAAATACCCATTTTTTTCGAAATCGGAAAAGTTGACGGCAGCGAAGCGATCCGTCGGAAAATTTTCTCCTCCGATATCCGCACGATCTTGAAAATGGGTTAATGTCTTAAGGTTTTTGCCCCTCCGATATTTGGGTCCGCTTTCCGACCCGAATATCCGCGTCCTGTCGTATTCCATTGTTCCGTCCGAAAAAAATTCGAGCGCACTCGGTTTGAGAAAAGTTCACATTTTGAAAAATCGGGCGCGGAAGTGTTGTCAATCACCTAAATTTCTGATCAGTTTTCCATCCTACCGTTGTCATTTAGCGGTCGGAATTAAAATTGGTTGGGTAGCCTAGTGTTTCATCCGCAGGATGACTCGCGGTCATCGGAATGAAAGAAGACATAACTTTACGTCACGCACGTCAGGGATTCCCCCCCGTCTCAATAATCCCAGTTGCGCCCGACCAATTTTCCATCCCGCTTCCCAACCGGCTCGGAACAAAAGAATCTCTGCCCAGCGCATCGATAATTGATAAATGGACCAGTGTCATTGGGGACTCTAATGAGCCATGCCGGGGAAGATTTCCTGTGAGCATCCCATCCGAGATGAGACGGATGGGAAGGCAGCCGCGTCCTACCAGTTTTTTTGTTCTTCCCTCCACTTAAGTCCTGTTGCCATACGTCCGTTCGTGCTCGGAGGGACCATGGAGGCACGGGGTCCCGCGCGGCGGGCCTCCTCCGTTGTTTTTTATTTTCGTCTTCCATTTGCGTTTTTCGGGTTTGAGCCCTCTTCTTTTCTGCGCCGAAAGTAGCAATTCCACTACAGCCTTTGCCTCCCGCTTTCAGTCCAAATGAAGCCTGTTTACCGCCCTGTTTTCTATCGCCTCGCATGAAGCCGCTCTTTCCCTCTCACTCCCCTGCTTTTCCGTTTTTATATCTAATTATTTTCCATTGCCATTTCTATCTCTTTACCCGTTTGTACTTTCGTCTCATTATTTTTGTTCCCCGCCTTTCTATCTTCAGTAATACTCCTCTCTATCTAAGACGACGACAATCATGTTTTTTTTGGGCGAATTTTAGCCTTAAGAGAACGCAACCCTTTAACAACTCAGTTAACAACCTTCTAACCAGAGTTCGAATTCTGGGCCACAGTGCTTCAAAGACAACACGCTACCTCTAATTCAGCTTATTGCTCTGAAGGAGAGAGAAAGTTAAATATCTTTGTATCAAAATACTTCTTTCTGAGGACGGTACGCGAGAACAAACTAAATAATTTACTCGCTTGGCTGTAAGGTTGTTATTTGGGGAATTTTTGTTATCTTTTGTTGAATTAGGTGTTGATCGTGGTGGGGAAATAGATTCATAAGCTTTTCCTTTTAAGTGTCATCTTTGATACAGGTCGGAATAAATTGTAACGCTTGCACAGCTTCGTTTCAAGCGATCATTCACAGAAAATATCAACTTACCTCGGAAAATTTCTTTCCTCGTTTTTTCCTCTTACCCCCATCTCCGCTCTATGCGCCTTTCCTCAACCATACCCATGGAAGATGTCATGTTTATTCCCCTCAACTCACTCAGCTTTCTTTCACGCATACATTATCTGCCGATCCTTTCTACTTTTTGTCTCCCGCCATTATTTTTCTATCTCACCGTATCTCGCAGCTTCTTTCATAATATTTTATCCCTTTCCGAGCGTCTCTTATCTTACCACTCTCCGCTCCAACTCGGGGAAATTTCATAAAAATCCCTCCCGCCTGTCGCCAGGTATTCTATTTCATTCTTGGCTGTATCTAAAAATCTAATGTTCCGCTCATATTTTCCGTTTTTCTGCTCCTCTCTCTACCTCATTTCTTCCTACTTCGCTGCCTTATCTTAAAAAATTTCGTCTTTGAATCAGTTTTCTTTTATTTTACATGGCCCTCCCTTTTCACTGGCACAGGTGGCCGAAGAAAATCCCTCGGGTCCTTTGTTCATGTACCGCCTGGAGCATCGGTTTTTTTACTTTTACCGGTCTTGGTTTCTCGAAATTACTTCGTGATATGGCTCATCCCCCGCGCAAAATGGTTCTCGATCCATGCACGAACTATTAAATCTCTGAAAGGTTTCGATTGCTGTATGAAGAGGTGCCTGTATCGGATTCATCAGTCCGTTGTTTCTATGTGTATTGCTGGTGTCGTAGCTGAATCATAGCTACTGTCCCGCTGAATATCTTCGCTGCCCCCAACGGAGATTCGTTCTAGGGCCTCCTTCGGTTCTTGGTCCCCAGTGACTTTCGGGGGCATCTGATTAGGCTCATAGCTATCTATGGCTTTCTTCGAGAAGTCACTCCTTTGGTTTTAGGTAAGACCTTTGATTAGATGGGTATACCTTTGTGGCAATAATTTGTGTAGTTTTATTTACTTTCCCATCGTAAACGGCTTGTCACAGAATTTGTTTTAACGCGGGTGACAGGTCTATGACTACCAGTTCAGCCTTCTTTCTGTGCTTTTCTATCATAATTAACGGACACGAGTCATAGTTTGTGGCAATCTTTATTTTTCATATCATTCAATTTTTTCGAATAAGCTATCCAGACACAAAATACAATGTTTCGGCTTCATCTTTGTGGCAGATCTTCATGGTGAAAGATTCATAAAAACACTTATACACGTTACAACAGAACTAATGTTGATTCTGTGGTAAGGTGTAAAAGTGTTATGATTTATCTTTCGTCAAGCTGTCCACTTTTCACGTCACTCATAGGACTTAACTGGTAACAGCGTTATCACACATTATTATAGCAAGTTTAAATGTATGAAGTTAAATTTCTTTTCTTCATTATTCTTCAACACTTGAGTAGTGTACGTTTATTAGCTTTTCTTATTGTTTCTTATTAGATTTTCTGATTTTTCTAAAAAAATAGATTGCGTAATGCAGTTGTCTCATCTCAATAGACTCTATTGGTAGTTAATTAATTCGTTTCATGTTGATCCTCCGTCTAATATCTGTTAGTCATACACATTAACAAATATTCCCTCGAAAATTTTCAGAATCCACCTCTCCAATCAAACAGCTTCCATCCCATGTATGGGAACCCTCCGAAGTTTGCGACTACCTCCAAGTCGTTTTTACGGAGTCCGATTCCATCACGAACAGTGACCATCCGATGGCTTCGCATTTCTTAGACGACCGTCTCTCGGAATGGCCACTCATCTTGCCCAACCTTCTCTCTTAGCATGCCCTTCCGAAATTGCCCCTCTCTCCGCCACCCGCCATTTTCTCCACTTGCAAAATTCGCCATCTCCTCCTCTCTCATCCGTCCGTCCCCTTTGACCCCTCCTCTCTCTATTTTTTCTCTAAATTCCAAGTTCCGCCTTCCCCGGCCACACGTGAACTCATCACTGGAAAGTGACGTCACAACCCTTTCCCCTCTCTTGAGACGCACGGAAGGGCACGTGCCTCGCAAGAGTGAGTTATTCGGCCCCGCGTGTTGACTCTCGCTTTTCATTGATGAGTTTTGGAGCCGTTAATGGAAGTGGCGGATACTGTTTGGGTGACGACGTCGGCGGTGCAGGTGAGCGGCGCGAGGATTTTTGCGGGGAGCCGGTGCCTTTTCGACTTCATCCTAGGGGGTAATTAGGTACTCAAGGGTTCCTATTGGGATCGGCTGCAGAATACGCAGGGAGTGTCCTGAAATGAAGGTGTTGAAAATGGGATCGATGGAAGAGTCATCCGTCGCTTGAAATATTGTATTTTCGCTTCCAGTACTCCCTGTTACAATATGCCAATTAGTCAATTTTTTTGTAGAAATATCTATGTATCCTGGTACTCGGGGATCAAGCCTTACTTTATTTAGTAGTATCCTCGTATATTAATTGAAATTATTTTATGAAAGTTTTGTAGTATCGCCCTTCCATGTCCATTGTTGCTTTTAACAGCGCTACGGTTAACTCGCTGTTAAAGTATAGCCTTCCTAATGCTGTAACACTCATTTTTTTGTTGATAAGTTGGGGTCCTTTTTGTACCAAATTGAACTGGGCATACATTTTTGGCTGCCAGCATTTTAAAATCTCAGAAGTCGTAGGTAATACGACGGAAATATAATTCCAATTTGGTGGTTTTTATTTTTAATTAACTATTAATTTTTATTTAACTTTATTTTCATTTTAACTATTTTATATAATCTTTTCGTACATACATTGCTAAGATTATTTATGCGAGGTTGCAGTAATAGGAAGTACCCTTTACACCTAAAAATCTGAATAAATACAAGTATTAACATGAACTAACATCAGTTATCGCTGAGGTATTCATATCAGGTATCAACCTTAACAATTAGCGAATGTTAACCATCTCCGTAATACTCCAATTAATAAGTAATAATACAAACCTCTACAAACCCTCGGCGATATTCATACTCCATAGAGACCATGAAGACATCTCGAAGGAACAATCGTGGCTTTTGCCAAGTTCGTGAAATTAGCTGACCGTTCGCTAACGATTCCGCCGTTCCGCTACATGCTCAGCGTCTCACGTACTCTCTTGGTTCTTGGCTATTTGCTAGTTCGATTCACAATTACAAGTTTTCCCGAGTACATCCTTTTCATTCTTTCACCCTTTTCCTTTTTTCAGGTGCGTGTGTCACCCTGGCTACACTGGGCGTAACTGCGAGCACGAGTACATACCTTGTAACCCGTCTCCGTGCCTCAACGGCGGCTTATGCCGCCAAGTGGACCACCTTAACTTCGAGTGCGAGTGTCCCCAGGGTGAGTACTCCATGTCCATTTTGTGTACATCGTGTTCGGTTCCGAGAACATTCACCTCTTGCATCTCCCAGGACGTTTTATTTCATCTCCGTACCTTTCCTCCTTTTTCCCTTTATTCTCTTTATCTCTTCATCGGGTACTATAATTCATTTCTTCACATGCCGTCGTTGCGTGTGGGTATTGTGGACGATGACAGGTGATTGCTTTTTCTTTTAATCGATTATAGTGAGTTTGATGAAGATGTAAGTTTGAGACAAGAAATATTTTGGAAGTTGTTGCTAAATATAGATTATTTCTTTCACGAAAAAAATTCTGGTTGTTAAAATAACGTAATCAACCAAGTCACTTAACAGTTCTGCTGTTTTAATTCATTGTAGGAGTAGTGACGATGATTAAAGAAACGTCTTGAAATAATTCAAGTTAGTTGAAGTGCAAAACCTAAATTTTATCAAATAACTTTGGGTTACAGTAGTTTGTGTGGTCTCAATTTTCTCAAAATAAAAATGTTATTTATTTATGCTTGATATTTGACGTTTTTGTGTTCCACCAAATCGGTCAAACCTTTAAATTAATTAAAACCAGCGAAATTCTTCGATTTGCATTTTTTAATATTAAAAGTTCCTGTCGGTCACGGACCCAAGAGATGATGGTGATCGAAGAGGCATAATATTTCACGATCATAGAAAACATCCTGTTCGTAAATTCGGATGAAAATATTATGAACAGTATCGTCGGATTGAATATCCTTTGTATGTCATCTCGTCAAAGCGAAAGTCATTGGAATCTTAATTTGGATGAATACGCACTATTTCAACTTCGGCATTACTTGGGGCTTCGCATCTCATTTGGAAGATATGTACATTTTGATGGGCTTTGTTTTTGGGTCCAGACGATCATTCGAACGCAAACTCATAACGCATTCCTCTCCGAAAATTCACTTTCAGCGTGAATAATCGACGGTTCCGTCGGAGATTGCCCCTCGTGAACTCATCCTCGGTTATCCCGCGATGTCGGAATAAATTAGCGTTAAATGAGATGGCCATCCATCTTACTAAAATTCACTCGCGTTTCGGTTCCTCCACCATCTTTCCCTCTGGGAACGAAAATTCAAGAGTCACGTTATTATATCGGAGTGACTTATTGTTTTAATGGAGTCGATTCGGTGTTAGAGGCGGTCGAGAGCCTTTTTGTCTGCGCTCGCCAGAGGTCCATGGCATATGTCAAGGTCTGGGCGGATGCGGCCGGTGTCGGGGCGGGGGAGTGAACGGCGGGATGGTGCGTGGGCGTTTAGGGATTGTATTCTCCGGGCGCCCGTCTTTCATGGCCGAGGTCATTCGGTGTCATACATCCCACCGAGTTCGCCAAGAGACCCTCCTCAAGACATTAAGAATTAATCGCCGATTTAAACTTTTTTACGAGTTTCCGTACACGATATCCGCATTTGATTTTTAAGAATTTTATTGTCTTCGGGCGTTTCGAGTGTGCAAAGGAATTGGAAATGATTATCCTCTCGAAGATCTCGTGAAGGAGTTGAATTTTTTTGGAGGAGGCTTGAGTGTAGTTCAAACACTCAGGCGTCGAATCTATCCTCATGATGGGTGTTTGTGTTAGGGTAATGGAGTTTTGACAGCGGATTCTAAACATCAGTATCGTAGATGATTTTCATGCGTTAGGAACGTTGTTTAGTCTTCTGGCGGGTTGTCATTTAAGGCGGTGATTTCAGCGCGGCTCACTTAGGCATTACATGTTCGAGTTCGCGAATGCCAAAGTTATAACTCTGTTAGTTTCTAAGGATTTCAAATTGACGAAGAAAGATCTTGTATGGCATGGAAATACCTTGGAAAATAAAGCGCAGATGTGATGTATTTTAAGAATCAAAAGGTTCTCATTTCGTAGCACTACAGTCATACTTACACCTCGTCCATTTGTACGTACTGATTTTTATGCTTACAATAAACGGGAAAGCCATAATAATATTTTTATGAATCTGATCATTCGTAGAAATTAGTCTGAGTCATAATCGTATCATCCAGGATCTTTTGCTAGGCTGTTTTTGTAAAGAAAAAGTACGTATATTACGCTGCTAAGAATTGAGTTAGATATAGGAGAGAAGCCAAAGTTGGCCCATTCACATGCGATCAGAGAACGTGGCGTAACCTGTGAGAGAACTTGAGGGTAGTCATGTTTGAAAACAGCTTTTTTTCCTTCCCCGATCTCACATTGTTCACTTTTCTCTCTGTTCTAATCACTAATAGAACACGCCATAACTCGATTTTAATTGCTTCCCTAATGGCATTTCTCTCTTCTTCATCCTTCCGCACATTTCTTTTTCTAAATTTTTTCTTACCTTTGCTCCGCGGAGGTCTGATTTTTCGTTAGCGGGATGGTGAAGACTTCGCTTTCTTAATCGTGTGCGGTATCGATTCGTCCTAAACGAAACTGCGCAAGCAAGAGCTGTTGGAGAATTATCCGTGCTGCTCTAACTATTCTAGTTTCATTTCTTCTCCGACCCCCTTCCGTGATTCGAATAAGATGGCGAGACCGTATAAATGTCGTACCTATTTTTAAAATTTCGAACACGTTTTGCGGCAACTAATGTTGATGTCATCGACTAGTTGCAGAGAAATGTCTTATTCCTAAATTCGTTGGACAGCCCCAGATATTAATTCGTAAAGGAAGTGTGTGATTTTTGTTTGTTGTCGACTCTTTCAATCGGGTCCCAAAGCCATCGACTCTTAGACAGCCGCACGCAGTGATGAATAATGAAGCATTGTTGTTATTTGCAATGGTGGCAGGTAATTGTGATTGATTCCGCGTCTCTCAGTCCCAGGTAGCCATTCCGGCAGAAATAAATCGTTTTTCTTGATTTATGAAGTAATTTATCAACGCACCCCATGTTGCCTAGTCACCTACCTTATAAAGGGCTAATTTGTTTGCGTTGACGACGTTTCCCTCTCGCCCATTCAACTCGTAAGAACAAATTGGAATCGGCCAATGGGCCGGGCAATACAAACGCTTAATGCGCGCAATTATAATGAGTATTCTGACGGAAAAGAAAAACAATCGAAGAAGAGGCCGAGTCATTTCGGGTAATGAGAATTTCAAGGTCCGCATGAGGTCCTCTCGACATCAAGCGGCGGGCATTCTTTAAATCCGTCCCGTGGCTTCGAATGCATTCTTACGAATTCTTTTTGGTCGGTGAAGCCATCAAAGTATCATGCCGCGATTTATCCGTCATCAAGTGGGACGTTTCCCGGTTAATGAATGGATAGTGGTACGTGTTAATTCGCGGGGATGATTTATGCGGTCCCGTGTTAGGCTCGAATGTTGAAAATTTTCCGAGGGTGAGCTGTTTGTCATTTTTCCAACAATTGATTCCCGAAGATACAGCTCGGTGCCGTAAAGGAGCTGCTGTGTTTCGGCGGGGATGTCATGTTACTTGGTTACCGTTCTGGATCTCATAGATCGTTTATACAATTTTTTTATCTCTGCATATAAAACTTATATATTGACAGTAATTGGCCGATTTCACTATGCGCTCAAATGGTTATAGCAACCGATTATTAATTTTTTAAAGCGATTAAATATTATTTTCTTAAGCGAATCTCTTAAGTTTAATGTATATCAGTGCGAATTGTTTCGCCAAAATACGTTTCTTTTTAGACAGAATAGTTTTCTCTGAGAGCTTTGAGCTTTATGAGGGATAAAAATTGAATTAAGCCACAGACAAACAAAAGGCGCGAATTATTCGGAACAAAAGACTTGAGTCGGGCGTTGAAGTCTCCGCGCCGCCGGCGTGGGAATAGGCTCCAGTTTTGTAAGTCATGGGCATGTCCTCAACCCGGATCGCGACTAATCTTCATATTCGGCTTCGAGTAATTGGTTTGCCCCCAAAAGAGGCCGCTTTTTCTCTCGTACGTGGTGCATACGAGTTCGGAACAGCACGTTCTTCAGAGACCGATGGAAAGCACTCCGTGAGCTACATGCGTAACGTATTCGGACCAGCAATGGTCTCTCCCATTACATCCATCGCCGGAGGTATTCCGTGTTCCGATTTCTTTCCGACGAAAATGGATTTAACCCGCTATGGTGCGCGAAGGAAAACCCTCAGGCTAATGGAAGACATATCGCGGGTTTAAACTAGAGCTAAAATTTTTCTTCGGCGTTTATAAAAAAGCCCTACGTGCCGGTAAGGGAAAGTTTGGTTGATTCCCGGAAGGCTCTTAGTACTAATGAAAGCGGTGATATAAGAAATCGTTAGATTGTAAATAAACTTAGTGTATCTAGCCCATGAAAGTAAATGTGGAAATGCGCAAAAATTATTTCAGAAATTAATTTTCGTTGGAGTCGAATTATGAAGTCTGAAGGAAATTGTGTATTTCTTCTGTAGTGACTCAACTAATAAGCAATGCTAAGCACTATTCGCCTCAATTATATAATCGCATGGGCTAAACAAACGATCCAGTTTCCTCCTTTGTGTTTAAAGTGACGATTAAAAGTTAAATTGCTCTCTTTGCTTTGGAAAGTTGTGGTGTACGCAAGCCCCTCCTTCGGTTTTCATTTAGAATGGCGGATGATCTACATGGTGGCGGAACGGGCAAAATATAATATTTGGGAATAACCTACGTTGCACATATGCCATACGTATCATATATTTATTGCGTAGTAGTTAATTCAGATTCATTTTAGAAATACGAAAATCATTCAATATTGTTGGTTTGTCTGAGAATATTTCTCGCGAGCGTCCCATAAAATTATTCTAGATTCAACCCGTGGAAATTTTTGTGTGGGTACGTATTCGTTGGAGTGACTAAAAATTCAAGAAGCTCTGTGAGAATTCTGAGCGATAAAAGATTGTTAAAAAAGATGCCGAGATATACTGTTAATCCTTTGTTTTACATTTGAGGATTTGCCATTTCGAAGTAACGCAAAGAACCCTTACGCGTATTTCGGGTGTGCTCTCATCTCTAAGCTACAAACGAGCGGCATCGCGCTCTTGGAAGCGTCTTCAAAAGAACTTAATCGAAGTCGTTTTCTTCGCGTGTTCCACGTCGAGCGCCACATCCTTCACTTCGTCCTCTCGTTTTGCTCCTCGGTTCTCCATTGTCCGTTTATGCTCTCTTCAGACATTTTGTTAGCCTTTCGCCCTTTTCCCTCGTCTCAAATCGGCCCGCTTCCTCGTTCGCCTCCGTTCTTTCTCCTACCGTTTTCCTCCCTCATCCTATCGGATTTGCCATCTTTCTCCCTTTCCTCCGCCTAACCCCTTCTTTATTTGCGCATCCTCCGTTTATTTTCTTCGTCCTTCGACGGCCCTCTCTCCCTTACCCTTCCCTATGTCATCCGTTGTCTTTATGATGTTTCTCTCTTTTTTATGTCGCGCGTCTTACGGGGAGGCTCTTTTCTTGCTTCTTCCGGCCCCTTTTCTACAGCATCCCTCGTCCTACCCCTTCTTCCCCTCAATCCCCCTTACCCTTCCACTGTCTTCGTCGAGTGCATGAGAAACTTCCCACACTCGCTAGGGCGGCTGGGCAAGACGAGGTCTTGAAAGTCCTCCCCCGCCTGTCCCCCTCTACCGCTCTCTCCTCTCCCGACCGAAGTATCTCCTTCCTCATCAGCGAGCCTCCCCCCTCATTCTTAGTCCTCTCCCCCGACCCGTTTTTTACCTTTCTTATTTATCGTCGGTCGTTCCTTTCTCTCGCTTAGCATTATTACACATATCGTCCGCGTTTATTGCTCTCCAAGAGCGTTATTTCATTTAAATCCCGAAGAGGGAATATAAGCGGAGGTATTATGCGCGCGATCCTTCGGATATTTCGTTGGTTATGTTGTAGGCACGGTTTATTATTTTTTTATACTCTCCTTTCGTAGTCAGCGGGGGAAATATTATGATGGCGATAAAATCGTCCTCGAGATGTTGATGGATACTCCTGCTATTTCAATTTTTTAATGTCTCGTATTAAAAAAAAATCTGATCCATCTCTGGCTCACATCTGTCTGTGAGTCGGAATGGGACGTAATCAAATGATATTCAATACATTTTTTATCGCTCCACTTTAGCACCACCTCTCGGATGGAAATACAGCCTTTTACCCCTCAGTCGTGGAATAAGTTTGAAATTAATTATATTCAGCTCTAATGGATTTCATTATTTTTTTTAAATGATACAATTTTTTACCTCATAAAGACTCAGGGACGTTTCGTTAAAAAATCACCGTACCTCTTCTAGCTATCTGGATAGTTTTGCTTGTCTTAGAGAGATATTTTGACGCAACTGTGCAGTGTTGTTGCCTTAAAGTTCAAAAATAATGAATGGTGGGGACACGGGTAGCCAAGTGGGTTACGCCATTAACTTTGGTGAAAGCGGTCCCGGGTTCGCTTCGCGGTGGGGGCAAACGCGCAAAATGACCTTAGATGTCGAAGCACTTTTAACAGTGTTAATTGTGAATGGTGTTTAAGAAATAGGATCTACATTGGAGACAAATAAAAACTGTTGATTTCAGCCCTACGGCAGTGAAAAGTTACTTTCTCGCTGCTGAATTGTAACAGAACGATTTTAAGCTGTTATTGTGTAGACTTTCGTAAGACATTCGCCCAAAAACCGGAAGGAAGACATTCCCGCTAGCGCATGAGTACGCGAGAAAGTTCGCTGAAAGTGCATCGCACCATTAATTTCGCATCCTAATAAGTTCTCTCCTGATTCATTAAGCTTTCTCGTGTCTGTGAATCGCGGCAGTCGATCCAGCGGTTGTTCCGCAAAAGAGCGGCGAATCCGGTCGTAGGGGAAGCGGCTAATGAGAAAATAAAAATCGCGCGGTAGTTTTTTTTCTTCCGCGGAGAAATAATGTTCAGACTCGTGAGACTCGTCTTCGGAGAGTAATATGGTGGAATCGCGATTGCCCTGCGATCGGGTCGCCGAGGAGTACCTCAAGGCATCTCGCTAGGCCCGCGTTGGCTTCAGACCCGCGCTAACGGAACCGGAGAAAAGATTGCGAGCTGTCTCTTTTTTGGCACTCGTGCCGTGCTGAATGGAACGGTGACCACCGTTCGTGATCCGCACCAACTTAAGTCGATCCGGAAGATCTGAATCGCGCGTCTCGCTCGGTAAACTGCTGCTTACGTCCCTGTCGGGGTTGGCCTCAAACAGTATGCTGAACGAGCGAATGCCTCAGGGACATGTAGTCGAGGAAGCAGCCCTGCGAAACTATTTTTCTCTGTATAAAAGCTGTAACGGTTTATTTCTAGTTGCAATTATGTGTAATATCAGAGGTCTCCTGTAAATGTATATAAATGTATTAAGGATGTAAATAAATGTATCATAAGATTAGCTTAAAAAGAAAATTTTAAATCTTAAAACTCGTTTGCAATGAAAATCTCCTCCGTGTTTGCAAGTTTAATTGTGGAACGCTGTGAAGCATTGGAAAGTAAATCCATAATTAATAATGACATCCCTAATCGCCGACTAATTGGCTTGCCTATAGCTATCATTTTCATATTTGTTTGGAAGTTTTTAACATATGATGTCACTTGGTAATATTATGTTAGTTTGCTTATTATTTTTATCTTCTATGAAATGTAAGTCCCCAACACATTTTCTAGGCATATTAAAACGCTCCATTAGAGTGAACACCTGTGGTATAGTAAAAAGTTCACTCTAATGGAGCGTTTTAATATGTTTAATATTAATAATTACCACAAGGTTAGCCCTGAGTCTGTATCGTACATTTTCTAGGTTTCAGGGTTGAGACATCTTAAATGCTGGTAAATTAGCTGTTTACCGTAGGTTTTACATAGATGTTAAACGTATTATCGCGATTCGAATACTAATGTATCGTTAAGGTTTCGAGGGTAATTTTGTCAGGGTCTTTTGAAACTTGATCTTTGAAACGACAATCGTAATTTTACTTACACGTAAATCCAAATGGCGGCTATACAGTACGTCGATTCTTATGATCGATTGATTATCGCGGTATATCTAACTAGAGAGAGGTGTGAGTTATGGTAAAGGAAATTTCTAAACTCCCCCTTTAGTCTTCAATTGTTGACGAACGAATTCTTAAAATCCCTTATCGAATTTAAATTTTTACGAGGTACTCTCTCGTTACATGTTTCAGAGTGATTCCTAATGCAAACGCATGATTTACTCCAACAGTCGCTTTATGCTCCGACTCGATATTTTGTTTTCCGTGGAGAATTCATTTCAGTGACTCATTCAGCAGTTGAACTTGTATTTCTGCAGCGCGCGGCGTCGACGCCCGCTGCCCCAAGATCCAGAGACCATTGACTTTGCCCGGTTGCTGTGCAACACGTGTTACCATATCCCCGTAATTTTCAGACATTTATCAAGTGTACAAAATTGCATGAACGGAAACTGTTTAGTTTCAGATTAAAGCAGCATCCTACGTCATAGTTTTATCTAACGGCATACATTTAACCGTAGTACTTTTTATGACCACTTTCCCATCCTTGCCAAGCGTTGATGTCAACGAAAGAAAAGACGTATCGGCTGAACGTTTTTTTTTCATCAAGTTAACGCCAGTGAAATCGCATAGCATATTCAGATCTTTCTTTTTTCGCGCTATATATCATTACCATGCTCCCTAAAGCCAAAGCTTCGGCATCTGAAGCTTCGCATTTTTTCTTATCAAGAAGAACCTTGGAGGACGCTATCTTGAGCGAATGGATACTGTTTGTTAGTATCAGCTGTCTCGGATTATTTCTTCACTCCATCTCTGTTTCTTTTCGTCATCGGACTGATTACGGCAGCGGTTGACAGTAACTTTCAACGTGTAATTATGTCCAGCGTTATCTAAGTGGTTTCAGTGATCCGACATACATCCCTATTGTTGATGACCGCAGCTATTCATGGCGAAGCAAACGAGACGACTCCAGGAGGCCATGGGAGTGTTCATTCCTCATTACAAACGTCTCAAATCCGAGCGACGTATCAATAGCGCTGACGGTCGAAGGCTTCTTTTGTGCGCGTCGTTTCGAATTAGGGGCACGTCAGCGCATTAGGGAGGCAATTGATAGAAGAGCACAAGTAGAAGCATGTGCTCTCTGCAGCCTTGCATCCAATCTGAGATGAAAAAGGTTGCCATGATCCTCGATGGCGGCACATGCAACTTCCATTGTTTGGCCCCCGAATTATTATCTGTGGGGGTGACCGGAGTAATTTAGGTCCTCAGATTGAGTCGGTTAGTTTTAACTGCTCCAAAAGTAGTCATAAATCTCAATGGAGAATGTCCTCCTTAGGGGCATGAGTCACTTTGCCGGTCATCTCCAATGATCCGGCTAAGGTTGGCAATCCTTTGTTTGGGTGTTGTCGGCCTTGACTCGGCTCCCTCCTCCAACTCAGCACCTCCCTCTCTACCTCGGACGAATTCTCCACTCTTTATCTCCTGCCAGCCTTCTCTCATATCTTCTTACTTCTGGAGGGAACGGTGCGCAATCTAACAACGCTGCACGCGGTCTGGCAGTCGCTTGTTTTTCTCGCTTCATTCTTTGGTTTCTCCTTCCTTCCCGTCCCACATCTCTGTTAGTCTCTTGCGGGTAATGGTGTGGGATGGAGAGTACATAAGGAAGGTGGCAGGGAAGGAGTGAAAGTCAAGAATACTAGGAAAGAAATTGCGGAGCTTTTTCCTCTCGGATTTTTTTCCGCTACTGTAAGACTCGGGTTGGGTTTTCGTCGAGTCATACCTAGCACTTGATCCTTCGACCGGGTGCCTGTGATACCCTTCCGAATGCTGAATCGCTCGATTTTCCTCGAGGCGTTGCATTTGCCCAGAGCGGTGCTTCTCAACCCATTCTTTTCCTCTGCTGACTTATTTACTCAAACATGACGGCTAAATCGCGCTTTTGCTGATTTAAGTCTAAATTCAGTTATGGAAAAGGAAACAGGTGGATTAAAATACGTTAGTGCAGGACCAACTGGTGGTACGCGTACCACTAACGATTCTATGGGAAGGTTCAAGTAGCACGTGGTTGAGGTTAACTGTATTAATTTGGTTAAATATTGCGGAGATACGAATTTATAAGTGATGTGGAGGTCAATTGACGAAATGAACCAATTTAAACATAAAAATGGCGTATATTTTAGAATAGCGGTGCAGATTTTTCAAAATTTTAAAACTATACTCCAGTGTTTCCATTATTAGCTGAGAGTAAACGACATTTTGTAGTGATTTGACGAAATGTAGCTAAGTAAAGTCCATCAATAATCAAGTTATTTCAAGCGTCTTGTTCAAAGGAACTTTTTAATTTCGAATAAATTGCATGAAATTAGTCGAAATAGTAGTTATTTTTATCGATGCTAATTATTGAAGGATTATTCTCAATAAACAGTATGCTGCCGTATCTTTGCGGAAATTCTACATACTCCGCAATCGTGGAAGTATAATTCAAGTTTGAGATTTTATTTATTAACTAATTTTCACTCTTCGCATTATGTAAGAAATTAAAAATGGGAAATAATTATGATGTAATTGGTGTATTTTTTCATCGGACTCCCGACCTTTACGTCTTAACCCGTGTCATTTGGAAAAGAGGTGATATCTTGGCTAAGGAAAATAATTCAGAATCTTATTACCGAGCAGAAACCTTAGTTAGCCGAAATGCTACTAGTTGTCAAAATATGAAAGACAAATAAGAAATTTAAGAACTTCCACTTTCCTTATGTTAGTAAGAATCGGCAGCTACCATTCTGTTTATACGCAAAAATTTCGGAATAGTTTCACTTTTTTTGCTTTTCTAAAGTTCATTTCCAAGTAACTCCTTCATTTTATCAGTAATGACTAAGGGTTGGATGTAAGAAGAGACTAATTAGTCTCAATATCGCCCTTAGATAAAGACGTTTTATTATTATATGTAAGGTATAATTTAAAACTAATCGCATTATAATCTAATAAATTTTTACTTGTTATAAACATTTTAATAGAAACGGGAACTCAGTATTAAGGTGTTTGACTAGAACAACTAATGTTAAACATCTCCTAACGCAAAGAATTTATTTCGTTAATACCGTAAAGCAGGATTTCCCAAAGTGTGTTCCGCGGAACACTGGTGTTCCACGAAGAATTTTTAAGTGTTCCGCGGAAACTTACGAAGGATGATAATTCTTGTATGAATTTCAGTTTTGAATTAAGAAAAAGTAACCTAGGTGTTCCGTTGATATCATAGAATTGATAAAGTGTTCCGCCGGAGGAAAAGTTTGAGAAACTCTGTCGTAAAGAAAAACACTTGGTGTGTTGTATAAAAAGTATTTTTATTTTCTTGTGCACGACCTGTTTTGTAACATCAGCATGGCTTGCATAAGAATAAAAATATTTTTGAAATGGAATTTTGTTTCCGAAATTTTTGCGTACTTGCACATTCGCGAGAATCATCTAAAACATTCGTTAACCGAGTTCAAAACTCGGTGAAAAATATTATCAAGCCGGAAATTTTGATATCATTTCATTTCGTTAGCCGAGATATCATTATATCTACATTTTCTCCATTAGATAAGAATTTATTTCCCATCGGTTCTAAGTGTATTAGAGCGTCTTCATATCTTTAACGTATTTCTGTGTCGCCTTTGCTACCCTTTAAATGATTCTCGTGACTTCTAATTGGAGCAAATGATTGCAGTTTATTTCTCCTATTTTAATAAAAAGCGTCTCGTCTTGCAAGTGACGCTGAAAAGGGAAAGAAAGGTCTAGTTGTCGCTAAGCTACTTCAGCTGTGCAATGAGGAGCGGAGTATGAGGGTGGGTAGTGGGCGTTGAGTAAAAGAATCCGGTTGCGACGAGGTTGTAGCTATGCGACAAGATGGACTCCAGTTGCTGGACAAAGGGATGTGGTAGTATCTGGAAACAAAAGATCATCAGAGGAGGATAGATGGCGGTCTATTCGGGCTGACATGACCCGTACCGGTCCTGTTTAAAAGATTATGTCAATCCTACATGTTCTCTCTCAGGGAATGCCTCAAAGAATTCGTTTTGGCCCCCAGAAATGTAGCCTTCATTGCGTAAATGAGTGTGACAATAAAGTATGCATATGATGCGTATAAAATAAGTTGCTACCTGATTCAAAATCTAATCGTTATCAGTTATTCTTCTCTCCCGAAGATGGCAACGTAATTGCCGAAATACGTATTGAGAACAATACTTGCAAAGCGCGATCACTGAGAACCCTAACCCCTGCTGGTTGGAATTTTTCAACGGCTAGTTTGCTCGCAAACAACTGCTTTTTTGGAGCTTACCTCGAACTCTTATACCTGATGTATGTTCCCACAATTACGTCTATTTTCCTTAAGTATTTAGTCGCAAATGCTATATCTCCATTCTCCACCGTTGCCTTGTTCTTCTCAAGGCAATGGTCAGTAATTGGAGTAAAGTAAACGAAACCCATTGTCAGAACTCGAGTGGTTTTGTAATCACTCGAGGAAAAAAATGGGAAACAAAATATGTAACAGAAGTGAGATGACTCATGCTAGAGAATTATTTAAAAGTCGATGAACTTCTGTATTTTTTTGACAGCTGAAATCACTTTAAATTTTATTAAATTATTTCTATTCGATACCTTTCTTAAAGTTGAATCTGAAAAGTTTTGAGGCAATTTTAATCTTGAAGTATCTTAGTGGAACAAAGTTCATAATAATTTTAAATCATTTATGTATTTAATTCAAAATACTTTATTTAAAATGTTTAGTTCTTAAAGAAAAAATAAGGATTGGATATAAATTTATCCAATTGATTATAAAATTGAAGAGAATTTACTTTGAATAATATCATATTATAAAATATACACATTAAATTTTTTTGGAGATGAATTAGTTTCCCTAATAGATAAATCTCTTCTTTCAGGCTTTGATGGCAAGCATTGTGAGATTAACATTGATGACTGCCCGTGGCACCTCTGTCAAAATGGAGGAGAGTGCATTGATGGAGTGAACAATTACACATGCTCTTGTCCTCCTGCCTTCACTGGGGACTACTGTGCATTGGATGTGGACGAGTGTGCCCAGAAGCCCTCAGTGTGTAAGAATGGAGCAACGTGCACCAACACAAATGGTGGATTCTCATGCATATGTGTCAATGGTTGGGCTGGTGCAGATTGCTCCCAAAACATAGATGACTGCGCAGGTGCAGCCTGCTTCAATGGGGCCACATGTGTTGATCGAGTTGGTTCTTTCTACTGCCGCTGTACACCTGGGAAAACAGGTATGCATTTTAGAATCTAATAAATCGGCCTCAACCTTGTGGTTGTTTTCCATCCTGAAGAATAATGAAGATCAAGCATTCATTGTTACCACAATGTTTATTCTACGACCATGGTTTCAATCCCTTGGGTCAACACCTGATGGTGGTTGTAGAATGAGCATTCTGTGGTAAATGCAAAAGTCTGATTTTCATCATTCATCAGGTATGGATATTGTTTAGGAGATAATCAATTACACCAGAATGAAAAATTGTTTTAGAAATAGCTCTGTATTTTCAGGCTATTTCAATTTATGAGATAGTGCATGGGATTTCCTCCCATGTAGATTGGAATATGCTCTAAATTGAGGAAATTTTTTTATCACTCTGATTTTATTTCTACAGGGTTGCTTTGCCATTTGGATGATGCATGTACATCCAACCCATGTCATGCTGATGCGATCTGTGACACCAGTCCCACCAATGGGTCTTACACTTGTTCATGTGCCTCTGGATACAAAGGAGTTGACTGCAGTGAAGATATTGATGAATGTGATCAAGGTAAGGAGAACGATATCTAGCCAAATCTTAATTGGTTCTATTTTATTTAATTAGTGCTTGTGAGGAGTTAATTTTAGTCGTATACTAATCATCAACCCTCTGTGCAGGTTTTCCATGTGAGCATGATGGAAAGTGTGTGAACACTCCTGGTTCCTTTGCTTGCAACTGCACCAAAGGATTCACTGGACCAAGATGCGAGACCAATGTGAATGAGTGTGAATCTCATCCTTGCCATAATGATGGGTCATGTTTGGACGATCCTGGGACTTTCAGATGTGTTTGTATGCCTGGTGAGCATCTGAAAAATCAATAATATTATTTACAATTTATTGCTGCTGCCTGCTTTATTCTGAACTGTAACTAAATTACCTTGTTTACAGGATTCACGGGGACGCAGTGTGAAATTGACATAGATGAATGTCAGATCAATCCTTGTCTCAATGGTGGCACTTGCAACGATCTCATTAATGCCTTCCGATGCACATGTGCACCAGGATTCACTGGAACCCGCTGCCAGAATAATATTGACGACTGTGCCTCTGCTCCATGCCAGCATGGTGGAATCTGTATTGATGCAATTAATTCTTACACCTGCAAGTGTCCTCCTGGATTCACTGGTGAGTATTTTTCAGAACTCATAAGTTCTCAGTTATAATATTTTGCTCTACAATCATGGGAGTTTCATTTCAGTACATAAAAATATTTCTTGAAGTTGATGTGTTTTTAGAATCAGAAATTTTATCAGATTTTCTGAAGGAGTTCATTGTTAAATGATTATCATTTTTGTAGAGTGTATTTTAAATTCATAACTCTCTCTGCAGGAACAAACTGTGAGGTGAACATCAATGATTGCCAAAGTTCTCCATGCCACAGAGGTGAATGTATTGATGGAGAGAATTCCTTCACCTGCTCTTGCCATCATGGATTCACTGGGAGGCTTTGCCAGACACAGGTATGCATTCTTATTCTCTCTACCTTCCTGGAAAAAATTATCCTGGATAAATTAATTAATTTCTTTCTGCTTTTGTGACTTTCTTATCTAGTTTTGGATGTCCAGTTAAATATGGCATGTATTTAAATTTCAGATCAATGAGTGTGATTCCAATCCATGCCAGTATGGAGGCCACTGTGAGGACTTAATCAATGGTTACCAATGCCGCTGCAAGCCTGGTACATCAGGGCATAATTGTGAAGTGAATGTGAATGAATGTTATAGCAACCCTTGTAGAAATGGAGCAACGTGTGTTGATGGCATCAATAGGTATGTTAATTACTTGTTCATAATTCATTTGCAGCTAACTTAGGCTTCAAGATTGAATGTGTACCTTAAGTCATATTTCTGAGATAAGAATTGGCAAACCTCAGGCTCATGTGTTTATGAATTTATTTTCAGGTACACTTGCGAGTGTGTCAGTGGCTTCACTGGCTCTCACTGTGAGACCAACATAAATGAGTGTGCATCTTCACCCTGTGCAAACGGTGGCCGCTGCATTGATCTCGTCAACAGCTTCCGCTGTGAATGCCCTCGAGGCTACTATGATGACCGTTGTCTCTCAGATGTAAATGAATGTGCCTCTCACCCTTGCATCAATGGTGGTACTTGCCGTGATGGAGTTGGACGGTTCACTTGCATCTGCCCTCCTGGTTATGGAGGAACTAGATGTGACATTGATATCGATGAATGTGCATCCAATCCCTGTCAGCATGGAGGAAAATGCCAGGAAAAAGGAATTGGAATGTAAGTGTTTTGTGAGATAGAAATCATCATTTCTTGATTTCTAAATGGTGAACTTACCTTGAAAAATTATTTGGTTTAGAAAATTGGAGAAATGTCGAGCTACCTTCAAGTCTAAAGAACGATTTTTAAAAAAGAATTCCTCTATTTTAGGTACATATGCATTTGTCCTGCGGGTTTCACTGGCTTGCGCTGTGAAACCAATATCGATGATTGCGCATCAGCTCCTTGTAAACATGGGGGTAGCTGCATTGACCTAGTCGCTGGATATCGTTGCATCTGTGAGGCTCCCTACACAGGTAATAATTTAACATAAGCTGCAAATTTTCTATAGTTCCATTCGTTTCATGCCTGTTCAGTGAATTTATGACAGAACCAAATAACTTCTGTATGGATGGAAATTAATATTTCACTCTTTTCAACAGGGGAAGACTGCTCTCAGAGATTAGATCCTTGCAATCCAAATCGTTGTCTCAATGGAGCCAGGTGTTCACCATCTCAGGATTTCCTGGACTTTGCCTGTGCATGTCCTCTTGGATATGTAGGACGTCTTTGTGGGGAGGATGTTGATGAATGTATGGCTTCTGCACCTTGCCGTAATGGAGCCACTTGTCACAACACAAATGGCTCTTACAGATGCGAATGTGCCAGAGGATATGAAGGAAGAGACTGTCTAACAAACACTGATGATTGTGCCAGCTGTAAGTGTTTTATACCTTCTCAGACATTTTTCAGAATCTTTCTTTGTATTATGCTACATAGATATATTCTTTTTGGCTCAGAATTCTTTTTGAGCAGTGAGTTCTTGTGGCTCTATCATTTAGAATATTATAAATTAGAAGTATCAATTTTAATGTCAAAATAACAAAAATTTTTAATATCCCCACTTGAAATTTGGGTTGTTGCTTATTCCATTTTTCCCTGAATGACTAACACTTAAATATTCTTTCCAGTTCCCTGTCAAAATGGAGGAACTTGCCTGGATGGAATCGGCTCATACAGCTGTCTTTGTGCTGATGGATTTGGTGGAGCACACTGTGAAACTGATATCAATGAGTGTGAGTCAAATCCATGCCAGAATGGAGCAGAATGTACCCAGTATGTCAACTCCTTTACCTGCACCTGTCCTCGTGGATTTTCTGGATCCACTTGTGCCACTAATGATGATGACTGTACTGAAAGCAGCTGCATGAATAATGGGCAGTGCATTGATGGAATCAACAATTACACCTGTGTCTGCGAACCTGGGTAAATAAAAATCTCCAAAAATCTAAGTTATTGTCATATTTCAATGAATGTATAGATCTCTCTTAAATGAAAATATTCCAAAACCAATTATTTTGATTTTAACATGCATATTTACTAAATCTCACAATTTATTCTGCAGCTTTACTGGTTCAAATTGTCAATACCGCATCAACCAATGTGAAAGTGCTCCATGTAAAAATGGAGGTCTATGCCAGGATCATGGAGGTAGATTCTTTAAATGCCGCTGTCCTTATGGCTATGAAGGAGAGCTGTGTGAAAGGACGGTAGATTGGTGCTCTGTCAACCCATGTGCCAATGATGCCACTTGTAACCAAAAAGATAACACCTTCAGCTGTACTTGTGGACCTGGTTGGACAGGAGGCCTTTGTGATGTGGAGATGGTCTCTTGCAGGGATGCTGCTAATCGCAAAGGTATGAAAGTAACCACAAAAATCAAATATAACCAGCTTCTTCCAAAAGTATTTCATAATCCTGTTTCTTCATGAAAGAGTTTTCATATATTTGTAGTAGATTTTTTGATAAGTAATACAGCCTTCTGCTGAAATTTGCTTATTTATATGTTAGTTAGGAAGAAATAAATGTTTCATTGCCCAAGAGTTCATATTTATCTATTAATTTTATCAGGTGTGTCTGTGGAAAGGCTATGCAACAATGGAACTTGTGAGGATGTTGGAACGAGCCACCGTTGCCGCTGTTTGGATGGGTTCACAGGTTCCTACTGCCACATAGAAACAGATGAGTGTGCTTCATCTCCTTGTCAGAATGGAGCTACCTGCAAAGACTTGGTTGCTGGTTACACTTGTGTTTGTCCATCTGGTTTTGAGGTTAGTGTCTATGGTTAATTTTTATCCCTTTAAAAGGATTTCCTTTATCTATAAGAACTGGAAAGATACACTTCTATTTTAGTAATGTTATTTTCTGAGTTTGATTAATTTTTGTTTATATGTACGGATTTTGTCTTCATTTATCATATCAATTATTTATGTAATTTATTTGTATTTCCTGTTGCCATAAGATATTCCCTGTTTAAAGCTTTCAAAGCTAACTCTATGATTATTTGAAACAGGGACGGACCTGTGAGCTGGATGTTGATGAGTGCCGCCCAGATCCTTGTCAAAATGGAGGAACTTGCCATGATCTTCCTGCCACATTCTCCTGTTCCTGCCCTCCTGGTACTCTTGGTCTTCTCTGTGAGATTAACGTGGATGACTGTGCATTAGGGAGACCTGGCTATGGAGCATGTCATAACAATGGCTCATGCAGGGACCGTGTTGGTGGTTTTGAGTGTGTTTGTCCGCCTGGCTTTGTGGGTCCTCGTTGCGAAGGAGACATCAATGAGTGTCTGTCACAGCCATGTTCTCCTCAGGTAAGATGAGTTTCTTTTTATGTCTTTTTCTTTATATTTTCTGTTCTGTAGGAATTCATTACTTTCATCAGTATTCCTGTTACTGGACTGAATTGTCACATTTATCATGTTAAAATTTACCTCAAATTTTCAACAAGTTGTTTAACTTTAATTAAATTAAAGATAAAATGCCACTATGAAATCATTTTCTGCAAATGTGCTGTCAAGTAGCAGAAATTATTTCACATGTTTTATATCACCAATTTTGTGTTTTACTCATCAGGGAACTTTGGACTGTGTTCAACTTGTGAATGACTTTCTGTGTAACTGCCGTCCTGGTTATATGGGTCGCAGATGTGAGTCTCGTGTGGATTTCTGCGAACGGTCTCCCTGCCAAAATGGTGGAGTTTGCGGTCCTCCTGATGTACGCCATTATCCACGCCAAGGCTCAAGAAGGCACCAATTTCCTCTCCCAACTCATTCTTGCATCTGTCCAGAGGGCTATCATGGTCGAAACTGTGAATTCCACGGTAGAGGCTGTGAGTCTGCCCCTTGCCGATCAGGAGGGACATGCCTTCCAGACGCAGTTGGTTCCAGTGGCCGTGGATATGTCTGCATGTGTCCTCCAGGTACCACTGGTAGCCTCTGTGAAATTGACTCAGTAGATGAGTGTAACCCAAATCCATGTCGTCAAGATGGAGTTTGTCAGGACAGACCAGGTGGCCATGTTTGCCTTTGTCCTCCCAAATGGGCTGGCAAAGACTGTGAAATATATGATCCTACATTCAGGGGTGGTGTTGGTTGGCCATTGAAGAAGAGAGAAGAAAATGTAAGACGAACCACAACTGCAGCTCCTGCCCCGAGGTTTGACTTTGATGCAGCTCTTGAAAGAGAGAGGCAGAAATGCATTGAGAAAGGATGTAGAGAAAGAGCTGGTGACATGAGATGTGATGAGGAATGTAATAAGTTTGCTTGTGATTTTGATGGTGCAGACTGTTCTCTTGGAAGAAACCCTTGGAGGAATTGTACTGCACCTATCAACTGCTGGGAGGTGTTCATGAATGGCATTTGTGATCCTCAATGTAACAATCCAGGATGTCTCTATGATGGCAGAGACTGTGAAAATGTACTCCATCCTTGCAAGTAAGTTTTGTTGGAATTGTTCTTATTATTCTTCAGTTTTTTATTTATTTTTTTTTTGGCTACAAGTGTTTACATCATTGCTATGGAGTTCTTATTATTTCCCTCTCTTTCAGTCCTAATTATGATGCATACTGTCAGCAACACTTTGCTAATGGCCACTGTGATTATGGCTGTAACAATGCTGAGTGTAACTGGGATGGTCTTGATTGTGAAGCTACCAAACTTCCTGACTTGGCTGAGGGTGCAATCTCAGTAGTTGTTCTCATGGATACTGGATCTTTCCTCAATAACAGAGTTCCATTTTTACGTGAAGTTGGACATGCATTACGTACTAATTTGAGGTGAGATATTGTCTCTCTAGTTGCTAAAATCACACTTTCTGTTTGTGTGTGCAAATAAAAAAGGAATTTTTGTTATCTTAATGAAATGATAGTATTATAGCAATCAGAAAAGTTGCATTTTTGAGTATTTTAAATAAATCTTTAAATTGTTCCTTTTACTTTCAAGAAGTTTCATTTTCACAACTCTATCTTAATTTCAAATGGTTTTAATATTTAACAGGGTGAAGAAGGATGATGAAGGCAGAGATATGGTTTATCCATGGACTTACAAACAGAGTGACCCTAGACCTGCTTATCCCCCTGGATCTCGTGGTGTCATGGTTTACCTAGAGATTGACAATCGTAGATGCATTGTTGAGGAAAATGCTTCTTGTTTCACCTCAGCTAAAGAAGTAAGACTTAGGATAATTTAAAATTGAGTCTTCTAGGACATGTCTCTTTGAAAATATGCTGTATTTTAATTGATACTCATTATTTCTATTATTCACTTTTTAGGCTGCTGATTACCTAGCTGCAACAGCTGCAACTCACACTCTATCAACAACTTTCCCAATTGTACAAGTCCGTGGAGAATTTGGACCTGGTGATGACATTCCAGAGGGTGGTGGTGACATACGTACAAACACTAAATATGTTGTCATCGGCTTTGTTGTGGTCATTGTGCTGGGATTATTGGCTGGAGTTCTTGCCAAAGCCCAAAGAAAGAGAGCACATGGAGTCACTTGGTTCCCAGAAGGATTCTTACGTAACAACAGGTTCGTAGACTTCTATATAGGTGGCATTCTATACCAGACCCTTATTTACATTATTATATGAAATTGTCTAATAAATTACTTAAGTGTGAACAATAATTGTTCTAGTGGGCAAAGAAGGAGGTCTCGTCGCCGTGGACCTGATGGACAGGAGATGAGAAACCTTAACAAACAGCCATCTTGCATGGATGTTGGAATTGATGGAATGGGTGTAGTAGGAGGAATGGGACACCTTTCTGGACCTCAGCCTCATCTCCATCATCATATCCATCCTGGAATACCTCCACCTCCCATACATGGGACAACTCCAGATGGCCCCATGACTCATTGGTCAGATGAAGGGGAAGAGGAAGACGAGGATGGTGACTCTGACCATCTACATCTCGCACCTCCTAAGAGACCAAGAGCTGCTGAAGCCCATGGTCCTGGAGCTGCTGGTTATGCTAGTGACCACACTGTGGTCACAGAGTATGAAGACTCAGAGCCAAGGATGGGTTGGGGAATTGGAGGAGATCATATGGGAGACACTGGTGCTGTCCTTACACCCCCAAGCCTGGTAAGTTTACCTTTCCGAGTAAATTTTATGTCTAGCTTGCTATTGAAACAATAGGAATAGATGTAATTCAATACCTCTTTATTACAGGAGGCATCTCATCAGGATCTAGAAAATCGTGTTCCACCTGGTATGACTCCACTAATGGTTGCTGCAATCCGTGGTGGAGTTGGACTTGACACTGGAGAGGAGGGTGAAGAAGGTGATGGTAGTAGTGGAGGTGGAGAAGCTGCTGCTGCCATTGCTGAGCTTGTTGCTCAAGGGGCAGAGCTTAATGCTACAATGGAAAAGACAGGAGAAACTTCATTACATCTTGCTGCTAGGTATGCTCGTGCTGATGCAGCCAAAAGGTTACTGGATGCTGGAGCTGATGCAAATGCACAAGACCATACTGGCAGAACTCCTTTGCATGCAGCTGTGGCATCTGATGCAATGGGAGTATTCCAGGTGAGTCATTTTTATGATTCCTCGTCATTTATTAGCTGTTAGAAGATATTTCTGTTCTTAATTTATTACAGTAGCTTTTTGAATATTGATTTAGAAATAAGGAAATCCAGAGGTTGCTATACAGTGCTATAGGACAATTTTAGTATTATTTTTTAATAGCTGATACCTTTAAAATGCTATAGTCATGGTGTGGGTTTAGTTATTAAATATTTTTCTTTTGTGAAAATGAGCACTGTCAACTTAGCTTATTCTGAATTATCCTAATTTAAAATTTTTTAGTGTACTTTATTCCACCATGTTTATTTTTAAATTTCTTACTTATAGTCACATCTGTGATAATTAGCATTTCCATTTGGGAAATTCAGTCTAGTAAAGGTGCCAATCAAAATAATTGATTAGGAAGAACTAATGAATCTGTGATTTTGGATGACAGGAGATTATTAAATATGGTATATCTGAGTATTAGTGAAAGTCAAGTTTAGAAAATGATATCATAGCAATGAATCATCAGTAATGACTCAGTAGTAACTTACTGTTGGGATAGTGTTAATTGATTATTTTTATTAAAGCTAAGTTTCAAATAGGATGTTATGATTCTGAAATATTAATTACAAGCAACCTTTCCTTGCAATTATTTAGATATTTTTATGTGTGCCTCATTTTATTGAAATGATTAATCTTTATTGAATATTTTTGATGTTGGCCATTATAACTTATGAATTTTATTTTTAATTACTCTTCCTGACTTGCATGGTTGTGAGGAGATGCACTATACCTTTTTAGTGTATTAATCATCTCCAGTACTCTAGTTAATACTCAATTTATGAAATGTGAAATTATTTGTTTCAGATTCTCTTGCGAAACAGAGCTACTAATTTGAATGCAAGAATGCTTGATGGCACTACTCCTTTGGTGCTAGCAGCTCGTCTTGCCATTGAAGGTATGGTCGAGGATCTCATAAATGCAGACGCAGACATAAATGCAGCTGATAATGGAGGAAAGACAGCATTACATTGGGCAGCTGCTGTCAACAATGTTGATGCTGTTAACACATTGTTGGCTCATGGAGCCAATAGAGATGCTCAAGATGACAAGGTTAGTTCTTCACAGCTTTTTGTAAATATCTAATGCTTATGGTGATCAGTTCTTATAAGGCTGCTGAATTGAAGGACTGTAGATTTGCTTGATCGCATGATGAGTAGTTTATATCCCATAACTTAGTTGCTCTTTTTTTCAAGTAGTCAGAAATAAAGAAGTATACTGATGGAAAATGAACACTTGTTCAGTTTCAGTTAATGTACTACTAACATAATTACAACTGATGTAATTTTTATTTCTCATATTCTTACATTATACCAAAAACAGACTTAAAATTTTTTAATTTGATGATAAGAAAATAATTTTGATTGTTTTAATATGTTTTAATAATTCCTTGAGCAAGGGATTTTAAAAGAAATAGTGGACTTCTAGAAAGAAATTTGTCATTATCTAATGTAATTTTTTGTTTTATTCAGGATGAGACTCCATTGTTTCTTGCTGCAAGAGAGGGTAGTTATGAAGCTTGCCGTGCACTACTTGACCATCATGCTAATCGTGAAATAACAGACCACATGGATCGTTTGCCAAGGGATGTGGCTCAGGAGCGTCTCCATCATGACATGGTTCGTCTCCTGGATGAGCATGTTCCCAGACCTCCTGCACATCATCATCATCACCACACCCACTCTCAACCACACACTGCTGCTGGGAATGGCTCCATACTCCCAGCAACATCTGTTGCTGGACCTACTGGCACACCTTCTCGTCCTACTGTTGTTGGTGGAAGGATTGGTGGTGCTGGAGGAGGTTCCAAATCTAAAAAGCGCCCAAAAGCAAATGCTTCACCATCCAGTCCGGGTGAGGGAGATGCTGGTATTCCAGGTGGGGCTGCTGCACCTTCTGGTGCTGTTGTTAGGCGGAAACCAAGTACCAAGAAGAAGAGGCCAACTGTTACAGAAGCTCAGAGAACAGCAGAAGCTGCAGCTGCATCATTGTCATCAGGATCACCATCATCGTCTGGTGCATCACCAGCCCATTCTCTGGAATCACCACCATCTTTGTGCTCACCAAGAACAGTTGGTAGCCTTCCAGATGCCACAGCAGCAACTCCTGGGCCATTTGATGGTGCAGCAGGTGCTTATGCTGTGGCTGCTGCAACGGTGGGCAATGGAATTGGAGGGACTGTTGTTCCAGGGATGACTATCCCAGCAAAACAACCACCGTCATATGAAGATTGTATGAAGGCAATAGCTGGTGCCAATGCAGCTCAAGAGGGCCAGTATTATGGTGTTGGTCCTTACCAAGCTGTTGGAGGGGCACCACCACCACCACCTCCTCCTCTGCAGCAGCAACAACATTTGCGTGTGACTTCTCCATCTGGAGGTCAAGTTGGAGGATTCCTTCCTTCTCCTCCACCTGCGCAGCAAGTACCAAGGCAGCCTTCTCCTGCAAAAGCAAGGCCTGCTGGCAATGTTGCATTATTGCGAACTGCTACTCACCAGCAAGCCATGGCCTCCATGGCTGCAGGGTCATCAGTAGGGCCTTTTGGAGACTTTCCACCAGAAGCCACAACAATGCAGCATCAGCAGCAGCCGCAACAACCTTATGGTTTGCAGGCACAGCAGCAATCTCAGCAGCAGCCCCAGACAACTGTGTTGCAGTCACAGCAGCTGGGAGCCACCAATGTAGGATTGCCGGGTAATCCACGTCAGCACCACCAGTACTATCCTCACTACCTCACCCCTCCATCACAACATTCACAGGGTGAGGGAGGCAATGGATTAGCTGGTAGTCCTGGTACTCCAACTCATCCAGCTCAGTACAGCCATCACAGTTTATTACATCCACCAGAGAATTTCCCTACTCCTTCACCAGAATCTCCAGGGCACTGGTCATCATCATCCCCACGGTCTAATTCAGATTGGTCTGAAGGCGTATCAAGTCCAGTTTATGCATCTCATCCACCTCCACAGGCCACACTACAGAAGCAACAGGAGGCTATATATTTATAAAACATGTAGATAACAGAGCTGTAAATAGCAGCTTTGGGTTCTAAGCATGCTGTTGGTTTGGACATCTTTTATTAAGCAGCCAACATGTTGTTTTCTGTTTGTAAGGTGCCTTATCCTTGCCAGGAAGTTTATCAAGAGTGTATTATAGTTTAAACTCTGTTGCCATGCACTGTTTGTGTGCGATGTCTTGACGAAGGAGGACTGTGATTAATTTCTGTTTATTTTTATAGGAAAAGTGCATAATTTTTTAATCTCCCCCACCTGTATTTCTGAATCTCATTTGGTAATTGGATAGAATTATTCCATTACTCAAGTGCTCAAGTCTGTGTCATCAATATGTCAGTGAGTGATTGTGTGCGTGTGTGTGTTTGTTACAATTTCTTAAGATTTTGTGTGAGAATTCATGACTTCATGCATGACTTATATTTGTTTTCATCAAAAAACTGACTGATTCAGAGACAGTGATTGAACGCTGCTGAAACTTGGATGGGAGGACAAATATGAAGTTTGGACAACATAATGTTGGTTAGCAAATGTGCCTTTGCATCGTGCCTTTGGTATAAAAGAGGATATTTTTTATCTTTCATTGCCCCCCTTTCAAGGGACAGAATTGTTTTTATCTAATAAATATTATAAAGAGAATACAAAGGTACAATATTAATGAATATTCCATCATAGTGTTCAGGATATGAATAACTAGGAATTTCACTGTAAATACTTATTTTTATGTTGTACAAAGTAGACTTTAATTGTTTCAATGNAGAAAATAATTTTGATTGTTTTAATATGTTTTAATAATTCCTTGAGCAAGGGATTTTAAAAGAAATAGTGGACTTCTAGAAAGAAATTTGTCATTATCTAATGTAATTTTTTGTTTTATTCAGGATGAGACTCCATTGTTTCTTGCTGCAAGAGAGGGTAGTTATGAAGCTTGCCGTGCACTACTTGACCATCATGCTAATCGTGAAATAACAGACCACATGGATCGTTTGCCAAGGGATGTGGCTCAGGAGCGTCTCCATCATGACATGGTTCGTCTCCTGGATGAGCATGTTCCCAGACCTCCTGCACATCATCATCATCACCACACCCACTCTCAACCACACACTGCTGCTGGGAATGGCTCCATACTCCCAGCAACATCTGTTGCTGGACCTACTGGCACACCTTCTCGTCCTACTGTTGTTGGTGGAAGGATTGGTGGTGCTGGAGGAGGTTCCAAATCTAAAAAGCGCCCAAAAGCAAATGCTTCACCATCCAGTCCGGGTGAGGGAGATGCTGGTATTCCAGGTGGGGCTGCTGCACCTTCTGGTGCTGTTGTTAGGCGGAAACCAAGTACCAAGAAGAAGAGGCCAACTGTTACAGAAGCTCAGAGAACAGCAGAAGCTGCAGCTGCATCATTGTCATCAGGATCACCATCATCGTCTGGTGCATCACCAGCCCATTCTCTGGAATCACCACCATCTTTGTGCTCACCAAGAACAGTTGGTAGCCTTCCAGATGCCACAGCAGCAACTCCTGGGCCATTTGATGGTGCAGCAGGTGCTTATGCTGTGGCTGCTGCAACGGTGGGCAATGGAATTGGAGGGACTGTTGTTCCAGGGATGACTATCCCAGCAAAACAACCACCGTCATATGAAGATTGTATGAAGGCAATAGCTGGTGCCAATGCAGCTCAAGAGGGCCAGTATTATGGTGTTGGTCCTTACCAAGCTGTTGGAGGGGCACCACCACCACCACCTCCTCCTCTGCAGCAGCAACAACATTTGCGTGTGACTTCTCCATCTGGAGGTCAAGTTGGAGGATTCCTTCCTTCTCCTCCACCTGCGCAGCAAGTACCAAGGCAGCCTTCTCCTGCAAAAGCAAGGCCTGCTGGCAATGTTGCATTATTGCGAACTGCTACTCACCAGCAAGCCATGGCCTCCATGGCTGCAGGGTCATCAGTAGGGCCTTTTGGAGACTTTCCACCAGAAGCCACAACAATGCAGCATCAGCAGCAGCCGCAACAACCTTATGGTTTGCAGGCACAGCAGCAATCTCAGCAGCAGCCCCAGACAACTGTGTTGCAGTCACAGCAGCTGGGAGCCACCAATGTAGGATTGCCGGGTAATCCACGTCAGCACCACCAGTACTATCCTCACTACCTCACCCCTCCATCACAACATTCACAGGGTGAGGGAGGCAATGGATTAGCTGGTAGTCCTGGTACTCCAACTCATCCAGCTCAGTACAGCCATCACAGTTTATTACATCCACCAGAGAATTTCCCTACTCCTTCACCAGAATCTCCAGGGCACTGGTCATCATCATCCCCACGGTCTAATTCAGATTGGTCTGAAGGCGTATCAAGTCCAGTTTATGCATCTCATCCACCTCCACAGGCCACACTACAGAAGCAACAGGAGGCTATATATTTATAAAACATGTAGATAACAGAGCTGTAAATAGCAGCTTTGGGTTCTAAGCATGCTGTTGGTTTGGACATCTTTTATTAAGCAGCCAACGTGTTGTTTTCTGTTTGTAAGGTGCCTTATCCTTGCCAGGAAGTTTATCAAGAGTGTATTATAGTTTAAACTCTGTTGCCATGCACTGTTTGTGTGCGATGTCTTGACGAAGGAGGACTGTGATTAATTTCTGTTTATTTTTATAGGAAAAGTGCATAATTTTTTAATCTCCCCCACCTGTATTTCTGAATCTCATTTGGTAATTGGATAGAATTATTCCATTACTCAAGTGCTCAAGTCTGTGTCATCAATATGTCAGTGAGTGATTGTGTGCGTGTGTGTGTTTGTTACAATTTCTTAAGATTTTGTGTGAGAATTCATGACTTCATGCATGACTTATATTTGTTTTCATCAAAAAACTGACTGATTCAGAGACAGTGATTGAACGCTGCTGAAACTTGGATGGGAGGACAAATATGAAGTTTGGACAACATAATGTTGGTTAGCAAATGTGCCTTTGCATCGTGCCTTTGGTATAAAAGAGGATATTTTTTATCTTTCATTGCCCCCCTTTCAAGGGACAGAATTGTTTTTATCTAATAAATATTATAAAGAGAATACAAAGGTACAATATTAATGAATATTCCATCATAGTGTTCAGGATATGAATAACTAGGAATTTCACTGTAAATACTTATTTTTATGTTGTACAAAGTAGACTTTAATTGTTTCAATGGCCAAGAAGCCACAGAGAATTGCCTATGTAAGGCCTGTACTTATGAGGATATGGGCTACATACTCATTTTATTTTAAGTATACATAATTGTTTCTATTGATCTTTTATCTCTAAATTTTTAACCTAGTTTTGGCTGTAAAATTTTACCAAAGTGATTTTTAAGAATTGTCTATCAAAATTTTTCTTGTGGCACATTGAAATGCTTTGTTTTCATTCTGTCTTGTAAATATTTATTTTCCAGTTATTTCATTCCAAAATGTGTTTTTATAATGATGGAAAGTGGAGGGACCTAGTTCCAATGACTCATGTTCTGTGGACAGACTAATTTGGTGCTCCCAGTTTTATTTTGTGAGAAAATAGAATTGATGAAATCTTGCGTTGGAAAAGGAGTAGCTTTTTGGAACTGTAATTTGTAAACAATGATAATGACTCTGGACCAGTTTGTGATAATTTAAAATTGTCCACATAACAAGGATGTAAAATTTTATTTGTAAATTTCATTCTGCTTTCATATGCTCTTATATATAGTGTTGGTTAACATTTTAGCTGATCCATAGTTCTGTCTTTGCCCAACAAGTTTTGTTTTCTTTTTATAATGTAAAAAGTGCTCTGCAATGTTAATCCATGAAAGGAGAGATTAAGTTAACGAGTGCCCAGCCAGGCATATTCATGGTGATCAGTTTGTATTTTAGAATACGAAAATAAAGTGTATTTGTATTAGCTGGTGTTTTTTTCCTAGAATTTCCCAGAAAATCATATGTATGTACATAAATGTAATGTATTATATTTTCGATCCATTTTTTACTTTTTCTTAGAAAGTTCTTTATCTTCAAAGTAAAATCATTATTTTCATATTTCATTTCTCTTATGTACACAACATTTATGATAGCCATTCAGGTGGTGGCTAGCCAATAGCTCCTTCAGTTAAGGTTCACATTCAACACTCATACCCTGTGAGTTGTACAGTCCCTTATGGCTAAGTTTTCTATACTGTAGCTGCTCTTGTGTGCACCATTGCTTCAGACATCTGTACATGGCCATTTATTTCTTCGACTACTTCTTCTCAGGGTTCCTCTATCAACTCAGATTTTTCTTTAACTTCATCTTCCTAACTGCTTTTACTTTTTTCTTTAAGTTTTACCATAAGACTTTTATCTATCGTCTCTATTAATTCAAGTTAGTGCATTATAAAAATACGTATTTTCACTTCATGAACCTTGAATAAGTAAATTGAATCAAGTTTTTTGTGAAAAAGGGCTATCAGTATTTCATAGTATATCATGTTCAGTGAGAAAGAAAGAATTGGAATGTATCAATTATTTGTCTGTTATTCAATGTATTTTAGTCATTTCTATTATAGCAGCTTCAACATAGTCAGTCTAATAAATTCTGGATGAAATTTATGTTAAAACTGTCATAAATTCATTCTGAAAAGTATTAGTAGACTGCCCAGCCTCATGCACTTAAAGATAAATAAAGTTACTAAAAATCATAGATGGTTAGATTAAAGTGACTTGCTTATCTGTTTACTTAGAAATGCTCACTATATCTCTTGAGTTCCATGATAAATCAGCCTCATTGTTACATATATAAAAAAAAATTTAGTAGATATTAAACATTAAAACACTCCATTAGAGTGATATGTTTAATATGATAATTACCACAAGGTTACCCCTGACTCATCATAGTTTTACATGATTTACCTGACTTTACATAGTTTTAGTAGATATTAATTTACATTGTCCCACTGACTTCCAATCAACTTCCAAACTTGAATAAACCCCTAGCAATATTATTTAGACTATTTCAGGTCAATATCAATGAAGTAAGCAAACTAGCATGTCATACATTGTAGAAAGATTTCTTGGGGTTTCAACCAGGTAATGTCTGAGGATATTACCCGGTTGAAATAGTTGGACATATCTTTGGTTGGTTGTGAAATTGTTGGACATATCTATAGGACTGGACCCAGGAAGATGCCCATTATCTGGGTTCCCTGGGTTCTGTGGGAAAAAGTCTATCTTAACTTTGAGTTGTAATGTGTGAAATGAGAAAAGATCTCGTCATTTCCCACCGTATCTGCTGTAGGAAGATTTCTTGGATTTTCAACCAGGTAATATCCTCAGACATCAGAAATCTTCCTACAGCAGATATGTCAGGAAACGACGAGATCTTTTCTCATTTCACACATTACAACTCAAAGTTAAGATAGACTTATTTCCCACAGAACCCAGATAATGGGCATCTTCCTGGGTCCAGTCCTATAGATATGTCCAACAATTTCACAACCAATCAAAGATGAGTAGTTATAGTATAATCATCACTGATTGGTCTCCCTCCCTGTGCTGTAAAAGATGTAATATTACTTGATCCACCTCCTCAGCTGTGAAGATAAATTTAATAGAATCTAATGAGCATGACAAGAAGGTTAATGGATGGTTATAATACCAGTTATTTAGACTATCATTAATTTATTTATGAACTCATTTTTAAAGTTAGTTCCTTGAGTTCCTTTCTGTTGAGGATGAAGACAAATCTTAGTTTGAAAATTTGACTTAAAATATTTCATTAGGTACCTGAAAAACTTTCCTAAGGTTAATGAAAAAATTTTTACCCTCAGATAATAAGTTCAGATGTATAGAAAAAATATGCATTCATCATATCTTATATATTATATCATACCATATTTTAAAAATATATTGGAGGCTGAATTAATTATGTCAACTTCAATGTTTGTGACATGTAAGCATAAACAAACCGCTTTATGAAATTGCTCATCTAAAAGTTTCATCCTTCATGAGGATTATTAGTTTAAATTTGAGAAAAATGATAGCTCAAAAATACATTAGATACAGAAAATGTATTATGTATCTGTTGTAAATGCCTTTTGATTTAAGAGAAAGTCTGGCAGGTCTGAAAAAAACAAATACTTTACTTAAGTAACTCTGAAAAGTCTTGAATCTTCTTAAAGAGATTTTATTTCAGAATTGTCTGTTGTAAAGAATGATAAAAATACAGCATATTTCTCTGGTCATCAAAGGTATCAATAGTAAAATGGTGTATATTTATATGGAATATTTTTTTGAGAGTCAAACTAAACCGAATTAATTAGGAGCATTTTTTTTGGTGGAGTATTAATATAATATCAATTATTATTTGATGCAACTATTAGTAGAAATTGCATGACCAACAAACAGCTGCCAGAAATATTGTGCTACACATAGGAAATGTATATTGAAAGAAAAAATTCAGTAAAATGAATACAGTCCAGGGAGATCTGGTGGAACTTCATAACGATGAGAGTAAATACAATACGTGTATAAGCAAGTCCACTGTTTGTGGACTTGCTTGTACACGTATTGTATTAAATACTCTCGTCAAAAAATTCAGTGCCATTCCTACAGGTATAGTAGGCTCGAAATGGCTTCTTCCACTAGCTCTAGTAATTGGATATGAAATGGTTCTACTTATATATGAATATTACTTTATTTGGTTATTTTCTCCATGTCATTAAAATTTTTCTGACCCTTTGCCAAACACCCAACAGAAATGCTTACATTTTTAGAAGTTTTAACAAGAAAAAAGAAATGTTTTAACAAGAAAAATATTGAATGATCTTCACATATATTTCATCTTTTACACTAATATCTTTCATATAATAATTGGGTTGGGAAGCTGGGAGAGGGATAAGGAAAATAGGTTGTTAACACAGCTGGTATGAAAATTATTAATGTCACCAAAATATGACTAATATATGATGGAACTAATAAGCACAACTTAATTGGACCTTAGGTTAGAAGTGATCATCATCGTGTCAATGACTAAATTATCATATATTACTTCTTCATTTTTCTGACAACATAAAAAATATTTACAAATCCTTTTCTTTCGCTTCCAACCATTTTCCTAATCCTTCATTTCTACTAATAATATATATTAGTATAACATGATAATAACATAAAATAACCTTACTTTAACACATTTAAAGCAGTAGACTCACACGTGATTAATTCAGTTTTCATTTGAGAATTGGACAACTCGTGTAAACACACACATGGTTTAGTTATGAGAGTCTTCCTTTGTTGTTGGTGTTGGAAACAGTTACCATCTGTAGAATACAATAGTCTGCCTGATCCAGCAAATTGGTTCAATCTGCTGTTACTTTTTGAGGTCTCATCACAATGCATAGAATTTCAATAGTGAAAGGTAGTTTTTTTAACATCCTTTCTAACAAAAAATTTAAGTTAGCTGTAAATCATACATTCATTACAAACCAGACTTTACTAACAGCTATGAATATGTTGGAAAACCCATTTAGCTGCATCAAAAATGATACTTTTATTTAGCCATAACAGGTTGTATAAAAACAGCAATGGGCACTGTCAAATTAGAAAAGGAATTTTAAAATATAAACAGAAAAGAAGATCAAAAGCTGTAAATAAAGCTATATATTATTGAGGCAGAATGTTGCAGGACACATAGGTAAAGAATATGGGAATGATTAGAAAGATGAACATATTTGTGAGTTTTCTGCATTGCTAATTTGTTATGCACTGTTTACTGAGTTTCAAATGTTTACTGAATTCTTTGGAAGCAGGTGTGAATTCTACTTCACATAGGTAACCCAATATAAAATTAAGGAAGAGTGAGAATCTTTAAAGACCAGAAGAGAGGTTGCCTAGGCATTCAACAAGAAACATGTATTACTTTGATAGCACTTTTTCATAATGAGAATTATTTAAGTGTGGCCCCGTAGCATTTCCCCTAAAGGAATCCATAATTTATATGTGAGACTATATGGGCACAGTAAATGGCAAGGAGAGAATCAAGGGAAACCATTTTAAATAATCTTCCATGCATAATCTCCTTTATTTCAAAATAATTAGGAAGATTCCTTCATTTATCTTTTGTGAGGTTTTCTTTAACATCTGTAATCTCGACTAAACCATGTAAACTCTTATTTCAAGTAACCTATTTTGTGTACTTTTCTTTTTCACTAAGATATCACACCAATTCCCTACTAACCTTCAATATTATCTCTTTCTAGCCTATGAGTAATCTTAAGATTACTCTATGGGCAGAGGTTAAATGTCAAATTGATAAACCTTCCATTTCCTCAGATCCTTATTGACCAATTGCAGATTTTAAACCATGTCACTTGAGTTCTTCTCCAGTTTTAATAAAATTTGCTTGTTGAAACGTCCATAGGAATAAATTACAGATGGAAACATACTTGTTACTAAGATTCAGTCTCATTGCATTGTCTTTAACAGATCCAGTGAGAAGTAAGGTTCAAAACACAAAAGTTAAAGTTTCCATCCTAAGCAAGAAGAATGTGACTGGTCATTATGAAACTTATTTTTCTACTAAACAAATATCTGAAGATCTACCTCAGGTTTTGAAGATTGATTTTGAGCATGGAGTTATGGAATCAGATGGATTGAAAATATCTGACATAAGGACTGAGATAAAAGGTACTGTAGAATATTTTAAAGAATTTATACTTCCTAAATTCAACAGAAGTGGTTTTATTTCAATGCAGGCTATGAAATAAAGATAAGAACTTTGTTGTCTTTTATTACTATTAAAGCTTCCGAACTGGTTATTAAAGTTTCAGACTGAGCAGAATACCTGGGCGATCACTCTTTCAGTTCTTAAGGTTTCTAACTCTTCCCTCTCTTTATATCCTACTCTGTAACTGAAATAATCTACATTATTTCCATTCAACTCTAACAGACATAGTCACCATGCACGCCAAATTAATGATATTCGTTAGTATGACCACTTACCCTTTCCCTAAAAGTCCCCCAAAAATCTATTTCTGTAATGTGTAATTAAGTTCTTGTAATTATCAAAAGCTGCAACTCTACTGAATCATTCAAAAGCAAGGTCATGCACCTGCTAACTCGAATGGCTTAATGTAGCATCTTTGAATACCTGAATGACAATTTTTAGTCTATCTTGATGTAAGTAATATTTAATCTAGATACCAATAAGAAATGTATCTTAAGTAACTTACATGTTATTGATTCAATCTATCTCTTCTCTTTGCATATTTTTTGTATTCATATTTGTGTGATGATACTAAATTATGTTGACCTATACTGCTTTAATGCAGTTTTTTGTTAAGTACATTTGAATCTGAATTTAATTACAAACGAAATTCAGAGAACTGATTTAGAAAAATATTTAATATGGTTCAACTTCAGAGGCACAAATTTATATAGTCAATTTGACATAGGATCTTTTTATATTGATTTCAGTTCCTCCTCCCCTCCCTGTTGACTACAAGTTGTTTCCTGGAATTGGTTACTATAAATTTCATGTTAAACCAGCTAGTAACTTTGATGATGCAGTGTCCATCTGTTTCAAAGAAGGTGGATATCTTGCTATTATCAACTCAAAAGAAGAATCAGATGTTTTGAAATCCCTGCTTAATAAGAATCCAGAGACTAAATTCTATCCATACCCATTTTCATATCTTGGATTCCATGACCGCTACAAAGAGGGAGAATTTGTGACAATATTTGGTAAGACTCAAAATGAACACTTTTAACTTTTTGATTTACAAGTTGGAGAACCATCATTTTTGGTATGTAATGAAGAATTAACAGCAATTACTTAATTAGTACATGTGATGATGGTGTAATTTTCTGAAAGCAATTTTGTTTTACGTATACATAATTTTGCAGAATATTTACCCATACTGTGCATCAAGTTTGATGTTTAATAAGTTCTACCTGATTAATGCTTTGACTTCCACTTAATATAAAGTTCAAGGCACAATGTTGGTGTCAGTGGGCATCAGTATTAGTTCTAAAGAGGTATATAAACCTATCTTTTGTCTTAGTATCATAAGACACTTGTATGTATGTGAAAATAGTATTTTTAAGTGAGATCATGAATGCTGCTGGTTTAATAGCAGATAGTTAAGTATTAAAATGAATTTATCTCTTTTGAGTATCTTTCTGTACTTTAATAGGCCAACCATTGAGTGATACTGGATTCACAAAGTGGGCTAGTCACCAAGAACCAAATGGAGGTGAAAAAGAGAACTGTGGAACTTTGAATCATAATGGTGGACTGAATGATTACTTTTGTAATTTAGAGCTACCATTTATCTGCGAATATGAACTTTCTTGGATTATCAACTAAACATTCTATGAAGAGGAAGTATCTAATTGAAGTTATTATTTTATAGTGTAAATGAAATACTTCTTCTTTTCAAAATTGTGAATTTTTCCTTAAGAGTTGGTTCAGTAGGTTAACCATAACTTCAAAAATTTCAAACCAGCCCATTTAGAGAATGTAATATCACTATAGAATAATAAATTCTAAATATTTGCATTTGAAATATTTAGTAAAATAATCAGCTAAATAAAATTTAAGTTTAATAAGNAAATGTGCTGTCAAGTAGCAGAAATTATTTCACATGTTTTATATCACCAATTTTGTGTTTTACTCATCAGGGAACTTTGGACTGTGTTCAACTTGTGAATGACTTTCTGTGTAACTGCCGTCCTGGTTATATGGGTCGCAGATGTGAGTCTCGTGTGGATTTCTGCGAACGGTCTCCCTGCCAAAATGGTGGAGTTTGCGGTCCTCCTGATGTACGCCATTATCCACGCCAAGGCTCAAGAAGGCACCAATTTCCTCTCCCAACTCATTCTTGCATCTGTCCAGAGGGCTATCATGGTCGAAACTGTGAATTCCACGGTAGAGGCTGTGAGTCTGCCCCTTGCCGATCAGGAGGGACATGCCTTCCAGACGCAGTTGGTTCCAGTGGCCGTGGATATGTCTGCATGTGTCCTCCAGGTACCACTGGTAGCCTCTGTGAAATTGACTCAGTAGATGAGTGTAACCCAAATCCATGTCGTCAAGATGGAGTTTGTCAGGACAGACCAGGTGGCCATGTTTGCCTTTGTCCTCCCAAATGGGCTGGCAAAGACTGTGAAATATATGATCCTACATTCAGGGGTGGTGTTGGTTGGCCATTGAAGAAGAGAGAAGAAAATGTAAGACGAACCACAACTGCAGCTCCTGCCCCGAGGTTTGACTTTGATGCAGCTCTTGAAAGAGAGAGGCAGAAATGCATTGAGAAAGGATGTAGAGAAAGAGCTGGTGACATGAGATGTGATGAGGAATGTAATAAGTTTGCTTGTGATTTTGATGGTGCAGACTGTTCTCTTGGAAGAAACCCTTGGAGGAATTGTACTGCACCTATCAACTGCTGGGAGGTGTTCATGAATGGCATTTGTGATCCTCAATGTAACAATCCAGGATGTCTCTATGATGGCAGAGACTGTGAAAATGTACTCCATCCTTGCAAGTAAGTTTTGTTGGAATTGTTCTTATTATTCTTCAGTTTTTTATTTATTTTTTTTTGGCTACAAGTGTTTACATCATTGCTATGGAGTTCTTATTATTCCCCTCTCTTTCAGTCCTAATTATGATGCATACTGTCAGCAACACTTTGCTAATGGCCACTGTGATTATGGCTGTAACAATGCTGAGTGTAACTGGGATGGTCTTGATTGTGAAGCTACCAAACTTCCTGACTTGGCTGAGGGTGCAATCTCAGTAGTTGTTCTCATGGATACTGGATCTTTCCTCAATAACAGAGTTCCATTTTTACGTGAAGTTGGACATGCATTACGTACTAATTTGAGGTGAGATATTCTCTCTCTAGTTGCTAAAATCACACTTTCTGTTTGTGTGTGCAAATAAAAAAGGAATTTTTGTTATCTTAATGAAATGATAGTATTATAGCAATCAGAAAAGTTGCATTTTTGAGTATTTTAAATAAATCTTTAAATTGTTCCTTTTACTTTCAAGAAGTTTCATTTTCACAACTCTATCTTAATTTCAAATGGTTTTAATATTTAACAGGGTGAAGAAGGATGATGAAGGCAGAGATATGGTTTATCCATGGACTTACAAACAGAGTGACCCTAGACCTGCTTATCCCCCTGGATCTCGTGGTGTCATGGTTTACCTAGAGATTGACAATCGTAGATGCATTGTTGAGGAAAATGCTTCTTGTTTCACCTCAGCTAAAGAAGTAAGACTTAGGATAATTTAAAATTGAGTCTTCTAGGACATGTCTCTTTGAAAATATGCTGTATTTTAATTGATACTCATTATTTCTATTATTCACTTTTTAGGCTGCTGATTACCTAGCTGCAACAGCTGCAACTCACACTCTATCAACAACTTTCCCAATTGTACAAGTCCGTGGAGAATTTGGACCTGGTGATGACATTCCAGAGGGTGGTGGTGACATACGTACAAACACTAAATATGTTGTCATCGGCTTTGTTGTGGTCATTGTGCTGGGATTATTGGCTGGAGTTCTTGCCAAAGCCCAAAGAAAGAGAGCACATGGAGTCACTTGGTTCCCAGAAGGATTCTTACGTAACAACAGGTTCGTAGACTTCTATATAGGTGGCATTCTATACCAGACCCTTATTTACATTATTATATGAAATTGTCTAATAAATTACTTAAGTGTGAACAATAATTGTTCTAGTGGGCAAAGAAGGAGGTCTCGTCGCCGTGGACCTGATGGACAGGAGATGAGAAACCTTAACAAACAGCCATCTTGCATGGATGTTGGAATTGATGGAATGGGTGTAGTAGGAGGAATGGGACACCTTTCTGGACCTCAGCCTCATCTCCATCATCATATCCATCCTGGAATACCTCCACCTCCCATACATGGGACAACTCCAGATGGCCCCATGACTCATTGGTCAGATGAAGGGGAAGAGGAAGACGAGGATGGTGACTCTGACCATCTACATCTCGCACCTCCTAAGAGACCAAGAGCTGCTGAAGCCCATGGTCCTGGAGCTGCTGGTTATGCTAGTGACCACACTGTGGTCACAGAGTATGAAGACTCAGAGCCAAGGATGGGTTGGGGAATTGGAGGAGATCATATGGGAGACACTGGTGCTGTCCTTACACCCCCAAGCCTGGTAAGTTTACCTTTCCGAGTAAATTTTATGTCTAGCTTGCTATTGAAACAATAGGAATAGATGTAATTCAATACCTCTTTATTACAGGAGGCATCTCATCAGGATCTAGAAAATCGTGTTCCACCTGGTATGACTCCACTAATGGTTGCTGCAATCCGTGGTGGAGTTGGACTTGACACTGGAGAGGAGGGTGAAGAAGGTGATGGTAGTAGTGGAGGTGGAGAAGCTGCTGCTGCCATTGCTGAGCTTGTTGCTCAAGGGGCAGAGCTTAATGCTACAATGGAAAAGACAGGAGAAACTTCATTACATCTTGCTGCTAGGTATGCTCGTGCTGATGCAGCCAAAAGGTTACTGGATGCTGGAGCTGATGCAAATGCACAAGACCATACTGGCAGAACTCCTTTGCATGCAGCTGTGGCATCTGATGCAATGGGAGTATTCCAGGTGAGTCATTTTTATGATTCCTCGTCATTTATTAGCTGTTAGAAGATATTTCTGTTCTTAATTTATTACAGTAGCTTTTTGAATATTGATTTAGAAATAAGGAAATCCAGAGGTTGCTATACAGTGCTATAGGACAATTTTAGTATTATTTTTTAATAGCTGATACCTTTAAAATGCTATAGTCATGGTGTGGGTTTAGTTATTAAATATTTTTCTTTTGTGAAAATGAGCACTGTCAACTTAGCTTATTCTGAATTATCCTAATTTAAAATTTTTTAGTGTACTTTATTCCACCATGTTTATTTTTAAATTTCTTACTTATAGTCACATCTGTGATAATTAGCATTTCCATTTGGGAAATTCAGTCTAGTAAAGGTGCCAATCAAAATAATTGATTAGGAAGAACTAATGAATCTGTGATTTTGGATGACAGGAGATTATTAAATATGGTATATCTGAGTATTAGTGAAAGTCAAGTTTAGAAAATGATATCATAGCAATGAATCATCAGTAATGACTCAGTAGTAACTTACTGTTGGGATAGTGTTAATTGATTATTTTTATTAAAGCTAAGTTTCAAATAGGATGTTATGATTCTGAAATATTAATTACAAGCAACCTTTCCTTGCAATTATTTAGATATTTTTATGTGTGCCTCATTTTATTGAAATGATTAATCTTTATTGAATATTTTTGATGTTGGCCATTATAACTTATGAATTTTATTTTTAATTACTCTTCCTGACTTGCATGGTTGTGAGGAGATGCACTATACCTTTTTAGTGTATTAATCATCTCCAGTACTCTAGTTAATACTCAATTTATGAAATGTGAAATTATTTGTTTCAGATTCTCTTGCGAAACAGAGCTACTAATTTGAATGCAAGAATGCTTGATGGCACTACTCCTTTGGTGCTAGCAGCTCGTCTTGCCATTGAAGGTATGGTCGAGGATCTCATAAATGCAGACGCAGACATAAATGCAGCTGATAATGGAGGAAAGACAGCATTACATTGGGCAGCTGCTGTCAACAATGTTGATGCTGTTAACACATTGTTGGCTCATGGAGCCAATAGAGATGCTCAAGATGACAAGGTTAGTTCTTCACAGCTTTTTGTAAATATCTAATGCTTATGGTGATCAGTTCTTATAAGGCTGCTGAATTGAAGGACTGTAGATTTGCTTGATCGCATGATGAGTAGTTTATATCCCATAACTTAGTTGCTCTTTTTTTCAAGTAGTCAGAAATAAAGAAGTATACTGATGGAAAATGAACACTTGTTCAGTTTCAGTTAATGTACTACTAACATAATTACAACTGATGTAATTTTTATTTCTCATATTCTTACATTATACCAAAAACAGACTTAAAATTTTTTAATTTGATGATAAGAAAATAATTTTGATTGTTTTAATATGTTTTAATAATTCCTTGAGCAAGGGATTTTAAAAGAAATAGTGGACTTCTAGAAAGAAATTTGTCATTATCTAATGTAATTTTTTGTTTTATTCAGGATGAGACTCCATTGTTTCTTGCTGCAAGAGAGGGTAGTTATGAAGCTTGCCGTGCACTACTTGACCATCATGCTAATCGTGAAATAACAGACCACATGGATCGTTTGCCAAGGGATGTGGCTCAGGAGCGTCTCCATCATGACATGGTTCGTCTCCTGGATGAGCATGTTCCCAGACCTCCTGCACATCATCATCATCACCACACCCACTCTCAACCACACACTGCTGCTGGGAATGGCTCCATACTCCCAGCAACATCTGTTGCTGGACCTACTGGCACACCTTCTCGTCCTACTGTTGTTGGTGGAAGGATTGGTGGTGCTGGAGGAGGTTCCAAATCTAAAAAGCGCCCAAAAGCAAATGCTTCACCATCCAGTCCGGGTGAGGGAGATGCTGGTATTCCAGGTGGGGCTGCTGCACCTTCTGGTGCTGTTGTTAGGCGGAAACCAAGTACCAAGAAGAAGAGGCCAACTGTTACAGAAGCTCAGAGAACAGCAGAAGCTGCAGCTGCATCATTGTCATCAGGATCACCATCATCGTCTGGTGCATCACCAGCCCATTCTCTGGAATCACCACCATCTTTGTGCTCACCAAGAACAGTTGGTAGCCTTCCAGATGCCACAGCAGCAACTCCTGGGCCATTTGATGGTGCAGCAGGTGCTTATGCTGTGGCTGCTGCAACGGTGGGCAATGGAATTGGAGGGACTGTTGTTCCAGGGATGACTATCCCAGCAAAACAACCACCGTCATATGAAGATTGTATGAAGGCAATAGCTGGTGCCAATGCAGCTCAAGAGGGCCAGTATTATGGTGTTGGTCCTTACCAAGCTGTTGGAGGGGCACCACCACCACCACCTCCTCCTCTGCAGCAGCAACAACATTTGCGTGTGACTTCTCCATCTGGAGGTCAAGTTGGAGGATTCCTTCCTTCTCCTCCACCTGCGCAGCAAGTACCAAGGCAGCCTTCTCCTGCAAAAGCAAGGCCTGCTGGCAATGTTGCATTATTGCGAACTGCTACTCACCAGCAAGCCATGGCCTCCATGGCTGCAGGGTCATCAGTAGGGCCTTTTGGAGACTTTCCACCAGAAGCCACAACAATGCAGCATCAGCAGCAGCCGCAACAACCTTATGGTTTGCAGGCACAGCAGCAATCTCAGCAGCAGCCCCAGACAACTGTGTTGCAGTCACAGCAGCTGGGAGCCACCAATGTAGGATTGCCGGGTAATCCACGTCAGCACCACCAGTACTATCCTCACTACCTCACCCCTCCATCACAACATTCACAGGGTGAGGGAGGCAATGGATTAGCTGGTAGTCCTGGTACTCCAACTCATCCAGCTCAGTACAGCCATCACAGTTTATTACATCCACCAGAGAATTTCCCTACTCCTTCACCAGAATCTCCAGGGCACTGGTCATCATCATCCCCACGGTCTAATTCAGATTGGTCTGAAGGCGTATCAAGTCCAGTTTATGCATCTCATCCACCTCCACAGGCCACACTACAGAAGCAACAGGAGGCTATATATTTATAAAACATGTAGATAACAGAGCTGTAAATAGCAGCTTTGGGTTCTAAGCATGCTGTTGGTTTGGACATCTTTTATTAAGCAGCCAACGTGTTGTTTTCTGTTTGTAAGGTGCCTTATCCTTGCCAGGAAGTTTATCAAGAGTGTATTATAGTTTAAACTCTGTTGCCATGCACTGTTTGTGTGCGATGTCTTGACGAAGGAGGACTGTGATTAATTTCTGTTTATTTTTATAGGAAAAGTGCATAATTTTTTAATCTCCCCCACCTGTATTTCTGAATCTCATTTGGTAATTGGATAGAATTATTCCATTACTCAAGTGCTCAAGTCTGTGTCATCAATATGTCAGTGAGTGATTGTGTGCGTGTGTGTGTTTGTTACAATTTCTTAAGATTTTGTGTGAGAATTCATGACTTCATGCATGACTTATATTTGTTTTCATCAAAAAACTGACTGATTCAGAGACAGTGATTGAACGCTGCTGAAACTTGGATGGGAGGACAAATATGAAGTTTGGACAACATAATGTTGGTTAGCAAATGTGCCTTTGCATCGTGCCTTTGGTATAAAAGAGGATATTTTTTATCTTTCATTGCCCCCCTTTCAAGGGACAGAATTGTTTTTATCTAATAAATATTATAAAGAGAATACAAAGGTACAATATTAATGAATATTCCATCATAGTGTTCAGGATATGAATAACTAGGAATTTCACTGTAAATACTTATTTTTATGTTGTACAAAGTAGACTTTAATTGTTTCAATGGCCAAGAAGCCACAGAGAATTGCCTATGTAAGGCCTGTACTTATGAGGATATGGGCTACATACTCATTTTATTTTAAGTATACATAATTGTTTCTATTGATCTTTTATCTCTAAATTTTTAACCTAGTTTTGGCTGTAAAATTTTACCAAAGTGATTTTTAAGAATTGTCTATCAAAATTTTTCTTGTGGCACATTGAAATGCTTTGTTTTCATTCTGTCTTGTAAATATTTATTTTCCAGTTATTTCATTCCAAAATGTGTTTTTATAATGATGGAAAGTGGAGGGACCTAGTTCCAATGACTCATGTTCTGTGGACAGACTAATTTGGTGCTCCCAGTTTTATTTTGTGAGAAAATAGAATTGATGAAATCTTGCGTTGGAAAAGGAGTAGCTTTTTGGAACTGTAATTTGTAAACAATGATAATGACTCTGGACCAGTTTGTGATAATTTAAAATTGTCCACATAACAAGGATGTAAAATTTTATTTGTAAATTTCATTCTGCTTTCATATGCTCTTATATATAGTGTTGGTTAACATTTTAGCTGATCCATAGTTCTGTCTTTGCCCAACAAGTTTTGTTTTCTTTTTATAATGTAAAAAGTGCTCTGCAATGTTAATCCATGAAAGGAGAGATTAAGTTAACGAGTGCCCAGCCAGGCATATTCATGGTGATCAGTTTGTATTTTAGAATACGAAAATAAAGTGTATTTGTATTAGCTGGTTTTTTTTCCTAGAGATTCCCTAGAAAATCATATGTATGTACATAAATGTAATGTATTATATTTTCCATCCATTTTTTACTTTTTCTTAGAAAGTTCTTTATCTTCAAAGTAAAATCATTATTTTCATATTTCATTTCTCTTATGTACACAACATTTATGATAGCCATTCAGGTGGTGGCTAGCCAATAGCTCCTTCAGTTAAGGTTCACATTCAACACTCATACCCTGTGAGTTGTACAGTCCCTTATGGCTAAGTTTTCTATACTGTAGCTGCTCTTGTGTGCACCATTGCTTCAGACAACTGTACATGGCCATTTATTTCTTCGACTACTTCTTCTCAGGGTTCCTCTATCAACTCAGATTTTTCTTTAACTTCATCTTCCTAACTGCTTTTACTTTTTTCTTTAAGTTTTACCATAAGACTTTTATCTATCGTCTCTATTAATTCAAGTTAGTGCATTATAAAAATACGTATTTTCACTTCATGAACCTTGAATAAGTAAATTGAATCAAGTTTTTTGTGAAAAAGGGCTATCAGTATTTCATAGTATATCATGTTCAGTGAGAAAGAAAGAATTGGAATGTATCAATTATTTGTCTGTTATTCAATGTATTTTAGTCATTTCTATTATAGCAGCTTCAACATAGTCAGTCTAATAAATTCTGGATGAAATTTATGTTAAAACTGTCATAAATTCATTCTGAAAAGTATTAGTAGACTGCCCAGCCTCATGCACTTAAAGATAAATAAAGTTACTAAAAATCATAGATGGTTAGATTAAAGTGACTTACTTATCTGTTTACTTAGAAATGCTCACTATATCTCTTGAGTTCCATGAAAAATCAGCCTCATTGTTACATATATAAAAAAAATTAGTAGATATTAAACATTAAAACACTCCATTAGAGTGATATGTTTAATATGATAATTACCACAAGGTTACCCCTGACTC
>KZ308914.1:41231-74191 GCA_000376725.2 Ladona fulva | reverse complement strand
ACTAACCTTACTTTAACACATTTAGAGCAGTAGACTCACACGTGATTAATTCAGTTTTCATTTGAGAATTGGACAACTCGTGTAAACACACACATGGTTTAGTTATGAGAGTCTTCCTTTGTTGTTGGTGTTGGAAACAGTTACCATCTGTAGAATACAATAGTCTGCCTGATCCAGCAAATTGGTTCAATCTGCTGTTACTTTTTGAGGTCTCATCACAATGCATAGAATTTCAATAGTGAAAGGTAGTTTTTTTTAACATCCTTTCTAACAAAAAATTTAAGTTAGCTGTAAATCATACATTCATTACAAACCAGACTTTACTAACAGCTATGAATATGTTGGAAAACCCATTTAGCTGCATCAAAAATGATACTTTTATTTAGCCATAACAGGTTGTATAAAAACAGCAATGGGCACTGTCAAATTAGAAAAGGAATTTTAAAATATAAACAGAAAAGAAGATCAAAAGCTGTAAATAAAGCTATATATTATTGAGGCAGAATGTTGCAGGACACATAGGTAAAGAATATGGGAATGATTAGAAAGATGAACATATTTGTGAGTTTTCTGCATTGCTAATTTGTTATGCACTGTTTACTGAGTTTCAAATGTTTACTGAATTCTTTGGAAGCAGGTGTGAATTCTACTTCACATAGGTAACCCAATATAAAATTAAGGAAGAGTGAGAATCTTTAAAGACCAGAAGAGAGGTTGCCTAGGCATTCAACAAGAAACATGTATTACTTTGATAGCACTTTTTTATAATGAGAATTATTTAAGTGTGGCCCGTAGCATTTCCCCTAAAGGAATCCATAATTTATATGTGAGACTATATGGGCACAGTAAATTGCAAGGAGAGAATCAAGGGAAACCATTTTAAATAATCTTCCATGCATAATCTCCTTTATTTCAAAATAATTAGGAAGATTCCTTCATTTATCTTTTGTGAGGTTTTCTTTAACATCTGTAATCTCGACTAAACCATGTAAACTCTTATTTCAAGTAACCTATTTTGTGTACTTTTCTTTTTCACTAAGATATCACACCAATTCCCTACTAACCTTCAATATTATCTCTTTCTAGCCTATGGCAGAGCATAGAGTAATATTAAGATTACTCTATGGGCAGAGGTTAAATGTCAAATTGATAAACCCTCCATTTCCTCAGATCCTTATTGACCAATTGCAGATTTTAAACCATGTCACTTGAGTTCTTCTCCAGTTTTAATAAAATTTGCTTGTTGAAACGTCCATAGGAATAAATTACAGATGGAAACATACTTGTTACTAATATTCAGTCTCATTGCATTGTATTTAACAGATCCAGTGAGAAGTAAGGTTCAAAACACAAAAGTTAAAGTTTCCATCCTAAGCAAGAAGAATGTGACTGGTCATTATGAAACTTATTTTTCTACTAAACAAATATCTGAAGATCTACCTCAGGTTTTGAAGATTGATTTTGAGCATGGAGTTATGGAATCAGATGGATTGAAAATATCTGACATAAGGACTGAGATAAAAGGTACTGTAGAATATTTTAAAGAATTTATACTTCCTAAATTCAACAGAAGTGGTTTTATTTCAATGCAGGCTATGAAATAAAGATAAGAACTTTGTTGTCTTTTATTACTATTAAAGCTTCCGAACTGGTTATTAAAGTTTCAGACTGAGCAGAATACCTGGGCGATCACTCTTTCAGTTCTTAAGGTTTCTAACTCTTCCCTCTCTTTATATCCTACTCTGTAACTGAAATAATCTACATTATTTCCATTCAACTGTAACAGACATAGTCACCATGCACGCCAAATTAATGATATTCGTTAGTATGACCACTTACCCTTTCCCTAAAAGTCCCCCAAAAATCTATTTCTGTAATGTGTAATTAAGTTCTTGTAATTATCAAAAGCTGCAACTCTACTGAATCATTCAAAAGCAAGGTCATGCACCTGCTAACTCGAATGGCTTAATGTAGCATCTTTGAATACCTGAATGACAATTTTTAGTCTATCTTGATGTAAGTAATATTTAATCTAGATACCAATAAGAAATGTATCTTAAGTAACTTACATGTTATTGATTCAATCTATCTCTTCTCTTTGCATATTTTTTGTATTCATATTTGTGTGATGATACTAAATTATGTTGACCTATACTGCTTTAATGCAGTTTTTTGTTAAGTACATTTGAATCTGAATTTAATTACAAACGAAATTCAGAGAACTGATTTAGAAAAATATTTAATATGGTTCAACTTCAGAGGCACAAATTTATATAGTCAATTTGACATAGGATCTTTTTATATTGATTTCAGTTCCTCCTCCCCTCCCTGTTGACTACAAGTTGTTTCCTGGAATTGGTTACTATAAATTTCATGTTAAACCAGCTAGTAACTTTGATGATGCAGTGTCCATCTGTTTCAAAGAAGGTGGATATCTTGCTATTATCAACTCAAAAGAAGAATCAGATGTTTTGAAATCCCTGCTTAATAAGAATCCAGAGACTAAATTCTATCCATACCCATTTTCATATCTTGGATTCCATGACCGCTACAAAGAGGGAGAATTTGTGACAATATTTGGTAAGACTCAAAATGAACACTTTTAACTTTTTGATTTACAAGTTGGAGAACCATCATTTTTGGTATGTAATGAAGAATTAACAGCAATCACTTAATTAGTACATGTGATGATGGTGTAATTTTCTGAAAGCAATCTTGTTTTACATATACATAATTTTGCAGAATATTTACCCATACTGTGCATCAAGTTTGATGTTTAATAAGTTCTATCTGATTAATGCTTTGACTTCCACTTAATATAAAGTTCAAGGCACAATGTTGGTGTCAGTGGGCATCAGTATTAGTTCTAAAGAGGTATATAAACCTGTCTTATGTCTTAGTATCATAAGACACTTGTATGTGTAAATAGTATTTTTAAGTGAGATCATGAATGCTGCTGGTTTAATAGCAGATAGTTAAGTATTAAAATGAATTTATCTCTTTTGAGTATCTTTCTGTACTTTAATAGGCCAACCATTGAGTGATACTGGATTCACAAAGTGGGCTAGCCACCAAGAACCAAATGGAGGTGAAAAAGAGAACTGTGGAACTTTGAATCATAATGGTGGACTGAATGATTACTTTTGTAATGTAGAGCTACCATTTATCTGCGAATATGAACTTTCTTGGATTATCAACTAAACATTCTATGAAGAGGAAGTATCTAATTGAAGTTATTATTTTATAGTGTAAATGAAATACTTCTTCTTTTCAAAATTGTGAATTTTTCCTTAAGAGTTGGTTCAGTAGGTTAACCATAACTTCAAAAATTTCAAACCAGCCCATTTAGAGAATGTAATATCACTATAGAATAATAAATTCTAAATATTTGCATTTGAAATATTTAGTAAAATAATCAGCTAAATAAAATTTAAGTTTAATAAGCTTTAATTGGTGTTACTTTTGTATATCAGTCTATCATAAGAAGCTTAAAATCATAATATTTTTTGAGTAACCTGATTCAGTGATTAATTTTTTTGGAAGTAGCAACATTATGAGACAAATAGGAAAAGGAAATCTTTCATGTCTTCTTCTTTGTGTTGGAATTCTGTTGCTAGTATAAACATTTTAAAAAATTTATTAAAAAATTTAATTCAGCATTGATACAAAATTTTTCTGAACTGAGCAGTAATTTCAATAATATTTCTCAAAAATATGATCAGTTTACAATATAGAGATTATTACCATCAACTCAGATTTTATTTTTTCCAAGGGCAATTTATTTGTTTCATTAAAATTTGAACGAATTCACACTTATTTAGCTAATTGTAGAACATTTTGGATGAAGTCATAACGAATGGAAAAACGAACGTACGAAATATTGATATTTTAAGTTAATAAACTGGAGTATTAGTGAAATTAGGCAAAAAGTGTAGCAAGTACCTCACTAAGAATGTTGCGTCAACTAAAATTTTGCAACTCTAAACTCTCAGGAAATGTGGTCCCTCAATGTTACCATTAAAAGTTGTCCATCTTCCGGTTCTAATTTCGTGCATACGTCCCGCCGCCTATGATTGCCGTTTGACCGGTTGTCGAGATCATTGGCCAGCTCACTTCTCGAAAGTACCTTCTCTCTTGCTAAACTTCCCTGGTCATGGAAACTCTCCATTCCGTCGTCGATTGTGTCCGTCCAATACATATGGGAGTATAGTATTATTTTGGTAAACATTTATCCCGTTTTCTGACATTTGATGTATCACTTGGAACAAGTTTATATGAAACGGTCGACGAGTCAATGTTTTCGATCTCTATGATTTATATACTTAGTTTCGACATAGCATTACGGATGTATAAGTCTTCTGGCACTAACATAACATTCCAAATCATCATCTTTGGATTTCGTTTTGGATTCTAACACCTATATCCCATGTTTTTACGAATGTGCGATGCCCTCCGAAGTCAAAAGATTTCAGTAATAGGTGAAATGATACATATGTAACGTAGCTTTATCGTATTTGTTTGTTTTAAGGAATAGTCATTTAAACCGCGAAGAAAATGCTTCAAAATGGCGTGTCAGTTTCCGAGCATAACAGGAGGCGCGGCTTAGCTCGATAAGAGCAGAGAGTAGTTGTGTACGAAGCCACCTCTTAGATACTCGGATTCGCCTGTTCCTAAGACTTTTCGTTTCGGTGCTGAAGCAGCATTCAGAGCCGTTTTCGGTGGCGGGTTGAGGGGTCGGCCATTACCGCAGGTGGCCTCATCGAAACGCGCTTGATCTACTAGCTTGCCTAACAAGCGAAAATACCTTCTTTAAGCTTCGGTTAGCCTGCTCATCGTAGCTCTCAATTCCGTCATCGCACGAGCCACTCTCGTCCTAGCCCCCTCCGAGTTTTCGCAAGCGCTTGAGGTGGATGGCGGGAGAGAGAAAGTTGGCATGAAATAGGAGGGAACGGCGAGATGCTCTGCAACTAACGTGAAGGTAAACAACCCTCTCTTACAGCTCTTTTACTATGAAGAGTAAGTGTTAGGCGTTAACAAGAGAGGCGTAATATTTATTGAAATTTTAATTTTGTTAATGGAACGTCTATTTTTCTAATGCCTCCTAAATGTTCCACATCTAATTCCTGTGGATAGTTCACTCAATATGTGAACAGTATGCATTCGCGGATGTGAATCAGCGGTGCCGATATGGCTTATGCGTTGAAGAATTGTTGTCTATTGATCATGTTGACAAAACGTTACAGCTTTCAGATACATTGCATTAATGAATAATTTCCGAATGAAATCATTAAAACTTGCAAGCATTCCAAGTCATTCTCATGGTTTGATTTACACTTTCGATTGGTAGATGCAATAATGCTAAGTTGTTTGGATTACTTCCTACTTAAAAAATTAGGAATAATTGCTACCACAATCATAGATGAATAATTCACCGAGAGGTTGTCAGTGGAATGAAGCCGATGCATCATTATTTTGATAACGCTCCATTGCAGTAGTGCTGTGATTTTAAAGTAACCTACTCGGCTACCTTGAAGTAATACCAAGATCTACGGGTGTAGGCTAGGAAAATAGATACGGGGAAGCATGCACGAGGTACCTCCTCCACACTTCTACGCGCCCTTTGAAGCTAGACACAGTTGGTCTATTAAACTAACCTCCAGCGCATCCTAGACAAGCGGTTTTTTGCTTCCTCATATGGGGACTTTCTCACTACAGAATGAAGTGAAGATTATTGAATGTGACTACTGAGTTATTCCAAAATTTACACGATCTTTGCGAACTGAAGTAATTGCGGAGTGTAAGTTGCTGTGAGAAAATTGTAAGGGAGATCTTACTATTATTTTAGTACCTCTGGAATAGATTAAAACTGAAAGATATATTTTAATTGAGTTTAGGGTGTAAAACAACGCTTCCTTAAACCAGTGAATTTTGTTATGAAACCTGTTAGAATAGAATATTTCAGTTGTAGATTGTGTAACTTTTTAAATCTTTACGTTATATAATTTTAATTTCTGTATCGTTGTATTTTTGTTCCATAAATGCTTTTTTTACCAAACTTAATAATAAAAAAAGTTTTATTTTATTGTGTCTACTCATTTTCTTGAGTATAGTGAATATTTGGTAATGATACCAAATAATAAACAGACAAAAAGCTGCCGAACCGAATGTATTTAACGATAAATGTTTTTATGCCATGTCATACTCTTGTGATTTTTATAGTAGTTGGAAAGGGGTACGATCTAATCTTATGCTCGAAAGAATATGTGAGCTGTGATTGAGCAACGGTCCTCAAAGATCCTAGGTGAGCTTGGCGGAAGGAACTATTATAGAGTGCACATTGTCCATCACGGAAAGGTTTATTTCGGATTGTAAATTTTCGTCTAACTTCAGTTAGCTTGACGTAATCATTGATTGGGTCTAATCCAAGATTAGAGTCTTAGCTAATGACGGCTACGTGTGGTAAATATGAACGAGATTTTGGGAGATGATACATTACCGCGTGGACGGCCGCACTGAAATATTTCTCTGCTTCACTCTTTCTCATCGACTATAATGAGTCATTTTCTAATAATTAACCCAATTTACGCCTGTAGAAAAATATAGGGGAAGATTTCTTTTGAAGGCATGCTCATAAACGCGTTTGGTGCGTCGATTTTTATCGCGTTACTTCTAAATGAGCAGCGATTACATCGAAAAATCTTACTTTACACAGCTTTGCTGAACTTACGGTATTGAGTATATCCGATAATAACTATTTTAGTTTTGAGTTGGCCTCACCTATACATTAAATATCGCTCTAATCACGTGGCTTTCCATTTTTCACACTATACGTACATTGTACGTTTTCTTGTATAGATTCACACGATTATTGAATTCACACGAATCAATTCGCTCCACCAGCGAGTATAAACAGAATACGTATAACGTAAAATTAATGTATTATGAAACTAATTAATATCACTATGTGCCATTTAGAATTCGTATTGACTCTTTTTAAGATACATTTTGTAGCGAAAGGTTTGATTGATATATCATTCGTTATGATAAACCTCCTGCTACCCATTCCCATTCCGATAAATAGGAAAAGACATTTTCCTGACGTTAAAAATTTCTCCCCTCCACCGTAATGACTTTATGGAAGACGGCTGAATTACTCCAGGTGCTAAATTACTCCAGCCGTCCAGCGGACTTATGCCCGGAGAAGAAAAAGACAGCTGGATTGCTCTAGGTTTTTCTCTCATCCAATTGTAAGAGGTATGTGCCATGATGCTTGTAAATCACCACTTCCAACCATTCATCGTAGGTTTACTGTTTATTCTACCATGTGAAAGTATGCGAATCATTTCTTAAAAAGACCTTTTGTTAAGTGAAACCCATTCTTCCTATCGTGCGCGTCATAGAAACCTTCGAGCGGTAAACCTATGAAGTGGCGGCCATACTATCGAAAGGCAGCCTAGAGAGGCCTAGAGACTAGTTCAAGTGACGTAACACTTCCCCTCTTTCCTAGTCCTCTCCTCCCCTANATCTTTTATCTCTAAATTTTTAACCTAGTTTTGGCTGTAAAATTTTACCAAAGTGATTTTTAAGAATTGTCTATCAAAATTTTTCTTGTGGCACATTGAAATGCTTTGTTTTCATTCTGTCTTGTAAATATTTATTTTCCAGTTATTTCATTCCAAAATGTGTTTTTATAATGATGGAAAGTGGAGGGACCTAGTTCCAATGACTCATGTTCTGTGGACAGACTAATTTGGTGCTCCCAGTTTTATTTTGTGAGAAAATAGAATTGATGAAATCTTGCGTTGGAAAAGGAGTAGCTTTTTGGAACTGTAATTTGTAAACAATGATAATGACTCTGGACCAGTTTGTGATAATTTAAAATTGTCCACATAACAAGGATGTAAAATTTTATTTGTAAATTTCATTCTGCTTTCATATGCTCTTATATATAGTGTTGGTTAACATTTTAGCTGATCCATAGTTCTGTCTTTGCCCAACAAGTTTTGTTTTCTTTTTATAATGTAAAAAGTGCTCTGCAATGTTAATCCATGAAAGGAGAGATTAAGTTAACGAGTGCCCAGCCAGGCATATTCATGGTGATCAGTTTGTATTTTAGAATACGAAAATAAAGTGTATTTGTATTAGCTGGTTTTTTTTCCTAGAGATTCCCTAGAAAATCATATGTATGTACATAAATGTAATGTATTATATTTTCCATCCATTTTTTACTTTTTCTTAGAAAGTTCTTTATCTTCAAAGTAAAATCATTATTTTCATATTTCATTTCTCTTATGTACACAACATTTATGATNAGAGGCCTAGAGACTAGTTCAAGTGACGTAACACTTCCCCTCTTTCCTAGTCCTCTCCTCCCCTAGAGACTAGTTCAAGTGACGTAACACTTCCCCTCTTTCCTAGTCCTCTCCTCCTCTCAATAGGAGACTATTTCCTAGCTTATAGATCTATTAAATGTATCTTGGCGATTGAGACGGCGGAGGCGTAGCAAGGAAAATTATGTATTTTTGGCGCGGGGATGGAGACGAAAGATGAGTAGATTAACAGGTTCCCTGCGGATACCTCCATTTCCAATGCATTTATCACTCCAACGGTGGAGTGATCCGCAGTGAACGCGTGAAAGCGCCTTATCTGTAAACTCGGAGACGCTCATTATTTCGGGTAGATCCTTGAGAAATCAGTTTTTCTCAACTTCGTGTTGCCACTTGTAATACTTTGTTTTATCTGCTTCTTAAGTGTTGTACTAGTAAATCTTAGTTTATTATATTTTACCGGTTTCCAGTCTGCTCCGGAACTGTAGTCGACCCCTATAAAAGTATAATATCGAAATAGTATAGCATGTGGGTTTAGGGTCATTAAATTCAAGAAAAAAGAATTTATGTAGTCTATATTTCAGAGCAAGCAGATGTAATGCCGACAAAATTCAATAGATTATAAACAAATACTATTATAATTAAATTCCGCAAACAAAGAAATATACAACTATAACAGAATTTGACAAATTATGCAAAATGTCAGATAGTCAGAAATTAATATAACATAGTTTTACGTTTAGTTTAGTGGTGTGACGCGCTCAACTGTCACGCGCTCGATTGTCGCACGCTCAACTGTCGCACGCGCTCAGTTGTCACGCGCTCAATTATCCGGACACGATAAAATCTGTGTGTATTCATCAGTTAAATCTTTTTTTACTTTTAAGATTCATAAGATACCAAATCTGCTATCATTATCCGCAACGAAAAATTTGAAAATGTAATTTATTTTGAGGTGGAAGTAAAATTTTTCATTATATTTCGAGAACTTTCTAAATAACTGCCTTTTAACCCATTGACATAAAGAGTGGCGATTCGCCGGCCGACCGTCCTGGGCCTTTAATTAAAACGATTTTATTTTTAAAACATTCGAAGTTGTTTTAATTTCTAATTCATAGAAGTCATTATCATAGATCTTTAAAATACTATTTTAATAACTACTAGAGACAAAGGAGCAGAATGAAATTCTGAAGTTTCTAGAAAATTACAGCGCATTCTAGAAATTTCATGTTACTAAAACCTCTGAGTAAAGTGGGACGTTTTTGTCACAGTTTCTAATGAACACCTCTTCCCCAACCCCAAAATTTCGGATTTGGGATTCATTCTCTAATGTCAACATTGGAGGAGGATGTGAAACCTCTTTGGCGCCAAATTCGCTTGAAATATGAGGAATTTATACACAGACAAATAAGAATGATGTAAATATTAGTCACCGGAATGCACTTATGAATATAATAATATCAATATGTTGGCCGGCGCGTCAAAAGGTATGTTCATTAAGGTGAACATTCTCTTTGAAGATATATGTATGAAAGGTTTGGTAAATGCTTGCAAGAATAGGATCCCAATATCACAAAATAGTTGCCTGGAATATAAGATCGTTTTATATCCTGCGCTTCAAAACTCTGAAAACGAATTATTGGTTATTTGGGAAATTTCTTTGTAAAAATATATTCAACATAGTCTCCATCCGTGAAATGTATGACGACAGTCCCAATAGCTGACTCCCAATAGCCCAATTTACAACAATAATGTTGTTCTTACATGTATCTATATCTAGTTATACGTATTTGTTTATATTTGCAATTTTTTATACACTTTGTAGCATTTTTCTCTTCGTCATTTTTGTCAGATTGTTGGGTCTTTTGATATTGTTTTTTAGGTTTAAGTTTATTTTAATNTTTTTAGCTATTAATTTAATATTATTAGTAATACCATTTAATATCTCCGGAGGTTAGGTGGGAGAGAGGCCATTTTGGCCTAAACTCGCCGTAATAATAAACAATAATAATACTTCATATGTATCCAACCGATTAAGTTTCATATTAATATTAAGTTATTGTATCGCAGGTTCTTTTTGGATTCTATATTGATTTCAGATTTTATGTTCTGAAATATATTAGCTTGTCATCTAGTATTTTCTGTAACCGTAATATATCCTTGAGTATAAACTTATTAATCGTAAAAGAATCCGAATTAGTAAAAATAAATGATGAAAGAGAATTATTTGAATGTTAAAAATCACATAGAGGGTGACTATATTCTTCGGAAAAGATTTAAATCTGTTATTTCCTACAGTGTAAAGAATAAAACTGTCATGATTATTATCAGTAAAAGTACTATTATCATTGCTATAATCTTACCCTCTTGCTCATTTGATCAATCAAATAAGAAATCGATGTATATGCATCACGGCTAGTTTAATTTTCTCCAGTCCTAATATCTTAATCAATCAAAACATTTCTCTTAATTTAAATCAGAGGTATCCAACCCCAGGTTCACGGGCAGTTCGTTCCCTTTAAACCAATTCTTTGCAGCCCAATAGCTAATTCTTTACTGATTGTTTCATAAGTTTCCCATCCCAAGGCTGAACTGAAGTGGAAACGGTTGTTTGTGAAAGATACGAGAAAGTAAAACGTTACAGTCACTCTAAATATTATCTTAAGTGTTTTATTAAACTAACAGTTGTTGATGAATTGTTTTGAAATGCAGCAAAGTCATCGGCGTCTGGGCGTACATTATTTGTGGTCTGCGAAGATTCTATTGGTTCTTTAGGATCTCAGCTAAAAAGAAAGATTTACTGGGCATATTGCATCAGTTAAACATTTCACTTATTCCAATTTTACTTATACACTAAAAATTATTTAATTATGTCCATATAAAACTTTCCTGTCAGAGGTTCAAATTTCATGTGCATTGAAAACAATTTCATTCAATTCAATTGGAAGGCTTTCTAAGGTTGGGCTCAGTTCCTCACAACACCTTGATTAGGCAGATGATATTAAAACACCATTGTAACGAGTAAAAGTTACGTTCATGTTTGTTGCGATATGATGTGAATGTGACGTGATGCTCAATCATTGTTTATATCTAAATGCCCAGGGTATGAGCCTAAAATAATAGGATGAAAATACTTATGTTAGAACAATGCAGCTGGAATGTATCTTAAAAATAAATCAAGGAACGACTTAAATATTCTGGCGAATCATTTATGGAAACTCGTATATCAGTCTCATCAAATCAATATAATGTTGCTCTTTTTAAAATGAATGCATTAATGACAAAAATTGTCAATAGGATATGATTCTGATCTACTCTACTTTCTTATTGTACTCGCTGATATTCATCTGTCATCACATGTTCATTTCTTCGTTCGCAGGCAACTTTCAGCAAAAGTTACATTCTGAATTCGTACTTGGAAAACATGCCTGAAACTCTTTTAACATTGTCTTCAGAACCGCCTCCACATCTTTCACAGCAGCTGAAACGCTTTTGGAGTCGTTTTGGAGCCAGAGATTTGGTATTTAGGTAGCAAAGAGAAAAATTGAGTAATCACGCAATGACGCTATAAGTCAAACAACCCTCAGCTTTACACTGGTACCTAACTAGCCTTACAATGGAACGGTTATTTGACATTTGGAATGGCAACCACAAATTAATTGCATAGATTTGAATAGTGGCGCTATTTTAGCTGACGAAAACATAGTACTTTTGGACCTTTACAATTGGATTTTCCTCACCCGGTTAAATCGAAAAATCAGAACATATCAAAGAAAGTCTAGTCATTTTTATATTTGATTAAATTAATATTCAAATTTAGACTTATCAAAGATGAATATCAGTTACGATACTGTAAACAGTATCTATAAAATATAATCAACGATAATTTTTCATTCAATCTAAACATTTTATCTGAAACAGAATATTGGATTTTATTATTTAATTATCGCAATATTATATAATAATTTAAGTATTAATGTAATCGCAGTAGTAGTTTCCAACCCTCCCCTCCCATACAGCGCCACCTCTAACCGTTGTCTGGGCATAAAAAGGTTTGCAGGCCGCTAGCTCGTCCTCTCTTCTGTTGACTGCTGAAGGTTACGGTTCAACCCTGCTCGAAGACACCTTGCTGCCGTAGGAACATCACCTGGCAAGTTTGTCGCTTCTCATCGTGAGTCACATTAAAGATATCTGTATTAAAATTTTAATCATTTCTCGTTAATTTAGGTCGTAGTGTGCGTGAACTTATTTCTACGGTGGTTTCCAGTATCTTCGCGGAAATTTGTTAACGTGAAGTAAATGAGTTAACCGCGTGGTATCAATATCAAAAGTAAAATTTCATTCAGGTGCACAATATTATCGCAGTGATATTATTAGGAATATACCTTGTCGAGATTGAGTTGGTTGCCCGAACGTGGCATTCTTATCCCAACGATCTTTTAAAAAGGCTGCCAGATTGGTTAAATTGTTCCCTTCTGATTGCGGCGTTAGCTTGCCGATTTAATGTCCCTCAAATTTAAAATTAGATGCGTTTTTTCTGTACTTCATGCCTTAGCGAATGTTTAATGGAACTTAGTGAAGATGCATTAAACCAGCTGATCCTTGGAGGGATAGAAATTTTAGATTTCACGCATTTTCGATGAATCGGAATCTAGTTATATTCGGATTTCCGTATTAACCCTTGTGTATCCACGTATCCACAGCGGTATATTTTTGCATGTGCATTGGTTAAAAACTAAGATATCGCTTCGATCATTCAGATAGTCGTTCTTTAGCTCAGTGTCAACTAATCAATACAATTGGAAATTCATTAGCATATCTTTACACAAAAAAAACCTTAAGTAATCACACCTCTCGTTCGCACCAGAGTATCCACAGTAAAACTTATCAAATATTGTTTTATTATTGCACTATTTTATTTCATTCCCTTACGTGGTATATGTTGCGTAATTAAATAAACTATAATTTTTCCAAAAACGTTCGTTTATGACTTTGACATTCAACAAATTTTTGCGTGCTTAACCCAGACAGTTTTTAGATTCGTCGCATTTTCTTTTTTTACTTCGATTTGTTTGGAACAAAAGTAGCAGGGTACTGTGGATTTCCGGGTTGTCCAATGCAGCTGCATTACCTGAAGGAACCTCCGCGGTATTCGTTGGCCGCCCAATCGCATTTTCTAATGCGATCATGTTCGTGTAGTTTCGCAGGGATTGCAAATTTTGAGTTCCATCAGCTTTCCCCAGTTCTTCACTTTAGCATAAATCTCCAACGCTACCTTGTTTTTATTGGTAGCATATTGTTTTCGAAATCTATTCGATAGATAGCGGCCATCTAAAAGTACGGAATTTTGAGGTTTACCTAGTCATCATCTGGTCAATGGTAACTAAAAATTCTTAATGGAGAGATGAGACTCATCAGTGATTTGTGTATTCTGCATAAGTTTGTAAAGCGTTTGGCGCTGTCTGTGAGACCCTCTTCACGAATAAAAAGTGGAACTAGAATTGACTCACAATCGTCACTTCCAAAAATAAGATGTGATCAATAAGATGATGAAGATACGAAAGGAAATCGATGTAGGCGTAACTTTGCAGTCCATAGCACAGAAGATAAAAACATTCCATTCTGTTTTTGACAATTGAAGAAGCCTAAGCCGGCCAATTTAAATTGAAATTCCTTTAGTATGTCCATATAGTAAATATATATATTAATAACATTTCGGGTAACTAATTCCATCGTGTAATATGTCGAAAAAAAAAGTGGGTACCCGCGTACATAACGTAGGTGACAACGTAACTTCTATCGAGAGATTATTCAGTTTCGGATTAGTTTCTTTCATAGTGCATTTAAAGTTGGGTGTGTAAGGATTAAGGTTGTAGTTTTTTCCTATCTATAGATATACCTCCTGCTTCGATGCATCGACTTTTGATAAAATTAACAAACGGGTCTGATTTTGGCATCACCTGTACATTTAGCCTGTTATTTTTCTTATTGTCTATTAATTGAAATTCAAGAATTAAAAGTATATTAGTATATTGCTTATGAGCAATGGGCTTTCGGGATAGATAAATATCAAACTCAGCCGACATCTAAGTAGCTCCTTTTTTTCCTATCCTAAATTCTCTGTTGTGCATACTTACATCTTTTGGGTTCCGTGAGCCTACTCAGTCAACAAAAATGAAAGGAAAACCTGGGGCATTAGAATCTAGTTCGCGGATAGTGACCTCGTGGTTCAAAAGCAAAGGTATGGATGAATTAATTTTCTCGACTCCTTCGATCTTTCAGCTTTTGTGATAGAGGGTTTCATAAATTAATGCCGGGATATGTGAACGCATTGATTTTGCACCCTTGCAATGAAAATTTAAGAGGTGATTCAGTAATCAGAGCTTGAGACATTAGCTTAAGGGTGGGATACACCTGAGGAATATCCTAACTGGTTTTTGTTCCATCAGGCAGTTCAGCCAGGAGATGACTGTTACGTAACCTCAAGATTGTGTATCTTGATTCTTTGTGATGAAATATTAGCAACTTAGTTAACCGGTATCTAACTGAAAAGGCGACAAATTAAGTGGTAAATCAAATTTAAACTTTTTGTCTTTAACGGGAGTGAATTTTCCAAATTTTAACGTTGAATGGGTTGGTAATGCGATATTCGAACGCTGCGCCGTGCAGCGGCTTCTCCTCATGAGTTGTCTGAAACAGGCTCTTATGATTGTAACATCCTACCGAATTCATCTGGAGATAATCACAAATAAGTCAGTTATTAGCGTACTGGTGATGCTTTTTTCATGCAAATTTTGTCATTGCTCGGGCTAATTTGTTGTAGACGTAACTGGATGCTGGACCTAACATAGTACAGTGCTGGCCAAAATTAACGCAACACCCCGCGGCGTGACGGAGCGGGAGATTTAGGTACTAACTGTGCTGAGGACTTTACAGTGCACTCTGACAACAGTGGAGGAGGGAGGGGGGGGCAGCCCATTGGGAATGGGAAGAAGGCGAGGCCTAGATGAGCTTAAAGTCGGGAAATTCGGAAATCAGTATTCCTGCGTAACTCTATAGTCGAAGCATTCACGAGAACAGACATGAATATGGGCTGCGCATATGGGAATCTCGGAAGGAACTGCTGACGAAACTTTTTGCNTTATACTTTTTAGAATATCAAATGTGTAATTTTAATGGCTAAAATTTCTATTTGCAGGTTTAATTTGGTAAATTAAGTACTTGGCTGAAATTCTTGTGTGGAGGAATTGCAGCAAAGAAGACACCAGGAGCAGATTTTTAAAATGCTTTATTGTAATTATTTTTGAAGTGTACATTATATTACAGAGAGCAATAAAGAAATGTCAGAAAAGACCTTTTCCAAGTTCAATTTTGATCATGTCCAGCACCTCACCCTCCAAATTTCTTGGTACAGTAGGGGACGTGTAACCTGGGCCTATCTCGGAGCTCAAAAATTCAATTGTTTTTCCTGCAGCTATGGCATCTGCCATCTTTGCCTTCTGTACTTGTTAGTGATTTATCTTTTCAATGGCTATGCTCAGAGTAATTCAAAGTGAAAATTATTCTGATCATAGCCATTGAAAAGACAGCTCACAATACAAATACAGAAGGCAAAAAAAATGATCTGAAATAAAAAAAAGTTTTGAAACATGAGAAAACAGCAGTTTTTACCAAACAGATGACCTTGGGGACTTAGTATAATTTTTCAAGCTGATCTGGCTTCAAAGGGTTAAAAGAGCATTAAAGGGTTAAAGCAAAATTTCTGAAAATTCTGGAATACTCTGGAAACTTACTAAATCCTTCCAAATATATTCAAATTTCACATCTGAATTTGACAATTATAAGCAACAATGAAATAAGAGAATGAAATAGTACATCACTATACTACAAAATTAAAGAATAGCTACATGAAAAATTACAAGAACTAGAGTTAAATTTAAAAGTGAAGAATTAGAATCAATTTCAAAGTATATCAAGAGCAATACATAATGTGAACATGAAAAAATTGCTATAATATGCAAGATAATTTGCCATTGGCAGGAGTACTTCAAATTGACACGCCTTAAATATATTGTGAAGCATGACGTAAATAAAACCAAACTTTCAAAAAATATTGATGATATTTGTTTTAAGGGTTGTCTTTGCATTGCAGTATCCTATTGCTAGGAGTGCTAGACTAAATTAAAATGAACTAAGAAATATAAAGGGCTTGAAATCTTTGCATCCTGAAACATGTAAAAAAAAAAGGATGCAGAAAACTCTCAAACAGAATAGAAGGGAGTTTCTCTACCAAGGAATACGTTAATTAAATGCTCCTAAAAAACTCAACTCTACCAGTTCTAAAAGTTCAGTCTTCACACTACATTTCACTATTCACAGCGTTTGGAAGATTTATATCAGGATTAAAGAAACCATAATACACAAAAAGTTGTCCCATAAATTCGTTAAACCAATAAACAAGAATAAGATCTCTAATTTGAATATATATATAACAAACCCTGAGCAAAAAGAACAATCAAATCATCATTCTTCTTAAATCTATGTTGAGAATGATTTCATCTCTCAAGAGTAATTACTCAGGAAAGGCTGCAAATTTAGCTACAAAAAAACTAGAGACAAAACAGAACAAACTTTCTGAATTCATTAACTTTTGAAGTAAAACTTTTCTAATTNGGGTAACTGCTGTAAAAATAAAGAGCGTTACAGTAGATTCATAGATAGTTCAAGTGTACATGCCCACGACAGCAGCAGAAGACGAAGAGGTTGTACAGGTATATGAACAAATCATGCAAGTGTATGAAGAGAAAGGCAAAGGAAAACTGAGAACTTTTAGCAGCTTAGTTCGTATTTTCATTTTCCATTGCTTTGGAACCTTCTTTAAACATGAACGAACACTCATTAGGAAATAGAAGTCCGCATCTTCATTGAAAAAAGTTGAATTTTCTGCAAGGAGCATCTGCCTCTTTCTCCTACGGATGTAAGGAAAATCATCGCAAGTGACTTCTACACAAAATGGGATTTTCTTAATTGCAGTGGTTGCTTAGAAAATAAACGTGTTAGAATCAAATGATTTTTAGAAAGAACTCGAAATATTTCAACAAATAATAATTACTTTTCTGTGGTACTGTAACAGATTATGGAATCGTATTTCAAGTTGATTGGTGTTCAAGTCAAAATAGATATTAAACGTTAATGTAACTGGAAAGAGAATGCAATAACACCTTTAAGATATTATCCAGAACATTATGCTATTTAAATATTATTACGGTATAAGGACCACTCAGAGTAATTGCTAACAGAAGTAAGTGATAACGTGGAAAAACTAAGAAAGTTATACATAGGTCATGAGATTTTCTAATATCTCCTTTATATAATCGAATGAAGAAACTGTCTAAATGTGAAACATTTATTGACAATTCCTTCCATTGATTTCTACTTTAAATGAGCAGTGGAGATAAAACATAACAAATCAACAGAATTTCCAAGATACATATTGTAACACTGATAAAATGAACCAACTTTTAAATTATATTTTACGANAACTCTTTTCAAATTTTCATCCCCGGGTCAAACAATATGAACAAATGCCTTAGTGCAAATAAAATGCATTCAAATTATTGCAGTCCTGAAGGGAGGAATCAAACAATGGCAAATTAATTTGCTGAATTAGCATTAGAATTTTTCATTTTGAATGAGTTGATAAAGTTGAGAAATGACTGCATCTACGAAAAACATTAAAACTGGGAAGAAGTTCCTTCTCCTAAATAAAAATACAGAAAATAGTAACTCCATGATACTGAGAAATAGAGCAATTTCCAAAGTACATACCACATTAAAACAAGATTTTCTTAAGCCATAAAACGAATCACACACAAACATCTATGTCTAGACTGAAATGGTTAATGATACTATATGTAAATATTGATTACAGTTGAAAATTTAGCTTTCTTTCACTCAAAACAAAAACTGACAGTTATTAAAAATTCTCTCTAGAATTCATTCCTATTTAACATTCTCTGACTATCAGCAGAGTTATATGAATTTGTGAGTCTTAACGGGAAATAACTCTCAAAAACTTTAAAATTCCAGGATACCCCTTAAGTACATTCATAGTTATGTCACACCAAAAAATCTGAAGACTTCTTGATGCCTCATTTTACATTTGAAATCTTTGTTTAAAATTCTATTTTATTATGACTGGCCACTCAATCGAATTTGGCTTTTAAATGCAAGTAATCAAAGTATTGAGGATCATTGCTTATCAAGCTCACAAAGTGGTTTGTACAATCAGATTTTAATATTATTGAATACTTGAAACCCTGAATTGAATAATTTATTGGATTCAAGATGTTGATAACAAATAAATGATAACTTATGTCAATTGAGAACACAACTTATTTCCAANTCTCGAAATGCTTCAATGACCCTCAAAGTTTTTTTTTGTAAATTTTATAGATATGTTTCATAACTCGAGGATGCCCTAAGCAAAATAGATTGGGTACTCTTATCTAACATGGAAAAACACTGTAAAATGTTCCTTCTTTTTTTCCGGTATGCAGTAAAACTTCTGAGATTCTTAGAATTGCTTAGGTAATAAAAAATAATACCTTTCTATACGGGTTTTTCAGTCCCATTGTCCCGCAAGAAATCGGCGTATTCTCGTTGAATAGAAATTGGTAAACGAATTGAACGGAGAGATTTTCATAGTAGAAATTGTTGTTAGGCAATAAAATTTCCACATTTTGTGTTTTGACATGCATTATCTTATTTGCAGAATAACGTTGCAGTAGCTTTTACTATGTAACGAATTTTTTTATACACTCCAATGTTTAGGTGTCCGTTCTAATTCCCCATAGACAGACTTAAAACTTTCTTCTCGGATAGATTTTTTTTGAGAAACATATTGGCGCCGCTACAAAATCTGTTTGATTCACTGTTTAAAGAATGGAGAAATTAATTCTCATTTCCATTCTAACAAAACTTAATGATGTTATATGAAACATCCTCAAGAGATACCGTAGATTGAAAACTAGATATTTTAGTATGCTTAACAAAGTAATCACTCTAAAGAGAAGGAATGTATGGTTGCTGCTAGGAAAGCTGTTATCCTGTTTATTACGAAATATTCTCATTCACATCTTAATTTTAGAAATAAGTTAAATTCTGCAAAAAATTATTCTTTCCATTCACATTCCATGGCGATATTCCTGACTCCCGTAGAACTATTATTTTAAATTCCTGCGTATTTGTTAATGATTTGTTGAATGTATTTTAAATGTAAATCAGTAAATATGGTATTATGGGTTCAGTCTCCGCATTTCCTATTACTTTTAGATCATTAGTCCATTGAATATACTTTGTCTTTTTTTGATATATCATCGACCACAATTTTTTTCCAAAAGATCGTAAATCAACCAAAGTTACTCGTACTTAATCACTTGATACTGGCCAATAACCCATCTCATTTTCTACTTTCTATTTTTTTCCCTTGCCAATCTTGCATTTTTGATCTTTTACGATAATTACACTATCAATCCATTGCTGGATTCTACAATTGCGATACCTTCTTTCTTTAATGGTCAATTCCATAAGAATATCTTGATAACTAACTAACAAATGTAATGAGAAATCACCTTTTGTTGAACCGGTGACCTTTTAAGTTATAGTATTATAGTAATAATAATAAAAATAATAATAATAATAAAACGTCTTTATTGGGCGAAATTGGGACTAAAGAGTCCCATCTTCCATTTAACCCTTTTAGTATTATAGTAGTATAGATGCGGATTACTGACATTAATAATGTTGAAGGAATATCAATTTATTTAAATCATTTACCAAATAAACTGAAATAATAAATGTAGGCTTTTGATTTTAAAATTATTAATTATCTCCTTCGGAGTTGAAAAGATAGGTTTGAATATTATCATAAGTACATTGATTTCCAGCCCCGAATATCACTTATCTCTAATGTTCTGCAGATAGAATGAATAGAAACATTGATCATTCCCTCCGACTATTTTCTCTTAACGTTTCCTCGACGTCACGCAGTGTTCTACGTCAAAGTTTCTGATCTGTCCCTATGGTTATTTCCTTGTGAGCGTTTGTCGACGTCACATACAGTTCGGGCTCACTGCCAACTTATATCACTCAGATATCAGCTTCTTCCTCGAGGTCACTTCGGATGAATAATACTATAAACTCCGTTGATAATTTGATCTCCACAGCTGGAGAGAGTCATTCCCGAGTGATTTTACCGTAGCCGAAGCATTAGTATAAAACCTGAAATCTTCATATGGACCGATCAACCCAGCAGTATCGCTTTGCTTTCCTACTATGTCGCAGGTCTGGCTTATATTTATTCACGCATTTAGGACTTACTGCAAGGATTCTCAAACAAATAGAATGGTAAACACATAGACAATTCCAAATTAAGTTATGAAAATATAAGTCAGTATAAATTATCTATTAATCTTAGGCTTCGAGGATATCAATTTCGGAATTCTGTTCCAGGTTCATTTCAAGATTGTTTGATCATTTTCTCGGAGTCGTATGTTATCATCATTACTCGTATGATTGTTAATTATATTTCTTGTGAACCGAAATTCTAAGTAGCGGTAGAATTATTGTTAAGAGTGCTTCGAAAACTAACAACAATTCGCAGATATAAGCTGCAACGGAAAATAGGCTTCCACTGAAGGCAAGGGTACAGCCCACTTGGTTACCCGGAATATTCTTGAAAACAATTGCTAATTAGGAGATAATTTTCACTGATTATAAAAATTAATATTTTTATAACAGGAGAATATTCTCCAAATATATCGAGAACGTTTCCTCAATTTAACCATCGTATTTCAGTTTCTACGTATTTGTGTATTTTTGGATTTAAATGTCAAAAATTACTATTGATAAATACGAAAAATATTGATAGCACTTCCTCTTCAGGATTGCTTATTTGTGCTCCTNCACACTCATGACCTTAATGTCAAATCTGAAATCTTCATATGGACCGATAATACCCAGCTGTGTAACATTGCCTCACTCCTCTATCGCAGTTCCGGCTGATTCTCGTATGTCCTCCGATTCACATAATTACAGCTCATTGCAAAGATTCTCAGCTAAATGATTTAGTGTGGGATCAAAATACGTTCAAATTAAAGAAAAAATTAAAATTCGAAAAACAGAGTAAAAGCAAATGTTATTCGTTAAATTTCACTTCATAAAGATTTGTATAGTTATTTAACCGTACGCAAATTTACTTCACTTACGTAAGCGATAGTTTTTCAATTACGTATGCAAGGCGTCGGAAACCTTTTACGCAGCGAGTCAAATTCAGCCAAAATGTAATTTTTAAGAAAATGTTTTGTGCGAATGGTATTCTGACTTTCCTCTGTTCACTTTTTTCTCAGTCACAACAATACATCTGAATTTTCGTTCGTTAAAATTCCCCCATTCTTACTTCAATAGTCTTTAGTCTTCAATTGTTTGCTCACATTCACATGTACAACCGTACGCGAACATAATTACAAAGTCGTTTTCTATCAAAGTTGGAAACTTCGTAGGAAGTTATGCTAAATCGCTGATATCCTGAGAAGATGTTTATCTTCCGTAATTATATAAATCTTTCGGAGAAGTCTTGAATTTTCACTAAAAGAAGTCAGGAGACCGGTACAAATTATCACCTTTGTTAATTTATACCTAAAAACATTCACCCATGCATGTTATTACATTTTATATCACGTTTCTTTGAATACGTGAGGAACAAATAACAATTATATGAATGTAGTAGTAGAAATCTTAAAAGTGCTTCGAAAGCTTAGGTAATTTCGCTAATAGGCTTCCACCGGGAATCGAACCCGGGGGATCGCTTTCACCAAGTCGAACCTGTTGCCCACTCGGCTATCCGGGAGCCCCCATATAAATGTAATAATGCTTTATTTACAGCAATACACCTAATATGCTAGAATGCAAAACACTCGGCGTCAACAGTAGTATAGATGAGGATTACTGACATTAATAAATGATCGTGTGTCGTTATAAATTATTGACAAGGGTATTGAATTGAAATTACATTGATAAAGCCATTGACAATAAACAAGGAATTACTGATCTTGTAGAGTTTCCTTTAAACTAAATGATTTTTCGTAAAGAAGCTTTTGAAAGAGTGGAGCCAGGACTTCAGTTAGATTCAAGTTAATTAAATGATTTTGACTGGCCTCAGAAACATAATGTCTTTTCCATCATACATTCGCTGCATAAACGAATTCTGTCACCGGTAGATTCATACCAAAATAATGTCTACTTTTACTGGAACCATTTGCAAGTTTTTAAACCATTCCATTTTGCTGTTTGTATGCCAAAGGTACACACGACGGAATGCCTCGAAAATCTACGATTAAAATTTCGTTTTTCCTTAGTTTCACTCTTTAACATGGCGTCAATGTCTCCTCAGAGAATATACTTCATGACTCAAGAATACAAAAACAACATAGAAGAAGGTCGAGAGAATACGTCCATCGTTTAGAATGTCAAATATGTACCTTTCTAATCGTCGATAAACAATTAAATCCGAAAAACTCAAGAATTACAAAGAAAATTTTTTATGACTGAATTTTGGGATTCACTTGCCAATTCGCTGGCCAGCTCGTGTTTGTTAGTTATGAACTTCTTTAGGTTTGTAGGGGATGAAAATTTTAGGCTAAGCGAAAGTTAATCCTCAATGATTTCAAGAAGCACACGTCAGAAATGTTGACAAATTTAGGTGAAAACTCACATTGGCTAACTGGGATAACAATATTTATCGCTGGATTTTTCATAGCACTTTGTTTAAGAAGTCTCAGTTTCTTGTTAAGAGTTTCACGTTTTTCGAATGAGAACTCACTCAAAGTCAATCGTACCCAACCATATAAGAACAGTCATTCCAATCAATGCAATTCTAATCGAGGATCAGAAGTCCTAATGTAAAGATACTAAGGTAGAGAGACTCCTCTGTAATCAAATCTTCCTCTTTGCTCTGAGCAACACTCAATTTCCCTGTAGAGAAGGCTCACCATGGTGTGGTTGAAGAAGCTCATGTCGACGAACTCCGGAAACAGATTGCATTTCGAACACTAACAGATGAAGATGTTGAGAAGTGTGGCAGAAAATTTCGTTTAGTATTTCCGACACAACTTTACCATTACTTCTATATATTAAAAATCAGTACGCGAAAGCGTTACCCCGTGGAAGGCCATAATTACGGAAAAGAAATATCTCGTACACCTCCACAGATTCTATGAATCTGAACTCTTTTGATAGTAAGGTAGTATCATAACGTATGGCCGTTTTGTGATTCATCAGTATATACAAAAGGGAACAGGGAATTTTGGTAAACAGAAGAGTCAGGGTGTAAGGAGTTGTGATGAGTTGGAAAAAACGTTCTCGTTCGTTATATTACTATTAGTTATGTTATTTTTGTTATTTGTCGTCAAGGTAATTGAAGGGATTAGGGAATAGACAATATTTTGATAGTACGACGCTATTTCCTCGTGTTCAGGAGTACGTTTTTGAGTCCAAGTCCTCAGTGTTCAACCACTTTCCAAACTTGAGTTGAATAGAGCTCCTTTAGATTTAACATATTAGGATGATATTCGATGCTTTGGTCTGCAATCCCAATTTTTTTTTTCGTAAACACTTGTTGCAGCTTATTAAGTGTAAGCGTTTTTTAATATTTTGGCACTTTCATTACGTAAACTTATTAGAAAATTATTTTTCATATTTTCTAGAGTTATTCATATTCCAGAGTTATTCTCTACGTAGAATGATTATTTTGCATCCTAACTTCAAAAAATGGTGTTAAAAAACTGAATTGCTAATTAATTCGAGTAAAAATGAGGTTATGCATAACATATAAATATCCATAGCATAAATGGTTAAGAAAGAAGTTTACCACAATAAATGAGATTGTCTTTGGAGTATGAGAAAAAGAAAAGAAAGTTTATATTTCAGTCATTATTCTTGTTTGAAATGCAATTATGTATGTACATGCATAAAAAATAACTTAAATGTAGAAATAAATAAGTAATTTTTAATTGTCATCATCAATAAAAGTTTTGAATCCTAAAAAAGCATTGCAAGAAATACAATGTAGGATAGGGGACTGTCGAACTTCATACTGTAGTTCACGGGAACAGAATAGTGAACGTAAGAAAAAAAAACGAAAAAATATCTCGCTTTTAAAGGCGGAATTTTTTTGACAATTTCCGCCAGTAGAGGCGGCCACAGCCAAAATGAATAGACGCATATGAAATTAGATAATAACACAATATTCCATTAAAACTGTTTATTGCATTCCAATATTATGCCTTGGTATAGATGTTCTAAAGCATAACCTGTTTATTATTATTCCATATTAGTTTTTGATTATTACTCTGTACTATTTACCCTTGATACCGGGTNAGCTAAATCGGGACAAGTTATCGATTTTCCTGTGGCAAACATAAATAATTGTACGTTTTAATGCTCAATATGTCGTTGAAGACACGCCCTTGTGCTGGTCGTGCGCGACGTACTTCCAAGAGTGAATTGCGCGGGTCTCATAAATGCCTTTGGTGAACACACTTGGTATTGCCACTACGGATATTCTATTTAAAAACTCGCTTGCAGAAATCCTTATACTCGCGGTGAATTTTCATCTTTTTTGTAATGTTCAATCTTCTGATACGTGAGATTGTCAGAAAACACAACAATAACTTTTATAACCATTAATAATTACCATAAATAAAGAATGCTCCACTGAATGTTTATAAAACCCTTTTCACGATATTGAAACCGAAAAATCTACGATAATCATTTACTGGTGTAATCCAACATAATCAGGGAATATCAGAAAGATTTGCATGAAAATATGTGGCATATAGATTGTGGCCATCATAAATTTAATTCTCACATTTATTTTTCCATCTACAGATGAACACATAAACTCAACTGGATATACCAGGTGGTATCCTGGAGAGCCTCGTACTGAATTTGAAAGGAACTGTGGTGCTATGAACATCGAGGGAAAACTGGGCACACAGTGCTGTGATTGTAACATATGGTTTATGTGTGAATTAGAAAGAAACCGATTAAATGATAATTCAGCTTGAATTTAAAGCTAAAAATCTGTCTTGGCTAGACACATGCTGAGTGTAACTATTTAACTTTTTAAAAAGTACTAAATAAATAATCGTTAAATCATATCGGCGCCTTTATTGCCTAAGTAATAAGTGAAATTTTTACGTAATAAATGATGGATGTACTTCCGAGATTATCAAGCGAATCGAAGATCATGTATTTGACGCAAAGTTCTCTTATCCTTTCCTATTGAATGATATTATTTAATATAGGTAGTAAGTAACTGAAATTTATATGCATTAATTATCGCTATGATTTTTGATCATCAAAGGAGAGATGCATCTCTATTATCTTGAATTTAAAGGTAATAATTAGTGCATAATTAAAAGATTTGAAAGGTTTCATTTTTATGATCGCCTCATTCAAAGGGTATACAAGTATATCTATTCTATTCAAAGGGTATACTTGTATATCTCATTTCTGTAATGAAAACCTTACCCAGCTGACTTAGTTCAACATCGTATACTTCGAGATACTGATAGCCTTGATTACTAGATCCATTCACAACTCGTGTCCTTGTATTATGAAACAGGTAAAATAGCGTGTGACTTAGGTTTGTAGGGGATGAAAATTTTAGGCTTAGCGAAAGTTAATCCTCAATGATTTCAAGAAGCACACGTCAGAAATGTTGACAAATTTAGGTGAAAACTCACATTGGCTAACTGGGATGACAATATTTATCGCTGGATTTTTCATAGCACTTTGTTCAAGAAGCCTCAGTTTCTTGTTAAGCGTTTCACGTTTTTCGAATGAGAACTCACTCAAAGCCAATCGTACCCAACCATAACAACAACAGTCATTCCAATCAATGCAATTCTGATCGAGGATCAGAAGTCATAATGTATAGAAGGTTCACCATGATGTGGTAAATAAGCTCATATCGACGAACTCCGGAAACACATTGCATTTTAAACACTAAGAGATGAAGATGTTGAGAAGTGTGGCAGAAAATTTCGTTTAGTATTTCCGACACAACTCTACCATTACTTCTATATATTAAAATCAGTACGCGAAAGCGTTACCTCGTGGAAGGCCATAATTACGGAAAAGAAATATCTCGTACACCTCCACAGCTGAATGCGAACTCTTTTGATAACAAGGTAGTATCATAAGGTATGGCCGTTTTGTGATTCATCAGTATATACAAAAGGGAAGAGGGAAGGTAGAGGGAATTTTGGTAAACAGAAGAGTCAGGGTGTAAGGAGTTTTTCTTGGAAGCCAAAGAAGTTGTGATGAGTTGGAAAAAACGTTCTCGTTCGTTATATTACTATTAGTTATGATATTATTGTTATTTGTCGTCAAGGTAATTGAAGGGATTGGGGAATAGACAATATTTTGATATTAGGACGCCATTTCTCGTGTTCAGGAGTACGATTTGTGTCCAAGTCCTCAGTGATGAACCACTTTCCAAACATGAGTTGAATAGAGCTCCTTTAGGTTTCACATATTAGGATGATAATCCATGCTTTGGTCTGCAATCCCAATGTGTTTTTTTTTCGAAAACACTTGTTGCAGCTTATTAAGTACCTATTAGCCTTTTTTAATATTTTGGCACTTTTATTACGTAAACTATGTCGACTATTCATTCAGAGGAGATTTTTTGCATGTTTGGTTGAAATAATCTTCTTGAGAATTGAATATATCTGTACATTCAATTTTATTAATCATTTTTTTGAACGGAAGATCATTTCGAGCAAAAGTTATTTCAAAGAAATTTCGATTTGTGATCTCTGATAATTTACAAATATGCCAAGTCATTTAAGCTGGCTTCTGGAGGAAGCATATGATAGTTCCTTGTATGAAAGAATCGAAAATCATAGTAAGTAACTTCTAAAAAAATATAGAATTATCCTAACTTGATTGGCTGCATATATAAAAAGCATGTGAGATTCAAATGTTCTAGAGAAACATGATGGATGTTTTTTAACTATGAAGGACATTATGTCGTAGTTCTGTAGAACACAACATAAACAAATTTTAAATTCGTTGCGTTTTAAGTCGGGGCTTCTACCTATATGGGAACCCCTTCGGTTTGAACGATGAGGAACGAACAACTTCAACATACAGAGCGATGAAATATTCCATCGACCTATCAGTGAGTTAGTTTTGTATTATTAGATGACGATATTTATCTTCTGAAGACACACAATCAGGACCTAAATTAAGTTAGAAGGAATTTTTAATGGCATATTTTCTATAGTTACTATTAACGTAGAACGAGGATTTTGCATCCAAACACAAAAAAGGGTGTTAAAAAACTGAATTGCTAATTAATTCGAGTAAAAAAGCGGTTATGCATAACATATAATTATGCATAGAATAAAATGGTCAAGAAAGACGTTTACCACAATAAATTAGATTTTCTTTGCAGTATGAGAAAAAGAAAAGAAAGTTTATATTTCAGTAATTATTCTTGTTTGAAATGCAATTATGTATGTACATGCATAAAAAATAACTTAAATGTAGAAATAAGTATGTAGCATTTAATAGTCATCATCAATAAAAGTTTTGGATCCTAAAATAATATTGCAAGAAATACAATATAGGATAGGGTACTGTCGAACTTCATACTGAGTTCAAGGGAAAAGAATGGTGAACGTAAGAAAAATATCGAAAAAATAAACCGATTTTTAAGGCAGAAATTGTCAAAACAATTAGATAGGCTAAAATCTGTAGAGGCGACCACAGCCAAAATGAATAGACGCATATAAAATAAGATAATAACTCTTTATTCCATTAAAACTGTTTATTTCGACATCTCGGTATCGATATTCTAAAGCATAACCAGTTTCTTCTTATTATTACTCCATATTAGTTTTTGATTATTACTCTGCACTATTTACCCTTGAGACTGGGGACTACTGGTTAAAAATTACGTCACGCGTTACCTATTTTATCAATTTCGTAATACAAGTACTTGAGTTGGTAATGGATCTAGTGAACGAGGCGATGAGTAACTTTACGATGTCGAACTCAGTCAGCTGACAAAGTTTTTCATTACAAAAATGCAAAATACGCCTTTTGAATGAGGCATACCTAAGAAATGGAACTTTAAAATCTTTCAATTGTGATAAATGCTTTAATTACAGCAATACACCAAATATGCTAGAATGCAAAACATACGGCGTCAACAGTAATATAGATGAGGATTACTGACATTAATAAATGATCGTGTGTCGTTATAAATTATTGACAAGGGTATTGAATTGAAATTACGTTGATAAAGTCATTGACAATAAATAAGGAATTACTGATCTTGTAGAGTCTCCTTTAAACTAAATGATTTTTCGTATAGAAACCTTTGAAAGAGTGGACCCGGGACTTCAGTTAGATTCAGGTTAATTAAATGATTTTGACTGGCCTCAGAAACATATTGTCTTTTCCATCATACATTCGCTGCATAAACGAATTGTCACCGGTAGATTCATACCAAAATAATGTCTACTTTTACTGGAACCATTTGCAAGTTTTTAAACCATTCCATTTTGCTGTTTGTATGCCAAAGGCACACACGACGGAATGCCTCGAAAATCTTCGATTAAAATTTCGTTTTTCCTTAGTTTCACTCTTAAACATGGCGTCAATGTCTCCTCAGAGAATATACTTCATGACTCAAGAATACAAAAACAACTCAGAAGAAGGTCGAGAGAATACGTCCATCGTTTAGAATGTCAAATATGTACCTTTCTAATAGTCGATAAACAATTAAATCCGAAAAACTTAAGAATCACAAAGAAACTTTTTTATGACTGAATTTTGGGATTCACTTGCCAATTCGCTGGCCAGCTCGTGTTTGTTAGTTATGAACTTCTTTAGGTTTGTAGGGGATGAAAATTTTAGGCTAAGCGAAAGTGAATCCTCAATGATTACAAGAAGCACACGTCAGAAATGTTGACAAATTTAGGTGAAAACTCACATTGGCTAACTGGGATAACAATATTTATCGCTGGATTTTTCATAGAACTTTGTTTAAGAAGCCTCAGTTTCTTGTTAAGCGTTTCACGTTTTTCGAATGAGAACTCACTCAAAGACAATCGTACCCAACCATATAAGAACAGTCATTCCAATCAATGCAATTCTAATCGAGGATCAGAAGTCCTAATGTAAAGATCCTAAGGGAGAGAGACTCCTCTGTAATCAAATCTTACTCTTTGCTCTCAGCAACACTCTATTTCCCTGTAGAGAAGGCTCACCATGGTGTGGTTGAAGAAGCTCATGTCGACGAACTCCGGAAACATTGCATTTCAAACACTAACAGATGAAGATGTTGAGAAGTGTGGCAGAAAATTTCGTTTAGTATTTCCGGCACAACTTTACTATTACTTGTATAGATTAAACTCAGTACGCGAAAGCGTTACCCCGTGGAAGGCCATAATTACGGAAAAGAAATATCTCGTACACCTCCACAGATTCTATGAATCTGAACTCTTTTGATAGTAAGGTAGTATCATAACGTATGGCCGTTTTGTGATTCATCAGTATATACAAAAGGGAACAGGGAATTTTGGTAAACAGAAGAGTCAGGGTGTAAGGAGTTGTGATGAGTTGGAAAAAACGTTCTCGTTCGTTATATTACTATTAGTTATGTTATTTTTGTTATTTGTCGTCAAGGTAATTGAAGGGATTAGGGAATAGACAATATTTTGATAGTACGACGCTATTTCCTCGTGTTCAGGAGTACGTTTTTGAGTCCAAGTCCTCAGTGTTCAACCACTTTCCAAACTTGAGTTGAATAGAGCTCCTTTAGATTTAACATATTAGGATGATATTCGATGCTTTGGTCTGCAATCCCAATTTTTTTTTTCGTAAACACTTGTTGCAGCTTATTAAGTGTAAGCGTTTTTTAATATTTTGGCACTTTCATTACGTAAACTTATTAGAAAATTATTTTTCATATTTTCTAGAGTTATTCATATTCCAGAGTTATTCTCTACGTAGAATGATTATTTTGCATCCTAACTTCAAAAAATGGTGTTAAAAAACTGAATTGCTAATTAATTCGAGTAAAAATGAGGTTATGCATAACATATAAATATCCATAGCATAAATGGTTAAGAAAGAAGTTTACCACAATAAATGAGATTCTCTTTGCAGTATGAGAAAAAGAAAAGAAAGTTTATATTTCAGTAATTATTCTTGTTTGAAATGCAATTATATTATATTACATGCATAAAAAATAACTTAAATGTAGAAATAAGTATGTAGCATTTAATAGTCATCATCAATAAAAGTTTTGGATCCTAAAATAATATTGCAAGAAATACAATATAGGATAGGGTACTGTCGAACTTCATACTGAGTTCACGGGAAAAGAATGGTGAACGTAAGAAAAATATGGAAAAAATAAACCGATTTTTAAGGCAGAAATTGTCAAAACAATTAGATAGGCTAAAATCTGTAGAGGCGACCACAGCCAAAATGAATAGACGCATATAAAATAAGATAATAACTCTTTATTCCATTAAAACTGTTTATTTCGACATCTCGGTATCGATATTCTAAAGCATAACCAGTTTCTTCTTATTATTACTCCATATTAGTTTTTGATTATTACTCTGCACTATTTACCCTTGAGACTGGGGACTACTGGTTAAAAATTACGTCACGCGTTACCTATTTTATCAATTTCGTAATACAAGTACTTGAGTTGGTAATGGATCTAGTGAACGAGGCGATGAGTAACTTTACGATGTCGAACTCAGTCAGCTGACAAAGTTTTTCATTACAAAAATGCAAAATACGCCTTTTGAATGAGGCATACCTAAGAAATGGAACTTTAAAATCTTTCAATTGTGATAAATTTATTACCTTTAAAATCAAGAAGGTGATTTAGATGTCTAGTGCCTTTAGTGATCCTAAATGTAGCGATAATCAAATCCTTTTAATGCACATAAAGTTAAAGTTGCTTTCTACTCATACTACCTAAGTGATATCATTCATTACGAAACCAAAAGACTACTTTGTCTCAAATATGTAGTCTTCGATTTTCTCGGTAATTTCAGAAATACATTCTTCACTTATAAGGTAATTATTTCACCTATTTTATAGGTAATAAAAACGCTATTGGAATTAGATAATTATTTTGTTAGTACACTTTAAAAAGAATATACTCCACATGTGTGTGGTTAAAAATGAATTTCAGCCTTAGATACAATCTTAGTATTTTCCGTTTCCAAATTAGTTTCCTTTGAGTTCACAGAAGAACCATATTCTACAGTCGCAGCATTGTGTACCCATTTTACCCTCGATGTTCATAGCACCACAGTTCCGTTCGTATGTAGTACGAGGCTCTTTAGGATACCAAACATTGTATCCAGTTGAGTTAATGTGATCACCTGTAGATGGAGAAATATGTGTTAGAATTATAGTCATAAATCCCAAAAATTATACCCCTTACACTTACGTAAACTTCCCGTAAATATTCCCAGATCATGTTTAATAGCACCAATAGATGAGTATCGTAGCTTTTTGTGTATTAATTATTGTGAATATGTGTTTATGTTAATATGAATTATTATCTACAAAAGCACATAAAGGAACTATGAACAATTCAAAGAATATAAATTTAATGAATGCTAGAAAATTCCAAAAGTTGATAAATTAATAACTCAGCTACACTATTATTTTCTAGAAGAACATGCAAATACTACACTTACATCCATTTTCTTGAACGTGTATGCAAAACATTTTTAAAGCAGAAAGAGAAAGTAATTTTTTTCTCATTTTCGTGGTGTTGCTCATGTAGATACACGCTTTTGAGCATAAAGTGGACAAAAATGGGAAGTCTGTAGAATTTAACATGTACTTACTATATAATTCACATTTTTCATATATTGAGGTATGTTAGGACTACGTCTATGTCTATGTTTGTACCGTGACTTTCGGCGCGTAGCAGGGGGTGCATGCACCATGACTCTATTTCCTTAATCGATTATTTTCGCGGAAGAAATGAGCTCTTGAATCTATTGGTTCTGGCATCTATTTCTCTCATCTTTCTCGCATTATCGGAACTGCCTATGTAGCATTGTGAACGCATTATATCTGCTACATCATCTCCAAACGTGGTTTCTCTGAATTTATCCAGTAAATTGATCCTTTGTTGAAATCTTCTAACTTCCAAAGATTCCCATTTTGCGTCCTGTAGCATCTGAGTGACGCTCACTGATTTATCGTAGCAATTCTTCACAAAACGTATCGCCTTTCGCTGCACCTTTTCTAATTCTTTAATAGAACACTTATCGGCAGGGTCCCATACACTACACGCATACTCAAGATGAGGTCTAACTAACACAAGATAGCATCGCTCGCGAACTTTGTCGTCGCTCCGACCGACTATTCTCTTTACGAAGCCAAGTTTTTAAGTGCTTTTCCGCATATATTATGGATGTGAGTCCTCCATGTTAGGTTATTCGTGAGAGTTACTCCAAGATATTTCACTGACTCTACTGTTAATAAGTTTATCCCACGGAGAATGTACGG
>KZ308914.1:0-19299 GCA_000376725.2 Ladona fulva | reverse complement strand
TAATTAGAAATATTTTTGTGAGTTGTAATATGAAATGTAAAGAATCTTTTTAAAAAATGTCAAATTTATTTATTATTTTAAAAAGGTCCATACTTGAAATTGCCTAACAGAAATGTATTTTTTGTAACTTTTTTAATTCATTAAATGCTCATAAATCGATATCCTACCGATTAAATCTAAAAGACGAAAATAGCACTTTCTCGAAGAATCTTTAATACATGGTGAGAGAAATGCGTATTGCAATCCTAATTTTGTCTAAATTGTATGATTGATTGCTATCATCAATGAATCCTGAAGGTTCTTTGTCTCATGCAATCTTCTGAGAATTAGACTAAAACAAACGAACTGTCCATCGAGAATGAAGTTAATGCCATGGCCTTTGAAAGTCACTAAGACAGCGTTCACACTGAGGCGATGTATGTACAGTACGCGATATATCCTAAGTGATACATTGTAAACGATATTTCACTGTTGAGGTTCACACAAGAACGATGCGATTCGGGTGATAAAAAGGTGGTGAGGGCTTTTCTCTCAGTTTTCCAGTCGCAATCATGAGCTCAAGTTATGAGGAAGAAGTTGTGATGTACTGGTACATAAACAGAAGGAAAGGAAGATGGAATTACTGTGTTCACCCGTAGAACTTTGCAAATGTACATCACAGTTCGGCAGTTGTTTCTCGAGAACTGTCCCAAAACGAAGTAAAATTCAGGCAGTCGTTGAATAAATAATAGAATTTCAAATAATAGAACTGTCCCAAAACGAAGTAAAATTCAGGCAGTCGTTGAATAAATAATAGAATTTCAAATAATAGAACTGTCCCAAAACGAAGTAAAATTCAGGCAGTCGTTGAATAAATAATAGAATTTCAAATAATAGAACTGTCCCAAAACGAAGTAAAATTCAGGCAGTCGTTGAATAAATAATAGAATTTCAAATAATAGAACTGTCCCAAAACGAAGTAAAATTCAGGCAGTCGTTGAATAAATAATAGAATTTCAAATAATAGAACTGTCCCAAAACGAAGTAAAATTCAGGCAGTCGTTGAATAAATAATAGAATTTCAAATAATAGAACTGTCCCAAAACGAAGTAAAATTCAGGCAGTCGTTGAATAAATAATAGAATTTCAAATAATAGAACTGTCCCAAAACGAAGTAAAATTCAGGCAGTCGTTGAATAAATAATAGAATTTCAAATAATAGAACTGTCCCAAAACGAAGTAAAATTCAGGCAGTCGTTGAATAAATAATAGAATTTCAAATAATAGAACTGTCCCAAAACGAAGTAAAATTCAGGCAGTCGTTGAATAAATAATAGAATTTCAAATAATAGAACTGTCCCAAAAGGAAGTAAAATTCAGGCAGTCGTTGAATTAATAATAGAATTTCAAAAGACAATTTATTTGCCTGTGTCTTTTATTTCTTCCGCTATCTCCCTCCATGTGGACTTGCCACGTCCGTTTTGCAATAGGGTTTTAATTTGTAGTTTCATATACTTATGTATACTTTTCCACTAAATTGACGAACGGAATGACCGAATTCGCGTCTTCTTTCTTGTTGGCCATGTTGACAGGTTCAAATATCGTACGATACAAATCACCAGGCGAACAGCATGCTGAGGGAGGAGCGATATATCGCAGGTATGCGTCGCGAGGTTGTTCCAGTATGAACCTTTTATATCACCTCCCTTTAAATTTCATACATTCCCCCGATCGGTATCGCTGTCGTATATCACTTACGATATACCGCGTATCGTACATCGCCTCAGTTTGAACGCTGCCTAACGTTGCAATATCGTTCTAAGATTCGAGCTTTTGCAAACGGTAGACAAGAGAAATAAAAAAGAAAAGATAAACTGTTGTTATGAAATTAAAAATTAAAAAGATAACTTCAATTCGTAATAAAGTAAACAATAGTAAGCTATTCCTTTGGAAGTGGAGGAAAGATGGGTACATATCCAAAGTATCGCAGAATAAAATGATATACTGACCAAATATTGGGATTATATTATCGGACAATGGATGAATTATCCAAATATTCCAATTGAAATGTGGAACTGCTACCAAAGGATAAGAGCAAATATTGCGGCTGAAGAGTGGAACCACCGACTGAATTGTAGAAGATAAACGTAATACTTCAGGAAAAAAATATTCACCGCAGGAAAGAAATCCGATAAGTACGGGGGTGTGAGAAACCTGCGCAAACCTATTGATAGTGCAAACTAAATAATGAGAAGCAAATTTGGTTTATGCAAATTCCCTGAGCATTATCGTGACAAAGTAAAATATAACCAATTTTCTAAAACTAAAAATTGTCAAATTAAGTAGCATTTTAAACAGCAACTTTCGTAAAATTAAAACCGTTTGACAATTTAAGTAAAAATATTCAACAGGAACATTAGTAAAGAAGCATTAAGTTAATTAATAACAATGAACGAATGAATGAATAAACTCTTTATTAAGGCAAGGTTGGGCGAATTTGTCCTCCCTTCCACGTAAGCATGATGGTCAATACATAAATTAAGTTAAATATTTATTGTTAAAATTTAGAATACAAGAATAACACAAAAATATTTGGGTTTGTGAAGAAATAACCACTCTACTGAAGCTGGAAGTAGACAGAAACCCAACTTTGCGTGCTCGCAATCGCAATGATGCCAGGGAAAAAGAAATTATTTTAAACCTACAGCACATATTTTTTTTAATATTAAGGAAATTGTTCCTGAAAATACATAGAATTAACATAATATAAATACATTATATACCTAATATATTATAATTAAATTTATACCCTATTTGGTAATGTCCATAACATTATCCTGATTAAAGTTCTTACCGTATAATATGTAACTATACTAACCAAGTACTAAAACAGGTAATTGATAAGGTTAAAGAAAGATAAAAGATTATATCTAGGTGGTGATATTTAATTAAATGGGCTTTAAGTAATCGAATGAAGATGCCGTCTAAACGTGAGAAGTCTGCTAAGTATTCTCTTCCTTAATTGTTACTTTAAGTGGGCAGTGCGAATGAAACTAATAAATCATCAGCACTTCAAAATAATATAAAATAGTGTAGTAATATGAACAAATGAGCCAGCTTTAAAATGTTACAAGAGACAACTTAAGATGAATTTGATACCTGGTGAAAATAATAAAAGGTAAATTATACACGTATCATGAAAAGAAACAAGTCAAACACAAGCTTATCGGGAGTACTATAAAACAATAATAAATTTACTGGTCCATTTCTTGGACAAGAAATATTTTTAGTCTCAGCGGAATTGACCCTCTAAGGATAGTGAGCTTTAGCTTTGGTGTAATTTTTGTAAAGACAATTCATCTATCTTACATTAATTTGCGGATCTACATATATTAGAGACGAGTCGAGCGCAGGGAGAATAAGACCTCCGGGGTTAATTCTATTTGTTTCAATTTCGCGATATATGTGTAATATTTACCTAACACATGTTTAGGTATGACTTTCCGATGAATGGCTGAATAGAAAATTTGGAAAAAAAGAAGGCAGAAAAGAGATAATCTTTGACCGTTCACAGAAAAATATTTTTCACTCTTTATCAACCAGATAAAAATGAGTGCGTATCCGGGGACGGAAGAATCAAGAGGATCACAGGAGGTCGTCAACATATTTTGTCACGAGGCACAGAAGGGTTGCAATATAAGGCCATCATTATAGAGATAACAAATGTACCAATCCGCCATCGGCTCCTATAAGTACCCTCGTCTTCTATGGACTTCATCGCATTTCTGTGAATACCGATTTCATCACCGCAGTGTTCCGGTAAGTGTTCCTGCCAATTTAATTTGTATTTTCTTCCTATTCGTTCTTAACATATTACTAATCCATGCCTTTTCTAAAATTATGAGCATAAATAATTTCGAACATATTCTGCTCTTAGGTGATAGCTAGTGAGTAACTTAAAGGTTATAAATAAAATTATTTAAGGAACATTAAATGTATTGAAATGAGGAAGAAAAATCATATATCGAAGAAAATACCCTGCTATGTAGAGCAGAAACTGTCGAAATAAAATTTTATACCCTAGATGTCTTCGAACGGCAAAGTTTCTCTTCTATAAATACTTATATAAATGTATGTTAGTAATATAAATTTTTCCCTACCTATGAATATAATATCTCGCTGTTTTACTCTTTTGGTATCGCATTAACGTACAGGGTTAACCGGAATCGCCAGGGCATAGAATAGTAATGTTGCTCTTGAAATTAACGATTTTTTTTAATGTTATTTTTTACTTCGAAGAATCATCAAATATTTTTGGAGATTTTATATTCATGCTTTGTTACTCGAGAATACCCTAAGCAAAATAGATTGTGTCCTACTCTTTACCTAATATATATGGAAAATACATTGGAAGATAGGTTTTCCTTGTTCTTTCTTATTTTCGATATGAAAGCAAATCTTCTGAGATATAAACTTCTGAAATGATAAACGAATTAAACGGAGGGTTTTTCTTAATAGAAAATGTTACTACGAAATAAAAGTTACACATTTTGTGCGTTGATAGACTTTACCTTACCTGCAGAATAATTTTTCAGCAGATTTTACTCGGTAGTGAATTTTTTTATATTCTCTTATGTGTAGGTGTCCGTTTTATTTCTCCTTAAACTTATTTAAACTTTTTTCCTCTGCTAGATTCTTTTTTGAAAACAATATGGAGACGTTACAATACTAGTTTGATTCACTGTTTAGAATACGGAGAAATTAATACATATTTTCATTCTATCAAAATTTAATGATTTTATAGGTAACATCCACAAGAGTTATCGTAACTTGAAAACTATAGATTTCAGTATGCTTAACAAAGTAATCACTCTAAAGATAATGAATGTGTGTGATTTTTTTCCTATTCATTACGAAATATACTCATTCATACCTTAATTTTAGAAATAAGTTCTGTAGTAAATTTTTCTTTGCATTCACATTCCCTGGCGATATCCTTGACCCCCATGGAAAACTTCTTTCGATCACTGCGTCATTATCTATTATTTGTGTAATTTATTTTTCATTTAATTCCGTAAATATTAATATTATGAGAACATTTTTCACATTTCCCATTACTTTTTATCATCAAAGTCAATGAATATTCTTTGGCGCTTTTTGGTATATCATTTATCTCAATTTATTTTTCGAAAACATAGTAAATCAATTAAAGTTATTCCTATTTAATCACTCTACACTGGCTATTTGCTCAACTCATATATATTAATTTCTGGTTTTTTCCCGTTCCAATCTTTCATTTATGCTCTTTCTTTGGTAAATACATTATTAAACAATAGCCGGGCTTACAATTGCAACACCTACTTTCTTTAGTGGCTAATATAATCAGAAAATTTTGATAACTTACTAACAAATTTAATGAGAATTATTACCATTTGTCGATTACTGTGACTTTTTAAGTTATACATGATCGATGTTGATAGACTATCAATTTGTTTGACTCGTTTACTAAATAAACTGAAATAATGAATATTGGCTTCTGATTTTAAAATTATTGATTATCTCATTCGCAGTTGAAAAGATACGTATGAAAATTTTAAGTACATTGATTTCCAGACTTCCAATATCACTTATCTCTAATGTTCTGCGGATACAATGAATGGAAACTTTCATCTTTGCTTCCGATTATTTTCTTTTAACGTTTTCTCAGCGTCACGCGGAGTTCTACGTCAAAAGTACTGATCTGTCCCTACGGATATTTCCTTGTGAGTGTTTATCGACGTCACATACAGTTCGGGCTCACTGCCAACTTATATCACTGAGATATCAGCTTCTTCCTCGAGGTCACTTCGTTTGAATAATACTATTTACTCCGTTGATAATTTGATCTCCACAGCTGGAGAGAGACATTCCCGAGTGATTTTACCGTAGCCGAAGCATTTGTGTGAAACCTGAAATCTTCATATGGACCGATCAACCGAGCAGCCTCGCCTTGCTTCACTTCTATATCGCAGTTTCGGCTTATATAAAATTTTCTCCGATTCACCTTACTCGGACTTATTGCGAGGATTCTCGGCTAAATGTTTTGGTAACGACCTATAAACTTTCAAACTAAATTATGAAAGTCGAACTAAATTATTTACGTTTTTCAAACTATATTACATAAGTCAGTGGAAAATGAGGAAATTATATTTGAGAGTTTAACTTCAAAAATTCATGGATAGTATAATTATCTATCTATATCGGACGTAGGAAGCCTTATCTGTAACGGGTCAAATTTAAGTCAAATGTAACTTTTAAGAAAACGTTTAGGATTAATAGTAATTCTTCTCTATATGGTTTAAACACAGTCACAATAATATATACTTCTCTATTTTCGGTCATTAAGTTTCCCGTCCTTACTTGAATAAATCTGCAGTGTGAAATAGCTTGCTCACATTCACAAGTATAACTGTACGCGGACATAATGGCAAAGGTGAAAGGTAATTATCAACTATAAGACATTCAGAATACCGAAAAACAAAAACATTTTCTTTTAATTTGACTAACTAACACAATATAGACAATAATTAATACAAACAATCTTTCTGTCTTACATACGTATCCACCAAAAATTTGTTATACACACATCTTTGCCTATCGTTATTTACAAACTATTCTAATATTATATTTACAATTTAAACAGCTATGAATTATATCTACAGAAAACTCCGAAGTAACGATAACATTGATATATTCAACCAATGAGATCACACACACACCATATATCATAATAAAATATTAAACCTTAACTTTAAATTACATTGCCTGTGTGTCTGTGCTGATCGCACAGCTTTCATGACTTCATCTATGACAACAGCAACCGTTTCCATTACCGTTTCAATTAATTTCTTCTACAGTAGCCTTAGCGAATAAATTTTCGTCAATTATGACCAATGCAATGATGAAAGAAGGCAGTCAAGTTCACTCCGTTTTATAGGTAGTAGTAGTAGTAGTAGTATTTTATTGACATAAAACGTTTACAGTTGATTTCAGACATAACTCTGAAAGTAAACAGATGTCTCGTCAAAGAATATTTTTACATTATGAATAACAACACTTGCACACATTAATTTGGTCTATACAAGTACAAAACATACGCACCAAACATCTCATCATTACAAGAATTATTTAATAATAATAATAATATAACTAAATTACTATAACTAAAAATTAACTAAATTACTAATAACTATAACTAAATTACAGTACATCAATTATACAATTTGACAAATTTAATTTAAAAATTCATTGATTGAGTATGAGAACATAACAACGAATAGATCGTTGTTTTGAAAGTTAATTAATCTACTCGTACTTTATCTGCTTAATGAATGAATGGCGATTCTTTTTCTTTTCCAATTAAGACCGAATTCACCTAATTTATCCTGAATCTGTAATAACGCTCTCACTCAAAAATAAAAAAGTAAAAAACTATTCACAAACATACATTGATACTTAGGATTCAAAGACTCTTTGTACCGTCAAAATTACACATGAATATCCTAACTTTTGCGAAGAGACATTTACCTGACGTAAAATCGAAAAAGGAATGGGTGATAAACCTAAAAATGACTCTCTCAGGCCCTTTAACCCGAAAAATTATATAATCCTAGGATAATCACTCAGTTGCGTTGTGTTTTTGTGATGCTGCTTACAGGTCGATGATGTATGCTTCTTGCGGGAAATTTTCAAAATTCCGAGAGGTTTTCAATATTCGTGATAAATACCAATAAATTTATTTCTATTCTTTCATGTATATAATTTCATATGCCATAAATAATATTTTTGTTAAATCGGAGGAGGAAAATCAATAGAACAATCCTATTTGATAGCTATAATGAGAATCAGATTGACTTTTCGTAAGTTTCCTCATCAGCAGAGAAAGCAGAAAAGAATGACGTAACTGGGGATAGGTATGAACCGGAGGTCTGAATATTTTTATCTGAATTTAAACTGCGGATATTCGACGAAAGGCATTTAACGTGCAAAACTCGCAGTCATTCGCGAATGCGCGCAGGAACAGAATTAAATCCGTGCAGAATGAGTAGCAATTGAAATTTGTTCGCCGCATGTAAGAGCTCGAAATGTGGAATTTGGTGCAGTACATTTACCGAATCGAGAAACTTAAGAACAATGCTTTCTTCATTTANAGTACAACGTTAATACCAAGAATCAGAATATAACAACCAGTATAGTTATACGTGGATCAAACGGCTGACTGTCGCTTAATAATATCCGGATTCTTCAAGGCATTTTATAGTCCCTTTTCTATTTCTTATTGACCAGTCAACATTTTGTTTTCTTTAAAAATATCCTTGATCTTTCTTAACTCGAAGTTTTTGAAAACATAAGATTCGAATCTTCCGCGTTAGCGTACCCCTCTTCTGTAATCATTTACAATATTTCCCTTAGAAAAAATAATTTTCAGTCCTTTTTATATGTGTAATCTCCGTTAAATAAAACAATTGATATTCCATTTTTTTTACTTCTACGTATTTAAATATATAACTGATACAAAGCATAGCTTCGAAATACTTTGATAGATTTCCTTATATTATTCATTCCAACTGACAGAACTTAATAACAAAAATAATAAAAATAATCATTTAGCCAAATCGCCTTGGTATTGCATACGACATGGATATAGGCATATTCAAGCTGTTGTAGCTGAAATGTGTAGCAATTTCAAATAAAAATCATTATTCGTGTAATCATGAGGGACTTTCTTTAGGACAAGTTTGAGACGGAGTGGAGATAAACAATAAAGAATAAAAATATTCCATTAAAATATGCATTAGCAATTACTTTCTAAGTATTTGTGTATTTTTAGATATGCGTATAAAAATTACTATAACAATTATCAAAACTTTTATAGCCCTTCTTCTTCAGGTGTGGTTATTTGCATCATTGCTCCGAAGAAAGATCTCTGATTAAATCAGACCTCATCAATTCAAAAGCACCTGATGATAACCATGACGAGATTTCTCGCGTTTATTCTAATGGCGGCATTGTTGAGGTTATCGGAACAAACACCTGATTCGTTAAACGATGTAACGGAAGAATTAAACATAGGTATCTCTACTTAGTAACTGTGATTTATTCTCTCTTCTATGGAAAGTACATTCATGAAGCTCTTATGAGGTGAAATTAAAATTTTTCTTGTCTGTTTCAGAACAGGGATGTAGACAAATGGGCTATAGGTGCTTTAATGGACTTAATTGCTATAAACTGTACCTTCAATCGGAAAAATTCGTAGATGCGAAGCGTATATGTGAAGAGGATGGAGCACATTTGGCAATCATCAATTCCGATAAAGAAGCAAATGCCCTGGTGAGAGTTTACCATCCATGTTATGTACCTGGCCAGGCTTGGCCAAGGCTTGGCTTCGGCGATTTCTTTGAAAAGGGAGAATACCGGACCATATTTGGTGAGATATCTGTACTCTGTGTTTTAAACTTTTTGACTGCAGTGAAATTAAATGAGCTATACAGGTTTCTGATCTGCCTGAAAATTATCGATATTCCTACAGCACAAAGAATATTCCGTACTTTTCAATGTTCAAGATGTCGCGGAAGACGTGCTGTTTTGCTGGTCGTGTGCGACGTAATTCCCAAAGTGATATCCGCGGGGTCCCACAAATGCCTCAAATGTTCAATACTCTTGGTATTGCCATTACTGATTTGGTTTTCAACAACTCGCTGGTATAAAACAACCGATAAAATCTATTACCTTTGTTTAGTATATCGTAAACAAAGGTTTAAAAACCGGTACTGTTACAGCCAACAGATACGTATGGTCACCTATTTTTAAATACATATCACTGGAAAATTTTCCCCCGGAATTGGATTTCACTACATACTATTACGTGTTAAATTGAATACTTGAGAAAATATTAGCAATTAAAGAAATGTATTATTACATTACTTACAGACATACTATCTTATCAGCGATAATTCATTATGATACACTTCAGTTGCAACAATTTTAATGTTATGATTAACCATTTTTATAACCTTTAGAAAATCCTTTCAGTTGTAAAATATGTATGAAATACTTCGATCCAATATTTTCGAAAGTGTAAGTACATATTTTGTGAAGGAATGTAAATTTATCTTGGTAACTAAGAAGTATTTGAATTTTTCCATTTGTCAGTTCCTTCGTCCGTAGAAATTTCGGAGTCATTCTCTTAATTGTCTACTTTGGTGGGAAATGCGAGAATGAGGAATGAAACATTCCGCAAAAAATATAAACAACTTACTAGGTAAATTTTGCTTGGAAAATTCTTACACTTACGTCCATATTTACAAAAATTGATTTGTGAAAGTATTCAAGGTGGTCCCAGAAAATATTTTTTATGCTTCATTTACAACTTTCCCTTTTTTGTCTTTATAAAATCGCACATATCTTCCGATATGTCCGATTCTCTAAAAACACAATAATAACATATATAACCTCTAATAATTACTATTAAATTAAGAGTTCTCCACTTCTATGACAACAGCAACCGTTTCCATTACCGTTTCAATTAATTTCTTCTACAGTAGCCTTAGCGAATAAATTTTCGTCAATTATGACCAATGCAATGATGAAAGAAGGCAGTCAAGTTCACTCCGTTTTATAGGTAGTAGTAGTAGTAGTAGTATTTTATTGACATAAAACGTTTACAGTTGATTTCAGACATAACTCTGAAAGTAAACAGATGTCTCGTCAAAGAATATTTTTACATTATGAATAACAACACTTGCACACATTAATTTGGTCTATACAAGTACAAAACATACGCACCAAACATCTCATCATTACAAGAATTATTTAATAATAATAATAATATAACTAAATTACTATAACTAAAAATTAACTAAATTACTAATAACTATAACTAAATTACAGTACATCAATTATACAATTTGACAAATTTAATTTAAAAATTCATTGATTGAGTATGAGAACATAACAACGAATAGATCGTTGTTTTGAAAGTTAATTAATCTACTCGTACTTTATCTGCTTAATGAATGAATGGCGATTCTTTTTCTTTTCCAATTAAGACCGAATTCACCTAATTTATCCTGAATCTGTAATAACGCTCTCACTCAAAAATAAAAAAGTAAAAAACTATTCACAAACATACATTGATACTTAGGATTCAAAGACTCTTTGTACCGTCAAAATTACACATGAATATCCTAACTTTTGCGAAGAGACATTTACCTGACGTAAAATCGAAAAAGGAATGGGTGATAAACCTAAAAATGACTCTCTCAGGCCCTTTAACCCGAAAAATTATATAATCCTAGGATAATCACTCNTTTAATGGAAAAATTTGTTTATAATTGAAATATTTTATAGGTTCCTTTTCTTAAGTACGCCTCATTCAACGGGTATATATTGTAATGAATACCTTTCCCAGCTGACTTAGTTCGACATCGTATACGTCAAGATTGCCTTGTTCACTAGATCCATTCACAACTCGAGTACTTGAATTATGAAACAGATAAATTAGCTAACTTGTGACGCAATTTTCAACCAGTATCACCCGGTCTCAAAGGTAAATACGACAGATTCGGAGTGCGAATTTTACCTAACGTTCAGCATACTGCTATTGTGAGCTCAGTATCAGATTCGAACGTTTCCTAATCCAACTTACTTTCATTGCAATATTCCTCTAGAATTTAAATTTTTTCTCGATAATAATAATTGAAATTTACTATCATATTTCTATCTTTAAGTTATTCATTTATGTACATAATTTCATTTTAATAGGCAAAATTATTGAAAGTTGAGATTTCATTTAGTACTCTCACTGTAGAATACTCCAGTGAAACTAAATCTCATTTCCAGGTTTAAAGAAAAATGTTTAAGGGCTACTATACCTCACTTTGTCTTTGTACTGTAATGATAATACCACATTGAAAATAAATCTTTGAAAAAGAGTGGAGTGGTTATTATTTTATGCAATACACTTATGCATATAACTATGATGTGTAATATTCCCTGATGCACTTGCAATTCAGTTTTTAACACCTCCACTTTCTATTAATTCGGATGCCAAAGGTTCATGACGGAATGCATTCCTCTAGATACCTACCATTAAAAATGCATTCTAACTTAGTTTAAGTCTGGAATATGGCTTCAATAAATCTGTCTTCAAAAGATAGAAATCATCATGCGATAACACAAAAGGATCTTAGAGATCGGTAGACGGAATATTTGCATTATAAATATGTTGAAATCGTTTGCTCCTAATCGTTGAAAACGTTTTAAACCGAAAAAGTTCCCACATCGGTTATAGTCCCACAAGCCCCGACTTTAACAGCAATATGGATGAACGAAAAGGAAACTAGGAACCAGATTTACAGAACACGTGGCTCACTTCAGACACAATCGACTAAATAGCGACTACAAGCGTCGCGGAATACATTCAAGAATATAACCACAAAATTAACAGAGAAAACTTAAAACTCAAAAAATCAGTGGAGGACCTCGAAACTTGACGTATAGGAGGCCTTTTCATCCACACTAATCGCCAGCACATAATGAATAATGACGTGGGCACAATACCTTCTTCCGTTTTGTTCTCCCTCATTGAGGTAACACCGCAAAAGACAAGAATACCCCCCCCCCCCACACTACATTCAGTTATTCTTCTATCCCGAAGATGGCAACACAGTTGCCGAAATACCTATTGAGAACAATACTTGCAAAGCAAGACCAAGGAGAATTCTAACCCCTGCCGCTTGAAATTTTTCAACGGTTAGTCTGCTCGCAAAAAAACTGCTTTTGTAGCTTTTTTCGAACTCTAAATCTCGAGAGTTAAAGGAAAACAAACGAACTCTGCTTCAAGAATGATATCAATGCCATGGCCTCCGAAAATAGATGACTATATAAAGAAAAAAAGACACTTCTGTTAGAAAATTATCAAATGATAAGATAACATCAATGCGTAGTAGGATAATGTAGTAGTGATAGACAAGAAAGCGGGAGAAGCCGTGATAGCCACAGAGCTTGTAAGCGACCGGGTTATCTCAGTAGAACTAAAGGTGGTGGTTTAGAGATAAGGTTCGGGAAAGAGTAGCGTTGGTCAAGGTAGCTTTCGTGAAACGAAAGGAATTGATCACTAAGGGTCATATAGGAATCAGGTAAAATCCTAGATGTGGAGTGTCTTGCTTATGGGTGTGAAACATGGACCTTACGTAAAGATGACATCAAAAGAATGGAGGCATTTGAGATGTGGGTATAGCGTAGAATGGAAAAGGTGAGCTGGGTGGATAGAAAAACCAATATAAAGGTGCTGGGAATGGTTGGAGAGGAAAGGGTTTTGATTGAAGCGATTAAGCGCCGACAGAAGAAATGGGTGGGTCAAATATTGAGAGAAGATGGATTGCTGAAGAATGTAATTGAGGGTAGAATGAAAAAGAAGAGGGGAATGCAGAGGCAAAAGATGTTTGAGGAGATGAATGGTGGGTAGTTACCAAGTAGTCTAGGAAAGGGGAATGTTAGGATACATGGACCTACCGAAAGGTAGAACACTTAAGTAAGTAATATCATCAAGATCTGTCAATGTCGTCGTTAATTCATTCAAGATATACGGTTCCGCAGTTAGCGAAGAACTTCTCTGTCGATGTTAGAAAGTACTAATTTTGGTTGAGCTATATATGAAAGGTGCAAATTTTCAATTATAATTAATAATAAAATTAAACAATTTCACTCACCGTTGTAATCGTCATTTGATCGCTTCAATTCTAATGTTTGAAGGTACCCGTAGTATGTTCTGAAAAGAAAGGAAATTAAAACACAGCTCTCAATGAATTTAAAGTTTAAAAGCATTCTAATGATAAGTCGCATGACGGCATATGGAACTATGGTTTAGAAACATTCGGGAAGTTCCGGATTGCTTATTCTTAAAAATTACGCTTTACGCGTTTCGGTAATAAAGCTTCCTGCTTCATGTTCCCTTACGGACACCATTGAAAAGGGAACTTTCTTTCCGAAATGCGAATAGGGTAATTCTCAAGAATCGGTAATCCGCAAATTCCCATATGTTTCCTAATTCGACGTCCATCTGCCAACATACGGCTTAAGGAGTGTTTTTAAACCTCTAATTACTTTGTTCGCTGCTTCTCTCGAACAGATGAGAAACGAAAAGCGATCAAAATTCCCGCAGGGTAGTGTAATCGGACCGTTACTATTTTTAGTATACATCAACGACCTTAGCAATCTTATAGATAGTTAAGTTAGGGTATTTGCGGACGATACGGTAATTTACAGGGAAAAAAAGGGTAAAGAGTATTAAAATGTATACAGGGAAATAGAGAGTAAAGAGTATTAAAAACCACAACTATGGAAGAAGGAATTTTGGATGGTATGTTATCTAGTGTTGTGCATTCCGTCGGATGAGCCTTTGGCATCCTAAGAGCAAAGTGGTGGATTTAAAAACAGAATTTCAAATTCATACGGGAAAAATACACATCATAGTTACATGCATTCCTGTATTGCATAAAATAATAATAATTAATAAAGATATTAATTCGCCTTAAATTCCGATAGAATCTCCACTCATTTCCAATGTGTTATTTATAATGTGGTATTATCATTAAGTAGAAAAACAAAGTGAGATAGAGTAGCCCCTAAATCTTTTTTTGTTTTAACCAATAAATGAGATTTAGTATCACTACAGTATCCTACAATGAGAATAATAAACGAAATCTTTTTTTTATAATTATGCTACTTTCAATGTATTATGTCCACAAATAATGAACGTAAATGTAGAAATATAATAGTGAGTTTCAGTTATTGTCATGGAGAAAAAATTTAAAGTCTACAGGATAATTGCAATGACAGTAGATTGGATTAGGGGACTGTCGAACCTGACACTGAGCTCACGATAACAGTATGGCGAACGTTAGAAAAATTCGATTTCGGATATCTGTCCTTTTTACCCTTGTGGCCGAATACTACTGGTTAAAAATAACTACACACTTCAGCTGTTTTAGCTGTTTTATCAGTTTTGTAATACAAATACTCGAGTAGGTAGTGGATTTAGTAGGCAAGGCAATGAGTAACTTGACGCATACGATGTTAAACTCAGTCAGCTGGGAAAGATTTTTATTACAAAAATGCAAATGTGCCCCTTGAATGACGCGTATTTAGGAAATATAATCATTAAAATCTTTCAATCATGAATAAAATTTTACCCTTGAAATCAAGATAATTATATGCGTTTTTCCTTTAATGATCATAAATGTATTGATATTAATGCATATAAAATTTAGCTACTGCGTATACTAAATAATATCAGACTACTTTGCATCAATATATGGTCTTTGATTCTGGATAAGGAATAGGGATTCTGACTGGATAGTCTCGCTAGTATATCCTTCACTTAAAACGGAAATACGCCACTTATTGCTAAGGTAATAAAAGCGCAGATTGGATTTAACAATTATTTTATTGCCGCTTTATAACATGCAGTATGAATACACTCAGCATATGTGTAGCCAAGAAAGAGTTTGAGCCTTTTATTCAAGCTGAATTATCTAATAATGGGTTTCTTTCGTATTCACAAATAAACCATCTGTTACAATCACAGCATTGCGTACCCAATTTACCCTCGATGTTCATAGCACCACAGTTCCTTTCGTTTAAATTCCGAGGCTCTCCAGGATACCACATGTTATATCCAATTGAGTTTATGTGTTCATCTGTAGATGGAAAAGAATAAGTTAGAATTCTAATCATAACACCAAAAAATTATATCCCTTACATTTAGATTTTAAATGATAACGGTTAAAAATGTTATACCATATATTTTCATGCAATTCTTCCTAATATTCCTTGCTTATGTAGAATGACACCAATATATGAATTTCGTTAATGTATCTGTGATCAATATCTTGAATAGGGTCTAAAAATATACAGCGGAGAATTTTTAATTTATGGTAATTATTAATGGTTACAAAAGTTATTATTGTGTTCTCCAAGAATCACACGTATCGGAAGATTGAACGTTACAAAAAACGGAAATTCACCGAATTCGCGATTGTTCCGAAAGTTGTATCTAAGACATTAAGAAGAAAATATATTTCTTAGACCGTTTTGAAATTTTACAAGCATCCGTTTTCGTCAATATGGATGTGCAAAGTGCAAACATCGTTAACGCAGAATGTAAATATTTTTTTTTCCATTTTTCGCGGACTGTGTCATTTCTCATCCACGTATTTCACAGAAAAGTAGACATTCATTAGAAATTCAGCGAAATTTCTACGGACGGAGAAACCAACAAATTGAAACATTCATATACTTCCTAGTTATCAAGATAGTTTTTACATTTCTTCGCAAAGAAAATCCTTCGAAAATTTCTAGTCAAAGTATTTTATTTGTATAATTACAGGTGAAAGGATTTTAAAAAGATTACAAAAATTATAATCATAACAATAAATTATTGCAAGAGAAGCGTGTCCACATGGATCATCAAAGATGAGACAGGATGAGTGTAAGTAATACATTAAAATATTTATATAAATATTGTTCTTTTCTCTAGTATTCAATGTAACGTGTTATAATATTAAATGACATCAAATAACGGCAAATTTTTCTCCTGTTAAAGACAAGGTGATCAAACGTATCGACAACACCGGCTTTGAAATGTTTGTTTCCGAAATACTAAACGAAAGTAATAATTTGTACTAGTTTTCTGATTTCTGCAATTCTGCCTGTTTTTAAACACAACATCCGTAATGGTAATACAAAGTGTATTGATCATTTCAGTCATTTGCGGGAAATCACTAAGGGAAGTACTTCGCGCACGACCAGCAAAAGAGCACGTCTTCCGCGACATCTTGAGCATTGAAAAGTACGGAATATTCTTTGTGCTGTAGGAATATCGATAATTTTCAGGCAGATCAGATACCTGTGTAGCTCATTTTATTTCACTACAGTCAAAAAGTTTAAAACACAGAGTACAGATATCTCACCAAATATGGTCCGGTATTCTCCCTTTTCAAAGAAATCGCCGAAGCCAAGCCTTGGCCAATCCTGGCCAGGTTTATAATATGGATGGTAAACTCTCACCAGGGCATGTGCTTCTTTTTCGGAATTGATGATAGCCAAATGGGCTCCATCCATTTCACATCTAACTTTCGCATCTACGAATCTTACGGATTCGTTGTAAAATGCATAGCAATTAAGTCCATAAAAGCACCTATAGTTAAATGGTACAAATCCCCCCTCTGAAAGAGACAATAAAAATTTTAATTTCACATCATAAGAGCTTCATGAATGTACTTTCCATAGAGGAGAGAATAAATCACAGTTACTAGAGATACCTATATTCAGTTCTTCCGTTACATCGTTTAACAAATCGGGTGTTTGTTCCGATAATCCTAACAATGCCGCCATGAAAATAAACGTGAGAAATCTCGTCATGGTTATCATCAGATCCTCTTGAATGAAGTACACCTGAATAAGTAAACCTGAAGAAGAAGGGCTATAAAATTATTCATAATTATTATAGTAATTTTTATACGCAAATCTATAAATACACAATTACTTAGAAATTACTTGATAAACATATATTGATGGAATAATTTTACCCTACATAGTTTATATCCGCTCCATTTCAACCTTCCCCAATAAAGTCTCGCATGAATATACGAATTAAGATTCTTATTTGAATATCCTACAAATTTCAACAACGACAGCTTGAATATCTATCCATCCCTGCCGTATCTACCAATGTAAATGTATATGAACCCGATAAATTAACTTTTATTTTCTTTAATATAGTTATTAATTTCTGACAGTTTGAATGAATAATACGAGACAATCAATCAAATTATTTTGAAACAATGCTCTGTATCTGTTATATATTTATATACTCAGAAGTATTAATTTGGAATAATGATTGTCTTATTTAACGGAGATTACACATAGGAAAGGACTGAAAATTACGTACTCTAAAAGATATATTTCAAATCTATACAGAAGAGAGTAAAGCTAACTCGGAGAATTCGAATCTTACAATTTCAAAGCCTTTGAATTACGAAGGATCAAGGATTTTTTTAAGAAAACAAAATGTGAACTGATCAATTGAAAATAAAAATTAACTATAGAATTCCTTGAAGAATCTGGATATTATTAAGGGACAGTAAGCCATTTGATCTACTTATAACTTTTGTAATCTCGTAATCGAAATATATGTAGTTAACATCTCTATCGTGAAATTGGATCGCAGATGTACCAAGGGTTATATGTACATTCGTCAGTGCTGTAAGAGTTGCTTTATTCTGATGCTTCGTGTTAAAATCGTACTTATATCGAAATCCATCATTTTTGCAAGAATGATCATTAAAACTGCCTTTCGTTGAAATTAATAAAGAAATATTTTTGGTGGATACTTTCTATTGTATTGAGTAATTATATCAATATGAAATTATTTCTTCGGCATTTTGATCTTTTCTCCTCAGTTCAAATAATCAAATGATTCCTAATTAAGAAATATTAATGAACTTCAACTCTACTAATGAACTAAGAGCAGAATATGTTCAAAATTATATATGCTCATATTTTCCGAAAAGGCGTCGTATAGTAATACTAGAAACTACGTTAAGAAGAAATAGAAACAAAATGCAAAATAAATTTACGAGGAGACTTACCGAACACTGCGGTGATGAAGCCTGTATTCACAGAAATACGATGGAGTTCAGAGAAGACGAGGGTACTTATAGGAGCTGATGGCGGATTGAGAAATTCATTATCTTTATAATGATGGCCTTATTCTGCAACCCTTCTGTGCCTCCTAACAAAATATGTTGACGTGCTTCTGTGACCTTGTTGATTATTTCATCCCCGGATACGAACTCATTCCTATCGAGTTGATAAAGAGTGAAAAATATTTTTCTGTGCACAGTCAGATTATCTCATTTTATATCTTCTTTTCCTTCGCAATTTGCTTCTTAGCCTTTCCTAAGAAAGTCACACCTATTTATGTAGAAGAATATTACACCTATCAAAATTTCGCGAAACAGAAGAAACTAAGATTGCCTTTGATGCCTTATTTTTAGGCTAAAATATTTCTCTTCCAAGAATTAAACCACTGAATTTAATACAATTTTTTAAACTCACGATATGGTTGTGTTTGACTGTTTCTCTTTTTGTTTCGTGTATAATTTATCTTTTATTATCGGTCACCAATCACTAAATTCACCTTACTACAATAATTACTATTGAAACATTACATAAGTGCTCTACCTTTCGGTAGGTCCATGTGCCCTAATATTCCCT
>KZ308913.1:586925-651904 GCA_000376725.2 Ladona fulva | reverse complement strand
ATTTTTTTGCCGTAAAGTCCCGGGTTTGGACATCTAGGAAAAAAGCGGACTTCCATTCTACGCATCATGGGTTCGATTCTAGGGGGCCCCAAAAACGGCCACTTTCCCATAAGAATGCATTGAGCGCATGTTCAAAAATTCGTTTAGCGTATTTAGCTTAAAGATAGAACGTTAAAATTTACGGAGTGGTAAGAACGTATTTTTATCTTTATTTGACGAAAGAGCTTTATCCCTAATGGCCTCAGGTTCGATGCTAGGTACTTAGTGCAAAAGTTTCAAAAAATCGTTTTGCGTATTTCCATGTAAAATTGAACGTTGAAATTTACGTCATCGATAGAGATCTAAATTATCTATAGTATAGCTAAAGGTTTTTTCCCTGAGGGTCGTTAGTTCGATGCTAGGGCAAATTTTCTGTCTGACGTTCGTGAATTCATTAACGGTATTTTCCGTTAAGGTAGAAAATTGCAATTCACGGTGTTTATAGAATGGATGATTGTCTATCGTATGCCGTAAAGATTTTTGCTCTAAATGCTCAGGTTCGATCCCAGGATCATTCAAACTACCGAATATTAAAAAATTCGCAACTGTATTTCCCGGGCAGCTAGAAGGTTGAAATTCGCTACATCTATAGAAGATAGGGAGTTCTATCGTATGCCGTAAAGATATTTGTCCTAATGGAACCAGGTTCGATGCTAGAACAAATCGTATGGACGTATTTTGAATAATTCGTTAACGTTATTGTAGTTGGTGCATGGAACTCGGTGTATGGAAGGCGGAGTGTTACAGGAGGTGTACAGTGCCTTAGACAATCTATCTTACATTAAGCTTGCGGTATGCAAGCAACTTTTACTCGTCTCTTTATATAGACGCTTCTCCGGATATATATAGACATATAGGATACTAAAGGCGAGGTAGAAGGAAGTGCCTCACGGAGCCGGCGGATTTTTTTCCGTAAAGTTCCGGGTTTGGACATCTAGGAAAAAAGCGGACTTCCATTCTACGCATCATGGGTTCGATTCTAAGGGGCACCAAAAAGGGCCACTTTCCCATAAGAATGCATTGAGCGCATTTTCAAAAATTCATTTAGCTTACTTAGCGTGAAGATAGAACAATGAAATTTACGGAATCGTTAGAAAATAATTCTATCTTCCGTATCCTGCAAGAGCATATTCCCTAATGGCCCCAGGTTCGATGCTAGATTGCAACATTTTCAAAAAATCATTTCGGGCATTTCTAGGTAAGATAGAACGCTCCAATCTACGCCATCGATAGAGAGCAATATCCTCTATATTATACCAAGAGGTTTTCCCTGAGGTTTTACCCTGAGGGTATTTTCCGTTAAGATAGAAACATGCAATTCACGGTGTTGTTAGAATTGATGATTGTCTATCGTATGCCGTAAAGATTCTTGCCATACAGGCCCAGGTTCGATCTTAGGACCATTTGAACGACCGAATTTTCAAAAATTCGATACGGGATTTCCCTGTCAGGTAGAAGGTTGAAATTCGCTACATCTATAGAAGATAGGGATTTCTATGGTATGCGGTAAGAATATTTGTCCTCATTAACCCAGGTTCGACGCTAGGACAATTCTTATGCACGTATTATGAATAATTCGTTTAGGTTATTGTCGTTTGTAAATGGCACTCTGGTGTATGGACAATGGTGTATGGAAGGCGGAGTGTTGCAGGTGGTATGTAATGCCATAGTTAAATTATCTTACATGAAACTTGCCGTATGCAAGCAGCTTTTACTCGTATATATATATATATCTCTTTGTATAGACGCTTCTCCGGATATAGATATATATNTGATGCATAATATACGATCTTAAATAATCATGCTACTTAGATACCATTTGGTGTTCTTCTCATTACTATTTCTTAAAATTTACATGTTAAGTGCCTCATACCCATGTTAAGTGTACATCGCCCGGCAGGTAGGGAGCACTGTACAGTGAGCGCTACCTTAGGTAGGGTTCACTGTACAGTGACTTCACCGAAACTCGAAATTTAGGTGTACCGTGTACAGATTTTTTAGGAACCACCACAACAGGTGAGGCCCACGGACTTGAACTCGGCGTAATGATCTCTGCCTCTAGTTGTTCTCTCACTGCTCCACAATCGGTTTCTGATAGTGGGGAATCCGGAAGGGCCTCCAATAAATAGGTTTCGCTTCACCGGTGGGGATGCTGTGTGTCATCACATTAGTCATTGGTAGGTTTTCTCCGTCGTTAAATAAATCACAAAACTCCTCTAAGATAGGGCACAAAATCCTCCTTTCTTTCGCACTTAGGTGACTGAGCTTCCAAACTCAAATCCGCGGCCTCGCTATTCACATTCATCGTCTCAACTTTCCCTAAAACTGTGCCTTTTTGTAGAGTAACATCTTCTTCACCGAAATTCGTGACCTGCACAAACACGTCATAGCTATCCGTCACTCGGCTTAACCTTCTCGCCACAAAACACTCTTCATACATGTTCAACTTCGGCTCTATTATTACATCGCTCCCTCGCACAAAACTCTGAGGGGGAAGTGAGATATTAACTAACTTCCCACTGCGAGCAGGGATTTTTTCTGCCTTCAATAATCTAACGGCCACACTACTACTTCTTTTACTAATATCACTTCTAACCCTTTGGCGGTTCTGTCTTTGGGAGGCACCAACTGTCATTTTATTCTCACAGGAACTCCGTAAATACCCTTCGTCATGGACTGTCCCCTCCTCTACAGTCTCCCTAGATTTGCGATTTTCTTTAACGGGTATGGCCCGGCACTCATGCTCTTTAACTCCTGGTCTCCGTCCCGCTGAGTCTTCCTCTTTCTCCCCCCTCATTGGGCGGGGCGTTGACCTTAAGCTATGGACATCCTCTCCTACAGCTGAACCCGTACTTAGATTCCCCCCGATACCATACAAGCACCATAGTTCTTGCCCTATCTTAATAACTCCAACACTTACATCTACAATTACATACATTATGTCAAATGTCATACATACTTTTCATGTGTAGACTCTGGAACGTACCTACTCCCGCCTGAAATTCAAAATGCTCCCTCATCATCATCATTCGAAAAACTTAGTATAAAACATCTTTCGCAGGCCTAAGTTGCTTAGGCACTATTTGTTCTCTTTTTCATTTACATTTTATTCATCTGTCACCCTTCTTTTCCCACTCCCTATCCTGTTACTTTCTCTCCCTTTCTTATTTCTTGTGTTCCCCGATTTATTATTCTTTCCTCTTCCTTTATATCTATGAATTCTTGAATGATTTAATGCCTATAATGTCTTTAATTTGTAATTATTAATGATTTTTGTAACTTATCGCAATTTTTTCCTGTATTTTTTTTTGTTTTAACCTCCGCTCACCCTTCGCGCCTTTTTCAGTTCTGCATTTTCAACTGCCGCGACGGATTTCGACCGCGGCATTGCTAATTTTTGTGCCTGTATTTCTCCTGAAGGCATTTTTCCGCTCGTTCTTTAGCACCCGCTACTGAAAAACAAGCGGGAAAATGCCTTCAATCGAGGGCCGAAAAACAAATTGGGAAAAACGAAAGGAATGAGCAATGAAACCGCCCGCCACGCGGGTTCGAGGGTTGACCGGGACCTTAGACAGCGCGGCCACACTAAAGTTGGGGTTCGATTCCGATTTTTGACGAAGTTAGGATGAAAGAAAAAACTCCCGGTGTGGTGGCGGCATCTTCATGCCCCGGAAGTTCCCCGCGCGGAATCGNTGTAACGCGCGGTTCGGACAGCCTGATTTCGGCGATCCTCAAGAGGGAATAATGGGGTAAATCACGAGGGTTGAGTAGATTTTCAATGGGTTTATTACTTCTGCAACATACAACAAACCCCCGGTGTTCCTTCAAGCCCTCCTTAGCCCGCGTCCTTCCACCGACTGCCCCCAAAAAAGGGACGCCTCCAAACCGCAACCTCAGTCCCTGTGCGGCGTCACCCACCAACATCTGCTCCTCTAGATATTCCCAAGTCTCGCCTTTCTTCTAGGTCGTTGGCATATTTATGCTCCTTCGAAAATATGCGGAGACGAGGAATAGTTCCCAAGCTCTCTTACACAAACCACTTACTTACAAACCTATGAATTAGTTATAAAGGAAGTAGAGGTTCGAAAGCATGACTTTAATAGATCGCAGTGATCTGTACACATATAAATGGGTGTAGGTAAAATAAATAATTCGTTTCAATGGTAAACAAAATACAATTCAAGAGATAATTAACTACCATAAGCAGTTCATGTATAGTTATTTTATCCCCTGCAGAACTCATTTAATTTAGAAGTAATGGTCGAAGCAAAACAAAGGAAATTGAATTCAGATTATAATTCAGGTCGTCGAATTCTGTTGGAATTCGACGACGATAATTTCAAATATATATAATAATTCGACAAATTCGAATAGAATTTGCGAACTACCCTGGTAACCGGGTAATATTTTAAGATATACCAAAGTACACGATTCTTCCCAGAAATACATTTTAAAATTAAAAATTTTTTGCAGAATTTTCATAATCATATGCAGGATAAATGGATACATGCTTTTGAAGAGTACTATTTCTAAAAGAAAATACTTTCTAAACATTTAGAAACGTTTTTCGCCTACACAAGAACTACGCGGATGTTTTTACCGACTTGCGGAATCTCATCGAGGTTGTCCGTCTCAAAATTCAAATTTCCATCAACCATGAATGTATCATAGGATATTCGTGGAATATCCTAATAATTATTGAAAATAATTATATTACAAATATGAAAAGACTTTGAGGTGAATAGCCTTTCTTTCCAGCAAAGAAAAACTTCCGTCTTTAAAAAATTGCCCTCAACTGAAGCAACTTTAAGGGAGAAAACGTAATTAATTTGTGAATGTGATTTATAGACACTTTCCGTGTTTAATATATTTTTCTTAATATTAAAACCTGCAAGTACCTGGCTCAATTTGACCTTTGATACCCTTTTAAAAAGACGCACTTCTTATAAAAGGGTCCAGGCTTGAAATTCCCCCAATACCTTTGATTTTACATCGTTCGTTAATTTTCCTGTTACGCAACGCGGGCCGCGGTTTGGACACGTCTGACCTAAACGGTGGGGTTAGTTGCAAAGATATGGCATTTTATAGGGAATAAAAGGCACTTGAACCAACTAAATTGAACTACACTTACGTGTGTAAATTATAACATATCGTAAACAAAAGCTTCTTCCTCTTACACGTTAGAAACATTTCGCTCTGCTAAATCTCTAAGCATAAAGCTATCACCAAGCATTATTTCCATTAAATTCTACAGCCTCATTTCTTAGTTAAATTTATTTTGTTTCTTTTTCCTCCCATTCAAGAAAAAATGAGCATGGCCGCATAATAGCATGAACCCTTGGTGAAATATAAATCGAGTATGTAAGGTGACCTAGCGAGCAAATTCCAGAGCAATTGTAAGAAAATTAGTCGACCGCATTAAAAAGGATAATTATGCCCAAGTATTAAATGAGTTACCTAAGGAATTACATTTTATTGAACAAATTTCTACGTTTAAAAAGGAAATTAAGAATTGGTTCTTTTTCTGATGTATTTCTTTACCAAATACTAGACATATTAACCATTGGCTATACTATATTTCTATTTCAGTGGCTACATTTAATTAATTTCTATATGTATTAATTTTTCTTATAAATATTTCTTTCGTTTACGTTGAACAGAAAATGTCATATTTGTAGTTTATAGTACATATTGTTCATATAGTTATTATAATTATTATTGTATTGTAATTGAAAACTTGTAGTTTTGAAAATTTAATAAAACTATGTAATTACTTAGATGAGATGGTCTCGGCCTTGACTTGGTGGTAAATCATTGTAAGCTATGAGAAAAAAACTTTAATATTTACAAACCACAATGTTTGTGTTTTGTAAATATTAAAGTTTTTTTCTCATAGCTTATGTAATTACTTGTTTAGTGGTAAAGAGGCACCTCCTGATGAGCCAACTTTGGCTCAGGCCACCTTAACGGTGACTTTTCTTTTAACTGTATGTTGAGTATTTACTATGTTAAACAAAAATTGCTTCCATCAATTGAGTATCGTGACGAATTTAGCTGTAGGTGTATTAGTATAAGGAGAAAACACTTCAGGTCCGAAATAAGTAAGAGCACAAAATGTGCCCCGAAACCGGTTGAGTTGAACGGGCTTATTTTTCGCATGAGCGAAATGCAAACATGCGGAAAATTGAATGATGGATAACTCCTCAAAGACCGCTCTATCTTGGCCCTGCCCGTCGACCTTGCGTAACGCATTATCTCAATTCATCGGAAAATAAATGGACGACGGTGGAAATAATGCGAACTGCAATAACGAAAGCTGCCCTCCGATGTCCGATGGTACACGAAGACAATAACGTCATATTCGTGATATTCTATAAAATAGGGGTTTTACTCGTCGAATTTTACTGATGAAATGTCTACGGCTAAGATATATAAACAGTTGAAGTTAAAAAATAGACAGTACGCAAAGGAGACAGGATTTGGATGAGGAAGAAAAATATCCGAGTAATTGTATTGGTAAAAGTGCTTCGACAGCTGAGGTCATTTCGTACGTGGGCCGCCACCGGGAATCAAATCTGGGGCCGCTTTCACCAAAGGCGAACGCGTTATCCACTTGGCTATCCAGAAGCCCAAAATGTGCTAATTTTATTTTCCTCGAGACTTCTCACTCAGATAAAGGATAATGCACAAATATGCCGATGTGATTACCGGATATCAGTTTCCGCAAATTTTTAAATATTTACTCGTTTAGTATTTAGGTTAGTATTTTTTGCCATAATTTAGAAATCCGACCTAAAGTATGCTAAAAATATTAGAAATAAACGCGAATAATATAAGTTAGGTGTCCGAACATTTTACCCAAGAGACGGCTCGCCTAAATACAGTTCACCGAGAGATCTTGAAGCCCGGACATGTTCCCGACTTACTGCCTAGAGTCTAGCCCCTAGACTCTTGATCCCAGTTTTTTCACCCTAACGTCAGTTCAAAGGATTATTTCAAAGATAGCTGTCCAAGCTTTGATGAAACTGATTTTTTCCTAAATGGTATTTTTAAAAAGCGTCCGGTTTGATAATTTACGGATGGGCAGTTATTTATTCATCAAGAAAAATAAGGAAAGGTACTAAAATTTTCATGTAGAGGAGTTAAACATATGTGAATATATCGAAACGACTGGGACTCGAACCCAGGTCCCCCACTTTCCGGTCAGGAATTCTAACCACTAAACTCCCTAAGACACGTGATAACAGCAAGCTAAAGCAGTTCAAACGCTGTTTTAACAACGGTGTTTATACCTCCTGCCACACGCCAAAAGGTGGCTGCATGCAGGGTGTAAATGTAGACCTGTTGCCGAGTCAATTCCTCTCTGTTAACGGAATGCTTGTTGAGCAAAGCAATATCTTCCCGGAGAGTGGGAAACCTTGGTTCGATTACCACCCATGCCGATATTTTTCTCTTCTGTTTACCTTTTTGTTCATTAATTATTTCTACAAATAAAATACTTTCTACTGGAGATAAAAAAAACACATTTCCTGGGGTATGTGACCTGAAAGCTAAACGGTTCAAATAGGAAATTTGATGAAAATATAACTTCATAGATTTCTGGTAATCTTAAGATAAATGTTAACGGTAAAACGCGGAAGTAATCATCCCTTCTTATCTTAAAGGAAATTATATTTCCTGCGGCGCTATTTTCAAATCATTTTTATCTTCCATTATCGCCAGAGAAGAGGCTAGAACATCCTTTCTCGTGATTATTTAAAGCAATCGAAACTTTTGCAGCGGAATAAATACGAAGGCAATACATCACCGTAGGACCGGTATCTCGACTCCGTTCGTAATATAATCGATTAATTTCCGGTTTCGAGCGGAAAAGGAAACGTGGCACACCATAAGGATCAGAAGAGAGAACGAGAAGTGATGGAACTGGACAGAAAAAATGAAGAGAACGAAATGGAATGAATAAAAGAAGAGAAAATAAAAAGAGAGAGGAGCAGAGACCGAAGGCAGCTGCGCCCTGCCCTTCGCGACAAGAATATGAATTGGACTCCTTTGAAAGGGTCAAAAACTTATGGGAAAGCAGAGACGCGGAAGTAAAAGCAACAACAGTCTATTTATCAACGGTAGGATCCTCCGTTAATTCCAACAGTGAAAGTAAAATCAACGTTTAGTCAGTAGGAGCCGACAATCTTCAAACACCGCGAATTTACTTAACTTCCATAATGTTTCTTTTTCTTCATTATTTAACGGCACAAAATGTAACTTTTTATTCTTAAGTGGAGCAGGCGTTAATTGATTTAGTTACACCCCCAAAATGCGATCCCGCGATTATTGTTTTTGACATAACATAACAATTTTGTATAAACGCATTCCTTTAGATGCCATTAAATAAGAATATTTTCCCTTCGAGTACAGAACCCTTCTGTACTACTACCATAAGTAAATCCCAAACAATCACATATATAAAAAGTACAGCAAATGCATTTCCGCACTGTATCCCGCTCAAAATGAGTTCAACAGACAAAAACTCACCGATACCATACGTAGGAGAGAAGTGACAACAAGGCAGAAGAAACATACCTGCAAAGAAGAAAATCATTCATTAATGGTCTGCTAAAACACATATCATAATCAGTTTACTACGTACTCGAGATAAAACATGTAATATTCTGTGTTTAAGATAGCCAAGAATGAACAGAAGTTGAAAAGGCGTGGTGTTTAAATATTTTCGCACAACCTTTTTCGACTGTTTCTTCAAAGTAAATCATTTTTTCTAGAATTAAAAGTTAGACGGTGATAGTAGCAGTAACACTAGGTATCTAAATATTACATAATTTTAAAGGTGAGGGAGGGTTTTGAACTCTGAACTGTACGCCTTAAAACCCAAGGATAAACAGATGAGAAATATAGCGACATGACCGGGACTCGAACCCAGGTTTTCCACTTCGCAGGAAGGTGTTCGAACCAGTAAACTAGCAGGCCGCATCGATTTCTCTATGTTAACTGAATACTTCGAAATGCGAGTGGCCCACCACACATTGGCGCCAACTTCTACCAGAAGTCCTCATCGAAGCAGCCGACTCACCAAATCGGTGTTTGAGATATTCCCCACAGGACACAAACAAGGATTAGGGAAGATGTTTAGCTTTGTACATCCGTGTAATAACATTACATCAGTTTGAGTTCATTAGAAGGAGAACATGCAAACGCAAGGTTATGTGTGCATTGAAGCATATCATAGCTTTTAGAGCTTTCACTCGCTAAGCATCGCTGAAAATCTTCTGACAGGGTAACCAGCTTAAAAGTTTCGTTACGAAGTACCAGATGGGGACTAAGGGATTTGATTGGTGTGAGTTTGATGTGTTAATTACTAAAGAAAGGAGTAATAGCTCTACAATCCTATGAAAATCAATATGTATTCAACACTTTGAATACTTATCAATAGGTACTCAAAGTAAATTTCAAATTTTTATGACTCTTCCTCAAAACAATATTAAGCTATAGCAAATTTTATTCTTTAAACTTAGCTTCTCGGGTGGCAAAATAGTAAACGTGATATTCAATACTTATTGAAACAAATAAAAACAAAATATTCCAGAAATACCAAAATGCGATGTTTTTATCCCAATTTAAAATTTTAAAGAAGGGTATTTTAAATATTTACTATGATATATGTAGCATTCAACGCTGAGATGATGTCTTACCTACTTTTGCAATCTGACCACCTTATCTTCATATTATATAATACACATTGGATGCAATGCTTCTTTTTACAAAAACCCTTTCGTTAGATATACATTAGGCATTCCACACAAGTGGGTCAGTCTTCCATTCACTGGACCCTAAAACTCGCGGCGCGGAATTTACACGAAGAGGTCAAAGTAATTCCTGAAGACTGTTCGGGAAGGGAACGTGAATGCATCACAAGAGCACACGCCAAGCGAAGGCTGGATTTCGCCAATTTACGAGCGAAAAACGTAAGAGAAAAACAGTATCTCGAGCGAAACAGTCCTCAATCTTCGCTTTGTAAGTGCTCACGGAAGCGCGTCAAACTTGACATCTTGGGAGGGATGCAATCGGGAGCAGTCCGCCATTTTTAACATTTCCGGGATTTATGCATTCGTAAGCGACCGTAGAAAGAACCAAAATAAGAGAATAAAAATGTTTACTTTCCGAATGAAATGCTTCGGAAGCGATTCCCATTTTATCTTTCCCCGCCGACGCTTTGGGCCATCAAAAAAGGGCCCTAACTTTCCCCTACAATTTTCTTGCACGGTCAGCTTCGGGTCATAAATCCTCCAGCCAAAAGGTATTCATAGCAAATATCTTTCCGAAGAACAGAAACCAAGCTCCGTCAAAGATTCGAAATAGGAATTCGGCACTATGGGAATTTGAAAAATCTATAAAAAATGTCGACGTTCCTTACTTCCATCTTCATACAAATTAGGTTTCCAGGCGATTACGCTGCTCCAAAGTAAAGTTTAAACTGAATCGATAGCACGGCTGTATGAATATCCTGGATTGGATTGATTCCAAACTTCAACGTGATATATATGGCAGATTGCAAGAGATTTCTGCTCAGTGAATTATTCTCCGGCAATTCAGTTTTTAGTAATTCATCAAATGATTTATTTCCTCCGCCTAACCGAAACCACTCCTGAATGAGATAGGTTACCATACCATCTCATCTTATAGGCATACAAAAGCAGAAAAAGAAACTTACCACTGGATTTTTCAAAACTATTTCTATAACTGCCAAATTTTATCGACACACCTAAATAATTTTCATGGAAAAATGTGCTTTTAGCTTGTATTCAATTTGCTGGCTGTATATTTTAAAAATTAATTCTTTGATGGCTACAAAACTAAATACGACAAAAAGTCAATACGACAGAGTCTCTATTATCCGAGTTAATGTGGACCAAGGCCACTTCGGATAATCGAAAAATGGGATAATGCGGAAGGGTCATCTTGCTTATGCGAATTATAGAATAAAAACGCTATTTCCATGTCCACTGTTGTACGACGTGTATTCACACATAAAGAATCATTTTGATGAAAAACACTTTTAAATTAAATAATTCTCTTTTGATTCATAATATAAACTTCAATCGTCTGATGATGCAGTCCTCACCTATTTTCTCCGATTATCTCCAAATTGTTATGCCGAAGTTTGCTGGTCTATTTTGTATTGGTCTAGTTATAACAAAGTGATTTAAGCAGTGCGCTGGAACATGTAAGTGAAAAAGTGAGTGTGAGTGAAAAAGACAAAGCACACAAATATAGTATGCATGCACCTTCGATAATATTGAGCCTCGATATTGAGGAGTCACGGGGACTCCTTCAAAAGGCCTGTTGTCTCCATCGACAAGGCGCTCTGGCCCTCCTCGAAACGTCGCAGAATGGGTTAGCATTCTGCGACATGGGTCACATCAAGTAAAGAGAAGAAGGATAAAGAGAAGAGACTTAGAATCCAACATGGATGGCAATTCACCAAGGCCCCCCCACATCAAAGACATGGGGCCAACCAGGAGAAGAAAATTGAGCCTCGGTTGACGGGACTCTGATACTCGAGATTACAATATTATTTTTTCTATAAAGTCCCTCATATAAAACCATTAAATAAAATGTAACTGAATGCTTATTCAGTTTTATATGAAGTTTGGACAAAAATTAAAATCGATTTCGGCTTAAAGTAGTAAATAATTAGGAAATTCGTATTGCAGAGTAAATTTTTTTTTAACTACGGAAACAAAATCGCATTTAAAGCCATAAAGAGGAATTTTGTTTACGTTGCTTGACGAAGAAGAGAAAGTGAAAGAAAAATTAACACAAAGCTCGGGATAAAAAGCAGTCGGTTATCAGTTACATTCGGACTGTGGATCTCTGGAAAGTTTTAAAATTTGTAATGATCTCAATCCCGCATCTTTAGATAGAATCCTCGCACTGTTATCGCCACGCAGCAATAAATATTGGATTTAAGGAATTTACTTTCGTTACGAGAAATACGCCGTAAATTTGGTGAGCATGAGAATTTCATCACCTTTCTGAACTCGAGAAAGAAAGAAGAAAATAATAACATGACTGTAATTCGGTCCACGAAATCGGATACCGATAACAGAAAACCAAAATCTTTAGCATAACTTCAGTAGTTATAAAAATGATGGAGGAAAATAAATGCTCAGATTTGAGAAAGTGGAAAAGAAAATAAAAAAATAGGAGGGAAGTGACAAATGTCGAAAAATGGGTAAATGGTAAATGTGAAAGGAATAGAATAGAAGATGGATAGTGATAGATGAGAAAGGAAACGAAGAATATGTAGTCCAAAGAAAGAAGGAAAGAGACTTGATAGAGCTGAAGAGAAATGGGAATAAAAGTGGTGTAGAAGGAATGAAACGTATAAACTAGGGATTTAGGGAAATAAAAATGCAGTAATTTAGGAGTAGAGTAGTTTGGAATATTGTACGATATTAAATTTCTGCTACTCATGAAGAGATTGAGGTCTCTTCTTTCTTAACTTCTCCTTCAAATCAAATAAAAATCACTGGAATTAAACCTTTTAAAAGGTAGAAAGGAAGAAAAATCCAATTCTGTATATGACAATACATGTCTTTTACAAATGAAATCTCCGCTATAGGTAAATATTCACATGAAATTTTGCGTGTTACTAATAATATTAATGAGAATATTGAGAAATATTGTGATGAGAAAATTAGAAAGAAAAGGGAGTTCCTATATTAATAGAAGGAACACCGTATAACTTCCACGGCAGAATCTCCTGTGGAAGTTACGAAGTTTTCTTTCTTTTAAGATGAGTGTAAAATTCCACTAACACACACTTGACCATTTTATTTAGAAAAAAGAGTTTTGATGTGAAAAGTGAAAGTTAAGGGGAATATACAAATGAAGGTTATGAAGTTGCTAAAGCAAAAGTGATAGGAATAAAAAACGTGAAAGTGATAAAGAAGCAACTTTGACGTATATTGAGTAAAATTTTTATGAAGAGTAGACGGGAATTGGGGAAAAAGAAAGAAAGCGGAGAAAAGAGAGAAAACGAAGGTATTGGAAAGAGGGATGCAAAAGTGAAAGGTAAAGAGAGGTACGTCATATCCTGTATCCAAAGGAAGATTTGGAAGGGCCCAGAGGCCCTCGTTAGCTTTGACGGGACGGAGATGGAAGCGAGTATGTGAGGAAGAGAGACCCTGAAGGACTTCCGGAAAGGGGCGGAAGCTGCTCTTCTCTCATGGACCAATGATGCGAAAGCGGGGAGGAATGGGGAGGGTTTGCAGGGGAGAGGGGTCAAAAGGAGTGGGTAAATTATGAATGGGGAAGAGAAGGTAGGAAGTGAAAGAGCATCTCTAAATGAAGGATTACAGTCGATAGTCACATTGATGCAGAAGATCTTGTAAATTAAACTGAGAACAAATATATTAGCTTTTTAAACACTCTATATGGAGAAATAATTGACTGATTTTGTCTTGATATAGTTCTAGATTGAAATATATTTAGTCTCTTAAAGCCATTCCTGGAAAACAAAATGTGCGATAGGGCTAGAATTAGGGTAGTCATTATTAGTTTAAAAATCTTGAAAGAAGAAACGAAGAATCAAGCAGTTTCCACCCGAAAAATACCCATCAGCAGCCAAACCTGCAAAAAATGTTCACTCTTCCTCTCACAAAGAGGATGAGTAAAAATAAAATTCGTGAAATATTCTGAAATAGACAGAGATATAGAAGAATAAAATGTATATACAAACGTAAATACGCATAAGCTAAGCTTTGAACATTCAGAAAGCAAATTTCTTTAATAAAAAGTCCCTAGGTCTTGGACTTAAAGATAATAAAGTAAAAATAATAAACACTGTCGAGAAGAGTGCTTATAAATCAGATGTTTCGCCACGAAAAATTACTACTACACAATCCTATTTCAAACCTTAATCCGATTCCATTCACTTAGAGCATTCATTTCCTCCATCATGAGAGAATTGGGAATTATAAAAAGTTTAACGGCGGATTTAGGCAGATTATTTCGTAGAATGGAGAATAATTCTAAGTAATGCTCTCATTGTTAGATAATTAATTTATTTTCCAGTAATTATAATGCGTCTCATTAGAAATTCCGGCGAGAAAACGAATTGCGCTACTAAAATGCCGTTTCTAAACAGGTAGGGAATCCTTGAAATAAAGGAAATAATGAGATAATTTTGTCGAGCAAGCTTCAAAAGATAATACACGAGAAGATGTAATAGGTAATACTCCAATTCATAAACAAAGTCCTTTCTAACTTCCAGCAGATAATTTAATGTATGTCAGGGCCAGCTTCAGGTGGTAAAGAGGAAACCGCCTTCATAAGTTGAACACTTCAATACGCAAAATAAATAGTACTTCTCTAGAGAAGATTTGTACTTGTGCAAAAATTGTTTGCTTCAAGAAATATTGAGTCGCGTAACAACGACCGATGCTGAAACATTGCAAATCACAATTTAATGTAGATTAATTAATAACTGTTCAATGTAGTGTAAGAACAATGGAGGTCACAATGAAGGCCAACTAAGGGGACCAATGTCCGAACAGATCGATGACGTCACGTGTAACCATTACAACTAGAAACTAGTTTGAAAGGAGCTCTTCATTACTTGGCGAATGGAACAAGCGTGTGGAAAGTTTGGGAATCACAGTAACTCAGTGTGACGAAGGAAGGAAAGGGAACGAGAGGGGGAGGATGGATTGCAGAAGATACAGGATATGGAGGGGAATGTAAGGATTGAAGAGGAAGGGAAGCATGGCAACGCAAATATCCCTTTCAAAGGGAACGAGACTGTTTACCTCGGTCTCTTTTATAGTTGCAGTTTCGAGAGGATGGCCTTTAGTAGAACGCGATGAGATTCGACGAAATGGTCGCGTCCATGTTTTTTATGTCTTCAAGAATGAATCGGCCGAGGGATAAACAAGGGAGGAAGTTTACGGTTGCACTGATTCCCATTCTTAAAGTGGTCCGCACCGAACTCACTCCACCCGCGATACTTCGCCTTCATTTGCAGGAAATTAATCAAATCTCGAAAGAGATTTCGTCTCAGATTACTATCCCGATGTATACGTGTATAAGAAAAAAGTAGTGGTGTCTTAATGCCGAATTCGTCGAAACAGTTGTTTACAAGAACCGAAGAGTGAGTATAGAGAAAAGTAGACTGTGTCACCCGAAACGCGGGTGAATTTTCGGAGAACGACTAAGAATGATGGACGGCAGTTTGTAGGAGTCGTCAAAATGAAGTAGGATGCCTTCCAAAGTTATGATCACAGGTTCGAATCCCGTCTGGAGCAGAGCTGGCAAATGATATAAAAGAATACACTTTTAAACAATGCGTCGCCTATACATGACTAATCTATACAAGTACTTAAAAGTGTGTACTATAACAAATTCTAGACCATCCATTACATTCCTTACGTCATAACAAATAGCAGGAATTTACACTTAGCAGTGATTTATCATTCAAAGAACTTAACCAAGACCCACAGGAAAGGTGAACAGAATGTAGAGGTTAAAAAGCCTGAGGGGATGCCGATCGAGAGTCAAAGAAACTGCCAATTTTCCCCTTACTCGACTTAGTCTCGAATACTGCTGCACCATTTGGGGTCCGCATGAAGTGGGGTTATCCCAAGATTTAGAGATGAAGCAACGTAGAGCGGCTCGTTTTATTAGTGGAGATGAGTGGAATTTGCTGCAGGTGAGATCTGGTTTACGGCGAAAGCTTTCCGAAAAAGTTATTAGAACTTTTAGGCGAAACTGAAGACATTATAGTCCTAGTATAAGAACGAGTGCAATATCCAAGAGGTATCAATAATGAGTTACAAGGAATTAATCGCTAGACATATAGTCACTCCTGGTCGTTCCTTAGAGCATCAGATTCGCTTGCCATACTCTACTGGCGGCACGCAGGTTATTAATCTAAATCTATATTATTTATTCCGGTGAATAATAAGGCAGTAGATCGTCCTAATCCCACTTAGAAGATCCAATCTGGAAACATGGTCCTGACAGACTTCTTTCATATCGATTTCATCTAAGGAATAGCCCTAAATATATTCTACCATTTCTGGTTTTATTTTTACTTTTACAACGATCATAATTAAGCCATATATATTAAAATGTTATAGATTTGTTATTTGCTGTGGATATATACTACTTTTGGTGGAGGTAGGTATCAAATCAAGAGGATGGAGAGAGAAAAGTTTAGGAAAGACCTTTTTATATTACCATAAGAAAGACATCGAATGATAAATAATGGAATATTTAACCACAGTCTCTCGATCAAAACGAACTTAAAGTAATTTCAACTACTGAATTAAATTCGGGCCAATTATGCTACTCATTGTTTCCTAACATGATTCCCGTAGTGGCTTTAGCAGTTGAATAACAATGAAATGAAGTTAATACCCCAAAATTAGCCATTTTTAGCATTATTACGCTGAGATCGGGATTGTAAAATCCATTTAGGGATGAATGTCAACAGATTTCAAGCAAACAGAGCCGTCGAGACCGACAGGTGTGGGGAATAAAATGAGAGGTTCATTATCGGTTATTGGTGAACAAACATCATCTACCGGACAGCTTTCATTGAAAGCCCATCGTTGACTGTACAATTAGTCGAGAAAAGCCATTGTCCACCGAATTGAATAAAGGATGCATCAAAGTATCGCAAGAGTGCATCTATTTCCCATTCGTTCGCCTTTAATTAAACGATCGATCCGCGATGTTTTCACGCATTCATTACGCATTAGCTTTTAAAACGAGTCATTTTTTTCTATTGCAAACAGAAGACCCTTCGCTCGCTTCGTCAAATGGGTCAAACCGCAAACTTATCAACAGCCGCTGTGGAATTTGATTTGGAAAGGTGATTGCGGATGGATTTTTCGTCCGACTTGCAAACGTTTCCCAAACGAAAATCATTCGAGCACTGATCAAAGTAAACAAAGTTCATAGAATATCGCTGCTGATAAAATAAGTAATGGGCTTTCAAACAATAGAGAGCTCATCTCTATGTTATTTAGGTTTGCGCCATTGATGGAGTGGTTGCTAGAGAACTAACCTTACGATTGGAATTCCTGTTAGTGTTTGATTATTCTCATTCCATATTAGTGTTAAAGGTTTCATCATTATTCTGAAATGCGCTTTGACGATTGAGGTAATTTCGTTCTTACCACCGGTAAACGAGCCAAGTGGGCCACCACTGGTAATCAAAACCAAAAACCGCTCTCAACAAAGGCGAACGTGCTACCAACTTGCGTATCCGGGAACCCCATTTAAGTTCGTTTTATTACTTTTGTTTGTAAATCAAATAAAGAGGTGGATTTATGCCTGTACTTATGTTGGTCTAGAGCACCAAGCGTTCTTCAAGTTTCAAGGTAGCATGGTATGAAACGTATTTCTGCGTAGACAATAGACTACCGAACATCAATAGGCTACTGGACTACCAATAGGTTACCGTACCGGATACCAGACGGTGCAAAACCGAAGTACTAGTAGATATTAAGCAACTTTACTTTGGCTATGACTAAGAAAGTTCCCATAATACTTCTCACACCACTCCCCCTTGCCTTGTGTCTTCTGAAGAACAGCATGTCTGAATTTTGTGCAAGATGACTAACTTGGTTAAAGCAACTCCCTAGAAAGCCGATGTAGGTCCGAATCCCGATCTTGTCCGATTTTCTTATCTCTGGACTGTATTGTTTACTTTGAGGAGGTTCTTGACCGCATATTGCACGGAAAGAATTCTTACGGAGGCGAAAATATGTAACAGAATGTAATGGCGACTAATAAGTAGGTAAATAGCCACCGCTACAAAACTTAATTCTGTTTGATGAAAGCAGACACGAGCAAGAAGGTAAACAGAAGTGATAAATTGTGTTTCAAATGGAGAGAGAGGAGCAAAAGGAATATGGAGAGGCACGAAAATGAACACCTCTGAGGGAAGGGCTTGAAAAGGAAGAGAGCATGTTGGGAAATAACAATTGCCGATCGCAGGGCGTGGAAATTCAATGAGACGCCGCCCTAAAGTGCAGGAGGAAGACAAGGGTTTCGCAAGGGACGCATAAAGGGTGCTGTGGAGGGAAATTTAGGGGTTTGTTATGTATTGGGATGGAAGGAAGTGACCTGGGGGATCGTACCAATTACCGAATGCTGCAGGAGGTGAATGGGAGAGATCGGACGGGTGACCGCGGAAAGGGAAGAGATCATATATTTGGGGAAGACTTAACAGGATACGGACGCTAAACAAGGCAGTACAGAGTTGAGTCAAACAATCGCCTGTTTAATCCCAGTGAAAGGGAGATTTCAATCCCTCCACTCAAATACTGCCCTAATATAAAGGATCTAGTCCTATCCTAGATTATTCGCATCAGAGATCCTAGAAATGTGTTACCGTCAATTTCACCCGATCTATAGCCTAAAATGTGATAAAGAATAATGAACATCAGACTTTTACCTTTACCCCAGAATGTGTTTATTCTAGAACCATGGTTTCGACTCCTTGGGTCATCATCAAGTACATGAGCAATAGTGTGACCCATCGTCGTACTCTCTGTGGTAAGTCTGACTCTCACTCTCCTTCAGGGTAGAGAACTGCCACAAAGTCGAGGCCGATTTATTAGATTCTATCAACATGCAATTTTCACACGATCGACAATTTGACTATTCTTCAAATCTTACGTACAGCAAAAGCTACATTTAAAAGCGATATTTTTTGCATTTATGGAGAAAATATCCATCATTGGGAATTCTTTGGTCGAAAAAATAACAATTCGATCCAACGTGTGGTAGGAAAAAATGGACATTTTCCATCGAATTTTACCCAATCAGCCAATCCCCTACTCCTACATAACCTTACGGTTCACCAGTGGTTACGAACCTGGCCCCTACCGTACGGAAGTGGGTGTTTTAAGGATTCATTTGGGCAGTGAGTACTTCTCAGATAGTAAAATCGACCGAAATAAATGGAAATTCATAATTAAGGAACTTTGAATGCACTTTGAAAGGATGACGTCGTAAAATGTTACAAAAAGAAAACAGTAATTGTATGATTCATGATTTTTTAATGGATATTCATTTAGTAATATGAATTCTCGAATTAAGATGTTCTCCTCATTATTTACTCTCTATTGCTAAGGAAGGCTAATTTCTGAAATTTTATTTGCATTAATGTTTAACTTATTGAAAACACCAATATACTCAACCATGTTTGGCTGCACGATGTAAATTTTGTGTAAATAGGCAATATAATTCTTATATATTCTTTTTAGTGTAATTACAAATTAAGTTAATAAACATCGGTGGGTGGCCGGGAAAAAGTATATTATTAGTAATTTTCAAAAATTTATTCGACCTCTGTGGTCATTTTGCACATATAGGCCTCATCGGGCATCAAACCCTGGACAGTCTTCACCAAAGGCGAAGGCGCTACCCACCTTGCTATCCGGGAACCCCGGTTGTGAAATTATACTTCTACCAAGATTACATACGTGGGCGAAAGGTAACCACTGGAAGTCGCCAGTACTTCAGTAAGACCAATCCTTTCGAAAATTGCGGGATTTAAAAACAAACATTAACCAACATTTCGTTTTTTGGCTAATAAATATATTCTGAGAATCCATTACTTACACGTAGGATGCAAAATTGAACTTTATTTGACATATGTCGATTTCGAATCATCGGGAATATTCCGACTGGATTAAATGAAACAGGAACACGATTAAAATGTTAATTACTTCAATCAGAAGCAACGCTCCAAATTAGCGCTTTGTAAAAGCTGCGATGAAATATTTATTCCAATAATGTCTAGTTTCCACGAAACAGTCATTAGCTTTTTCTCTAAAACGGCAATGTGCGACGATTAAATATGTATCAGTTATTACAACCCAGATTAAATTAAATATCCATTAAATTGTAGGTACATGCATTAAGTTAATATCACACGCGCCATATTATTAATACATAACAGGCTTGATGATGATATGGGGTTGTTTTTGTGAAATTAAAATTGTCGACGAACAAAGTAAGTAAAAACTTTCGTTGTCCAGTTTGGTGTTACATTATTTTACTAGGAGTGTTCCTCATACCATACCACCAATTGAGCGATACTTCAAGAGATGTCTCTTTATTCTAAGATATCATATCACTTGGTTTCTTAAAATGAATTAACATAATACTATCGAAGCATTCAGAAGTACACAGTGAATTCCGAACAAACCCAATGTGTCAGACGTAACTCAATGGAACTGAATGATAAGAACTAGTGACACAGAATTACAGAATCGATGACGATTCGATTATAGCAAAATGAGTCGCATATGCAAATTCCGAGGCTAATTGCGAACTTTTACCAGGCCACACCATTTTTCGCAGCTTTTTCTATCATGGTTAAGAGTTAATTACATGATTAATTTTGCCTGTATATATAATATTGCCTGGGGCTCCCAGATAACCAAGTGGGCTGCGCGTTCGCCTCCGTTGGAATTGGCTCCGGGATCGATTCCCGGTGGGTGCCCATGTGCAGGTGTATGTGCGAAATGACCTGAGTTGTCGAATAACTTTTAACAATAATGATTCTACTTCTTTTGCCAAGGATATGAAAATCTGCATTAAAGCACGGTCCATACAGATAAATTGCTTTAAAAAGCAAGATATAGAACCGTAATTAATTTCATTCCGGTTTTCGCTACGGTTCTTCTTTAACGCAAAACTTCGCTTCAGTTTCAGTTCCGCTTCATTGGTCACCATTAATCCGGTATGAACCGCTTACTCTCAGATCGAGATAAAATAAATATTATTACCCTGAAAGATTTTAGCAAGAGTAATTTTTTGAGTACAAGTCATTAAATTTTAGAACAAAAGTGATACTAAAAAATAATTAATAAACGAGTTCAATAGTTAAAATTGTTAATTATAAGATTGCTATTTACTGTTTATTTTAAGTGAATAAAAATACTGACGTAATTAATTATAGAATTCAAAAATTAATTTTACGAAACCCGGTTAAGCTAATAAGTATTGGTGTTCTGGTTTGGGTTCGATTCTCTCTGGGAGTTATGCAACGGCATTTTTTTTGTTTCGGTATCCAGTTCGTCCTAATCGATGCCCTCTGTTCTAAAGGAATAAACGGGGGGTACATTATACACTGAAGAATGTATAGCAGAATCGTATCCTTGTATAAAACTCACAACATTGCTTTGCTAACCAGTTATCGGTTAAATAGAGTTATTGAAACCCGATGTTGTAACGTCATCTTAGGACGAGGATGTTGTAGATGAATATTTACCGAATTTGGGCTCATAAAACTCCGACCAAACTATCGGAGAAGTGTTGCAGAATACGCATCGGCGTTCCATGCAGACGAAAGAGGATTACATGAGACGGAAAAGTTTTCGATTAACAAAACTTTGCCATGGAAACAATAGCGAGTTGCAATCATAAATAAGAGGGGCAGAGAGGGACTAATTAAGGGATAAAGTAATTATCAAGAAAAGTTCTCGTAACTGTGTCCGCGCGGATGGAGCAGGATCGTTATCCGCTGCTTTTGGAGATGAAGCAACGAATAGATTGGAAAAAAGACACTTCGCGGAAGAAAAACGGAAGGAAGACATTCATTAAGTCAGATTATATCCGGCGTATTTTCAAGGTAGAGAGGGAGGCTTAAGGATATTGCCTTACATCAGATTAGATGTATCCTCACTCCCTCTTCCATTGGAACCAAGAGCTTTGTTGAGGGAGTGAGGCAAGATGAGAAGTGAGGTAATTCGTCCTTACCCTCATCAAATAGCACGAATTTTAAAACAGTTTATGAGTTATACTTTTCATGGCATTGTTAGAGGAGCGACCAAGATGAAAGCTATTATTCAGGATCACTCATACCTCGACAACTTTCATATTATTACAGACAGGAACAAGACCAAGATAATCGTAAATGAAAGACTAATATTCCTCTATTATACACATAATATTCCATTTATTAAGAATATTATTTATGGTTGAAGGTGCAATTTGTGGCAAATATTGGAACGTCACCGGTTATGAGTTAGCAAGTAATGAATGAATGTGGAATGAAATACAGTTCACCAGAACAAAACGACATTATAGCTTCGCGTTTGTTCGGACGTAAAGAAAGTATCCGTACATAGAAGGAGACCGACAAATATTGGCGATGAAGAGAATATACTTTGCAGAAAAGGAGAGGAATTCCAAGGAAAAGGTTGTCGAATGTGGTGATTTATACACAGAAGAGAATGGGCTTAGGTTGCTTAGTGAAAAACAATGTATGAAATCACGAGGATCTGCTGAATAAAAACACAGTTTTACACCAACGAAGATATACGACTTTTACTAATCCAAAAGATATTTTTCATCCTCGAGTAGGTTCGGCTAGTAATATACACATTTAAGCCGAGGAAAAGGAAGGAAGGAGGCATTAATAATTAAGAAGGCAATTAGGTAATTGTTTAAAACTGTTTTTTTATTCAACTAATCCTCGTGATGTTAAGATTCCACACAGACGGCTTCCTTCATGAATCTTAATGTATGAAATGACTGGTAGATTTATTAGTAGGGAAATATACACGCAAGGGAGGGAAGTATGGAGGATTATCACGAACAGTAGAGTCTAACAGCCGGGAATGGCATCATTGTTATGTATGTATACATGAAACTACAACAGCCATTCTTCGAATTGGCACGCATTACCAGAGTGCTTTCGAAAAGTCCACGTTTAATTAAAACAGTGGCCCTCCAAATTTCATCTTCATTATCGAAAGAACTTCGTGTTTGGATGGAGCGGTAAATTTCGATTCCAGTGTGATCTGATATCCATTCTAATTGCACAGCGCCGAGTGTTGCGCTTACTCCAACAGTCTGCACTGATCAAATCTGAAAAAAAAGAGTCCCGAAACATATATTGCGCGCTGAAACACTATTTCGAGATGGGAAACGCATCGTCTGTAATGGAGTTGCGCCCGTGAATGAAAATTGAAAAAAAGCGCAATATTGAATTCGATAGTTTTCAGCGAAATAGAATGGAGATAAAACCTTAAATAGGTGACAGAATAACTTCCACGCTTCCGATAGCAAACAGCGTTCCTCGGAGTTTAAAGTTTGATTAACTTCAGGGATCTACGGAGATAAACCGGGGCATCAGGAATTTGGGACATCGATGTCAGTTTAACTAGGAGTTTCATTTATATCGAAGATTAAATGAATTGAAGATATACACCAATAGGAAGTGCCTAAAACTATAATTGGGCTTCAAAATCATTTTCCAATTCAAAGACATCATTAAGTTTTCTAGAACCTCTCTCTTCATTAAACCAATTACTTTCATTTGCAATATTCAAACATACACGTCACTATTCTCGTAATGCATATTTTTAATTTTTATTATTTTACTTTTCGTAAGTAGCCTCATTATCAATCGATGTAAATTAGGTTAAACTCCATTTCTGCGTCTTATTCATTATCTTCACGGTTTCATTAAATCGAAATGCATAATTTATCGTATGAGTCCGCGTACTATTTCAAAGTTATGGTCTATTTAAATACTTTGCGTCTTCAATAAATTGTATTATAGGAGCCTCTGTGCAAACCAAGTGATATATAAATATCGACAACCACTCTAAATGAGATATAATCAAACAACATAGACGTAGATGAATGGAAATCATTTTAGTCGTTTGATTTAAAGGAAGCCAACCATCGTTTATTTGAATACGAAAGAGTTTCACTAAGTTGTGGCCGCTAAAATTGTTTATTTTTAATTAATTATTAAGCTAAAAATTGAGTGACATCATTACAACCACTTTAATAACTTCGGAATAAATTTGACGTCATTCTTGACGATAAGGACAATTTGATTGGAATATAAAATTCAATATATCGAGACGCATACTTTAAATTCCCTTCCGTTATTTGCATAGCAACACCTCAGCGTCACAAAGACTCCTAACACTAAAAAAAAACGTTAACTCCCGTGTTAATATTATTTCCCCTCGAATCCATCCATTTCGGAGGAAATGACTGGAATATCTCTCGATCGAGCATTTTTTAAATTGCTCTCGAAACAAAACACGGTTGATGAAGTCCGATAAGGCGAAGTTTCAGGTACCAAAAACTTCCGACAGAGGGAAACGGTTCGCGGATGTAAATAACGATCCTTATCTCTTTCAATTGTTTCGGCGAGCGTTTGATTGCGGCGCCGAATTAAATTCGAAGATAACTGCGCTTAGATTTACGCAGCGCCGAGGGGAAAATGCAGACGAGGCGAGGCTATTACGGAGATGAGCAATTGCTCATAAATCTGAACAACGGTTAGTTGGCGTAATCTCGAGATCGCTCGGGGAATAATCGACTCGTGTAAGTCTGGCGACCTGGATTAAAGCGATTAAGACGAAGTAAGGCTATCCTCGGATGATGGCGGGAAAAAGAGGCAATTAGCGAGATGTAAATTTCAAGTAGAGATTAACAAATGCCCTCGAAACTACGAGACTGCAGCACCGTCCTGACATGACCTGCAATCGGCATTTTTTCGTACTTCAAGGAAGATGTGCGAACCCCGACAAAAGGTATTGCTCTGATGGATGCGTATCATTTGAATAAGCACAAACAACAAACATGAATTACCGAAATAGAAGATTAATTTGTAAACTAGAGGTTCAAAAACACTCAATATGTCGTGTGTCAGCAGGCGGAACTCGCGTTTAAAGACTAACGGGAAGCTCCGGATTACCGATTTTTAGGATAGGAAACAATTTTAACTGGAACCCTTGAGAATGAAGCTTTGTTTCCGAAATGCGTACAGAAATTTTTCACAGAAATAGGAACCGTTAGCCTCTAAATACGAGTTCCACCTGCCGACATACGACTTACGGATTGTTTCTAACCTTTAATTCATTAACAAGCGTGTTCGAACTTTCTTTTCATTAAGCAATTTGTAAATGATGAAATAAAAAAATAATCTAAATAATGAATGAGTTGAATTCCTATATGCTGTCACACTACGATACATACACTGTCTGCAAAAAAAGTCGAGTCCATCGAGTTTGAGAAACTAAAGCTTAATGTAAAGTCCACCATTTTTAATGAAATAAAACAGCATAAGATAGAAGATTCATTGGTACGTTCATTGATGTGTGTTCACATAGTTTATTCGCCGTAGCTGTACTTTTTCCGTAGTTTGTTCGAAATTAGTGCTTGTTCTTGGTGCTTGAAAATCGGTGACACGACTTTCATTGATTGTCACTCAGTTAATTTCCGTTGTATTAATTAGCAATTAAGATTTCTAAATGGACTACATTTCGTTTTATCAATAGCAATTGACAATATTGTAAACATCTGCTAATTTCGAATCAAAAAATTCGATCGAAATTGGATTTGTACCGATTTAAGTTTGGGTCCCTGATTTTCAAGCGCTGAAAACAGAGACTTTCTTCAAACAAAATAATTAAAAGTACACCTTTGGCGATTAAAATATCTAAACAAACATGGATGAACGTAGAAATGAACGCTCTATAAGATGCAATTTATTTATTAAAATCGGTGGACAGTATTTGATGCTACAGCTTCACAAACCCAATAGACCCGATTTTTTACAGATAGTAGACACTAACTTACAAGTGGACTGAATTTTACATCTATACTTAAATTAAGACTCTGCTAGCCGCCAATTGACGTGTGGATAAATCAAATTAAACTGATATTGCATTTTTGTACTTTTTACTAAATACCAATACATATTTCACTGTTTTAGTTTCATTGTATGGTTAAGAGTAACTGAAGAGGTTATAAGCTTGCTTACCAAGAAAGGGGGTAAATAAAACTTCTACGTATTTCAATATATAGCCTCGTTAAGCGTTTTCAATTTGCTTGTCCGACAGGAGTGACAGACATCATAGGTAACTTAAGATCACTGAAATAGATTTTGGCAGGCCACGAGGCAAGAAGAAACGACAACCGATGGACATCAGCAGTTCTCAACTGGACACCAAGAGATGTGATGAGGCTAAGAAGAAGACCAAAAGACAGATGGAACAGAGACATCGACAAGTATTTACGGGTGACATGGCAAGGAGAAGCTCAGGATAGAGAGAATGGGTAAGTGCTTGGGGAGGCCTGAAAATGGCTGATAATGATGTAACATAATAATGTAACAGTAATGTCAGAGGAGAAAGTTTTCATTTAGTACAGTAAGAATTTTTTTGCAGATGAGGAGATGGGAAGCGTAGTTTCTGTGTTTGCCATAGATGGAGCGGTAGACGAAACATAAGCCATTCGTCTAGACACAACAACCCTTAAAAGTGGAAGAATTACGGAAGGGGTGGGATTTGGAAGGAAGAACGACCATTGAAAGAAGTTCCCGCACTCAGAGGGAGCAGCTGTCAGTGAGAGAAGGCAAGGAAATGGCATGAATAATGCAGGCGATACATGCGACACGCCAAAAAGGTGGTGGTGTCCAGCCGTCGCATTCAAGCGAATGAAAGCTATACGTCCCCATACACTGCTGTCCTAATCCCTTATCTGATAGCAGTTATTGCCTCGGGAAGAGATACCATGCGCTGCGTCGCCATGTTGATTTAACTCTGATCGACCATTTTTGGAACAGGGAAGAAGCTTAAAAGAAACACTCATAGGAACATACGGCTAGAAGGAATTTGAGATGGAAATAAACTTTAAGAAACCAAGGAAATGAATTTAACTTAGAAAGAGAAATCTAAAAACGGTCACAGAAGAAGATGTTAAAGAGGGCAGATCAAAGGGAAGGCAGGGTTTTTACCTACTAGGATAGAGTTTATTTAGGGTTATAAGGTGCAATAACTAGGTTAAAAGAAAAATAGCACAAGCAAAAAAAAAGGTGTCGTTATGAAAAGGAAATTGATTACGAAAGATCTTAATAAAAGATTCAGAAAATATTTATAACAACCCTGACGTGTTGGTGTGGAACGTGGATCTTGAAAAAAGAGGACGCTAAGAAATTGGGAGTATATGAGATGAGGATGCGGCCTAGAAAGGGAAAAATGAGCTGAGTTGGTGAAAAAATAAACGAGGAGGTGCTGGAATTTGTAAGAGAAGCACGGGTTTGGACAGAAGCAATTAAACGACGGAAGGAATATGATGGGTTGGTCTAATAAGGAAGGTGGATGAATTGCTAAAAGAAGTAATTCAAGGAATGATACAAGGGAAAAAGAAAGAAAGACAAGGGCTGCTGAATTATGTGAAGGCCGAGATAAGTTATCAAGGGGGAAAGATTGTTGATTGTTGGTTATTAGATTGTTGATTGTAGAATTTTATGGCGCATTAACCTATCGAGATATATAGAAACTAATTATGTATAGACATTTTAACTGCCTTTATTATAAATGAAGGTAATTTTTCCTATTTCTACGGCCATCCCATTCCAAATTCGTTTCGGTTAAAAGTACCGCATTACTTGTTTCTGATGAATGTTGTGAAAGGGTTTTAATACACGCTAGGGTAGTATATTGTACCTTAACTTTCATCAGATTGCGTTATGATTTTCATTGTATTAATTTCACTTTGACTATCGTAAAATTCTGCTAGTTGTGCAGTTACCATAGACAAGGAACCTAACAACAAACTCCAATGAAATGAATATAACTTATGGAACAGAGTGCATCGAACTAACTAACTAAAACTAAAGTTTGAAAGTAAATATTTTACAAATCCGCTGTATTTTTCGATACTCCTTAGGATACGGACCTATTCGTGTTTTATCTTCAAAGAAAATACAAAAAGAAGCGCGGAGCATCGGATCCAAGTCGTTAAAACGTTTCCGGATCGAGATCGAGAAAAAATTGTTATCTAGGCAGTAAAACTGACCCTGCATTCGATTCGATAGCTAGGGACTGATGTTCTACAAGCAATTCGGCTAGAAGTGAAGTTTAAAAACATTCACAACATATAAATAAGAGATATTTATAAATAAAAGATATTTAGATATTTTTCCTTATAGAGCAGTGAAATTTCTTCCAATTGCGATTCAGTATACAACTGTTGATTTTCAAAGCATAAAAGCTTAAAGTAATTGAAGGAAAAGAATAAATCAGAGCGATACGAGTGTATGATCAGTATGCGTTGGGCGGATATCGTGTAAAGCGGTTTTGGTTTTAATTCATAGCGATATAATGAGAAAATTATAATATAAATAAATAAGCAAGAGAAAAGATAATAAAGGATGGCAGTATCACAGAAGCAGTTTGCTGTTTATTTATCAGTAAAGAAACCGTTTCACTTAAGTATATAACTACTTACAGTAAATTAATAATGTGTTTCGAAGTACCTATTCGAAAATATTATCTCCTTTCGAGATTGTTAATAAGAAACTTGAAATAGTACACTTAAATGAATAAAAAAAACCTTCGTATTTTTCCACAGTCCCCGTGGAATGTCTTTTTTATTCATTTCTTTAATTAATTTATTTTTATTCCACAATGTCCTTCCACGAAGTCACGCCTTCGGATATCAATATAATATCGATAAAAAGTACACTTTAATAGCTCTTAGGTCATTTAGGTCTACTTTAAAAATTCAAGATTGACTTTAATTTAGCACTGGAATTGTTTTCTACTTTAAATTAACAGCTCTGATCCCAATAAGCAATTCTCATTTTAAATGTAAGGATTTAATGCGATCCTTGAGCTGAGCTCTGATTTCTTTCCTAGGACTCCCTTATCTTCATGAGATTTACACAAACAGGGATAAATAAAGCGAAAATATTTCGTTGAAATTGAGCACAGAGGTAACTCATCACGCAAAGAACATTGCGTATCATCGCCCTCATTGACCAAACACGGCAAAATTCCCTGTAGTAATTAACCTTGTCTATTTTCCCCAATAACAATGATGAACGACGTCACCCAAAAAAGAACACCAGCGTCACTATAGCAGCTGTCAAGAAACAAAAGGACATTTCGGGATTATTTTGATAGATTTACAGCGTTAGATAGAGTAATCACGCATGAAGGGATTAAACCTCCGATGAACTCAAAGAGTTGCGCAGAATTTAGCCGCAGATTACTCGTTTTTGACTCTAAACAAACAAAGTTTCGCGAAACTGCGCAATAAAAAAGGAGGTTTAAATGGTGTATTTCTGCAGATGGGATTTGGGCCGTATCTAATACGATTGTACTCCGATGATAAACGATGCGCATGATTAGTGCCGAAAGGTTATATTGTTTCCAATGTTTCACACGACCAAAATGGAAACAACACAATGAGGAAGAATCTGTTAGAGTAGATTGCGAGTTTTTGTATGGGTTTGAATTATAGTTAAAGGATATCGCAGGATAGAACCTAATCGTAAATTCAATCCTAAACGAAAACTTATTTACGTACTTCGTTAACTTTGCCCTTTATTCAAAGGTTATTCCCGTGTGGGGCTCTCCTCCACGTAACCTCGTACGTCGCTTCAATGTACTTACAAATAAACAGAAAAAAGAGAGTGACGGTGTGAAAAAAAAACTTTCGCAGCTGAAGGTTGACAAAAAAACCACACGTTGCGGGAAAATGCCCACAAAGAAGAGGGATAAAAAAACGCGAAAACAAAACAAAACTAGGAAAAATTATCCATGGTTACGCAAATAGGAACGTTACGCACAGATAGACAACATGTGATCCTTTGGCAACAGCATTCACCATAACGGAATAAGACGCACTTCACCTGCGGGATGATGAGAATATTTTTTCAATGTTTTCCGTTTTCCAACTTTTTTTGGAGCTTTTCTCGAAACTAATGTAAACATTGGTTGCGGATCGTTAAATGCAACTCTTATCGGTGGACTCAGAAGAAGATAAATAAAATATTTAAATCGAATACAAACACCGCTCTCGCATATAAAAAGAGACTTTTTAAACTAATTGGAAGGTAATGATACTGAAATTTACAAATACTTTGATACTACAAATCTCCTCTTCGCAAGATCAATATCAGATCTCCAAATTAGTAATCGTGGAAACATTTGAAAGATAACATCTCTCTCTGCGGATGAAATGCAGTTAAATCTACACTTTACATCGAATTCCGTTTCTATCGCCGTTGCTCCATCGTCAAGCAAATCAAATCTAATTCAATTCGCCTAAAAATAATTCAGGGGAAATTAATTAGTGCCAGAATTCCAACCCGTTCTATGGAATTCAATTATGAAATAAATTAGGAGTTATTGAATTACGTTTGCTTAATTAAAATTGGCTTTACAATCCAAAAGAATATATCTGGAGCTCCCAACAATAGGCCTTTATGAAGGGGAAATATTCTCCCCTTTCTTTATGACCGTCTCCATCTTTTAACATTCTTTGCCTATTCTTCATTAAAGTCGGGCTCTATAAAATATTGAAAAAGAGACAAAAATTATCCTCCGCGCACCTTTGAAGGGCGAGCATTATTTGGCCTATGCTTTGAAACTTAAATCATACCCATAATTAATTAATTAGCACGTAAAGTAGGGAAAAAATGTTCAGAAACATATCTGATGATGAACACCTTCGTAATATTGAGAACTAAAGCTCTACGTGCTTTTCTATGGCATATAAAATACTCAAGCGATGGAAAGTGGTAAAGATTAATGGAAGGCATAAACAAAAATTGGTGCCTAAAATATTCCAAAGGGCCGTTTTAAACATAAAAAAGAATTTCGATCTTCGAGAGGCTGAATGATGAAAATTTAGCGGAAATCCCCACCGGATCATTATCCATTCATTACCTGCAAAAGTTTATTCGCCATTTATCGTCACTTAAAATTAGTCCGAAATGGATGCTAAAAATAAATTAATACGGCAATTAAAATTCCTATAAAACGTCGTTTTTCATTACATTCCCCCAGAGGCTCGTAAAACTCGATGATAAAGAATATTCAAAAAGTTCAGCAAACAGACATTCAAGCAATCCGTTGATGCAGCGAACTGAAGGACTAAAGAGAAGAACTGCGGTATTTTCATGAAATTGCCTTTTGATAAATTCGAAAAACTACGAAATAAATTAGTTTTACTCTTGAAACTGCCGTTACCATTTTCTAGATTAGAGAAGGTTTATAACCACAGAATGGAAGACAAATAAGTAAATAAACCTCCAGAAAAGTGCAGCAAAGCAAAGAGAAGTTTCAGTCTGTAAATGTCCATGATGTTCCTTTGTCAATATTAATAATAAAAAAGTAGTTAATTCAATTTAGGATAGTTCGTATTTCATTTTTGTTCCAAGGGAAATTCTTCCAATGATTAAAACATACATAATAAAAGTGTATTCAAGCTGTAACGGTATTGATAACGAGAAATAATAACTTTATAAACAAAATTAATCTTGGTAAATTTGTGTTATTGTGAACTTTATAAATAACGATTAACTTATAAACGATGTCTTACTATTCCGAAGGATCCGAAAAGTCACCCGAACTGACAAAATTACTACCAGGAAAATAATAAAAATAAAACACAAATACTGAATAGAAAATTTAGCTGGTAATATTTTCACTTCTCAAAAGTTATTTTTCCTATAATTTCACATTCATTCAATTCATACGTTTTGCAATTCTAATATCAACATAACTCAAGAATATTTATTTCTGATATATTGTTAATATATGTAGATATTTGTGATGTATAGAGGCACTATATATGTATGTGTTTATGACATATATAATATGCATATGCACATATGTGATGAATTAGATGTACTGTTATACACAAGTACTACAGGTTATTTTCTTACAATCTTCATTAAATAGAGTGCTATCTTTGTAAATGGGCTTCTCTCGTAATAAATAAATAAATATCTATAATCAGTACAGCTATACGATAATCTGTACAGCAATACCTCCATCAATGCTAATAAACGAGTGACGTCAAACATTGCAAAGTTAATTTTTTATTCACAAGAACATAGTTTCCTCAAAATATGCTCTTCATTCATTTTTAAAGGCAAATAATGACCGAAAAATGTTTAAAAAGTTGAATTTGCGACCGAATTCCTCCACAGAGAAGACAAGCGGCGCAGCTCAACACACGGGTCACATATCGAAAGCTGTTATTTCCCAGGTCTATCTTTCGTCATAGTTAAAGAGTAGCAAAAACAGGAACTGGGAATAGCAAACGCTCGCAATTCCCAATCGTTTTAGTTTCAAGGAGATTGAAGACACGGGGAAGTTTGTCATTATTTTGATGGCCACCGCGGTGACGGAAAGTTTTATGAATGTCAAGTATGCAATCACTGAAGTTTTTTACCGGAAAAACACAGCGCAGAGCCTATCTGATGCCATTAGAATCTTGGAAGAGGCACTCAGAAGGGCAGGTCCTCATGAGGACGATGTTGAACTTGAGTTGGAGCAATCTTTCAAGTCCCAGAAGAAGGACGGAGCTCCGTGGGGGGTGAAAAGTGGAATAAAAGGAATAACGTTAAAAAGGTTGGAAAAGGAGGTTAGAGAAGAGTGGATGAGATCTACTGGAAAACACCAAGAGGAATGGATGAAAATGAAATGAGAATTATCATATGGTTAGCATTCCTATTTTCACATTATTCGCTCTTAATTCTACGTATTTTAGAAATACAATCGTTTCTTACCACATTAACAGCGATGGAAATGAAAAAGAATAGACAGAGTTGATTCTTTCATTCCTCTGAATGTTAATTACATAATCATAACGTAAGCGAAGATATCAAAGGAATTATTCCATAACTTATTAAATTGAGAGATTTTCAAAAGTATGGGAATAATTAAATTAGTTTCAAGGAAAGACTGACAGGATCGCTATAGTGTATTGGTATTATACTGTGGAAATATTCTGCAAGACAAATGTATAAGACCGGTTTCGACATAGAGCATGCCATCACCAGATGAAGGGAAAGACAAAACGACTTATATACAAGAACCAGTGGTGTGAGGTTTTGAAACGGGGTTGTAATTCAAAGTAAAGAATGTCATTTTTCCGTCCTTCTCTCCACCTGATTATGGCATGATCTATGACGAAACCGGTCATCTTCAAAGTGTTTTATTAAACATAACCCGGCTTAACCGGGTCCGCCAAGTGACAGCCTACCAAGCTGATTTTATATTGGAGCAATGTTAAAATGAGGCAAAGTAAAACTGAAAAATACGTAGCTTCAATATACCAAGGAGGGTGGCTAACTGGAAACAGAGTATTCTAGTACATATTAAGAAAGGCATTAAGTACAGTAACATGTTTTATTCAGCACTGTAAAATGTACAGAAAAAAATTATCGTTAAATGTTTAGCTTGCATTGGGCAGGTACTTCAACAGAAAGAAAATAAAAAAGAAAATTAAGAGACTTAATAATGTGGAAGCGGATAATGGTGATAAGGCCTATTACTAGCAAAAAACAGGGAAGAACGGAAGGCGATTATTTTTTCTGTGAGATATAACTTCAGCATATTCCTCACCGGTATTATTCTTCAGATGGAGGAATTACTGCACCTGTTGCATAACCTTGATATATCGAATATTTGCCAATTTTATTTTGGAAAATAAGAGAAAATAGCGTATCTTTCAATTGATTTTGTCTAATTTAGATAAATTGCTGCGACAGCATGAAAGCTCTTACATGTCGAAAAATTGCTTTCAATTTTGTCACTCAGTAAATGCTACGAAAATTATTAATCATAGAATCATTACGCAGAACTTACGAAGATTCGTTCAACTCTAGGCATTTGGAATCAGTAACACAATGAAGAGCCTCACTCTTCTTCTTGCCCAGTAAGCCTCATTCTCTCATAGCTAATGATGGAAGGGTGGCAAATCCAATCAGTCGTCGGCCTGACATCTTCAATCGCAATGTTATCCATTGACTTTACAAACAATACGGTATTGTAACTATACGCATGCCTCAAACCAAAAATATGACAAAACATGAAGATAATTACTATTGGAGTATTCTCGGAGACAGTTCAGAACCAGTTCGGAACAGTGGCGGATACGCAGGATGATTTTCCCTGCCTCCGGGAGCGCATGTTCCGCAGTTAAGAACCGATTCTGAACTGTATCCGAGAATACATCTATAATGAAAGAAAACTTGTATCATAAGAGACAATTTATTGCATGTTTCTCTTTTAGTTTTTCGGAGGCACCCACGAAATACAATATTTCTCGATAAATTCCTACGCAGGAAAGGAGAAGAAAGTTGGAACGGAGAATAGGAAAGAGAAAGAAGTGCGTCGTAGTTGAGAAAGTGAAAAAGGGGCGCATGTTATGCGAGCAGAGATTGTATCGAGTTCCTTTTTAGGGAAGGAAGAGAGAGGAATGTGCATATATAATGCATGAAGAGGGAAAGGAGGTTGGCCTTCACAGGAGGGATTCTGGGAAGAGAGAGAATGAGTAGCCACGGAATGAATCGGAATAGAAACAAGAGAAGAAAGGTTAGTAGCAGATGTGATTGGAGGCTGACGGCGTAGCCAGAAGGAAAATATCATCACCAACCAAATACAAACTTTAATAAGTTTTATTGGCGTCTTGGATGATACAATAATATCAAATCTTCCTATAATAACATGATCCATGTAAAAGACGCCCTTGCTTTTGGGACCTGAAATTCGGAAAAAATACCTAACGTAAATACCTACTTAAGCCGTTGTGAAAAAAGTGCAAAACAATAAGCATCAAAACAAAATGAGCGATATTATCAAAAACATTCGAAAAGAACTCCGTAGTATAGTGAAATTTTTAGACTTGCGTAGTAGTTGAAGCTACTATTGTACTACACGCTTCCTGTCTTTAGATCCTAAATGTTGTATATATTATATAAATATATATATGTATATTTTTATTTATATTTTTTATATATTTTTTATTTTCTTGTAACTTTTATTGGATATTCACTATTTCATAATGCAGTAATAATTAATTTTTTTCAACAGCAAATATATAATTTAAAGAATAATAATAGTGATGCTCAGTGTTGGGAATGATTAGGGAATAAAAAGATTGTCTGGAGACAGACAGAAATTATAATCAATAGTAGCCGTGTTCGATACGTGTAATTCTAAGCCTGTAGATCATTAAACACTTTGTAAAAAATCCCACAAGTTTTAATAACGAACGACCGGTTTCTACTGTCAAGAGTCTTCACCAGTTAAAGTTACAGAAGCAACCGAGTATACATAGTAAAGGTTAAGGAGAACCAAATATTTTAGAACAGAAATTACACACAGCGAAAAAAAATGTTGCTGTTACAAACGTTCATTAACTCACGAAATCCTCCCCTCAATTGTCAGCGCTCTTCCTCCACTCTCCTATAATTAGTTGTTACTGTAACTTTTACCTCATGATGCCTTTTAGCAGTTGAAACTTGTCGTTCTTTATTAACACTTTTGAGATTTTTTTTAGTGTTTCATTTCCTCCAGTCCTGGAGAAAGAAAGAAAACCAACCAATACTCAAACTAAAAGCCCCTTAGGTTTATGTTATGCACCAAAAGAAAGCCCACAGAAGATGATGAAGAAAGATGAGTCCTTTAGAAACATGCAAGTAAAATGGTGCGTACGATAGGACACAGTCTGAGATGAGAGTGTACGGTCAAAGAGGTACCTAATTGAAGGGAAGTAACAAAAGCAGTAGGTAGAAAAAGTTTACGCCAAATACAAAGGAGAGCCGTCTTCCAATCAAAGATCGCATGTGCAGCTATCGGAACGCACTCAAGTTTCGTCCTGCCTTTGTAAGTACTGGGCCGAGATTGTATGTGAAAATAATCGCCAATTAAACAAAAGGAGAATATTTTCCATTTTATTTCAGCTGAAGATAATAAATGAAACGAAACAGATTTAATGGAATGACGGAATTTTTTCACAGAAGTGAAGAATAAGCCGATGAACGCAGGAAAATGACGCATTCGGCCTGAGAGCTGATTTTTCTCACTTTTGGCCTAAAAATTGAGATTAGGAGGACTAAAAAAAGATCGAGAAATCCCTACAGGATAAGAAAATAATGAATGATGAGGAACTCTAAAGAGCCCTTGGATATCCATGTGGGAAGCGCGTTCGCCCTCAATGAGAGCGATCCGGGCTCTATTCCCGAAGGGGGCCAACATTTATCAGTGCCCACCCAGCATAGAGATGAACATGGGTAACTATCTGAGTTAAGAGGTAGCGGGTCCGGTCCCGTAAAAGCAAAATTTGGCACCGTGGGAGTCCATACGCTAACCACGAATCACTCACTGTAAATGCCTCTGGGCTAGGCCATATCTATACTATATACTAGGCCAAGAGATGTTGCACTAGGACCTTACTAAGGAACTCTACCAAGCATAGTCATGGATTCTTACCGGAAAGTAACATCGATCATAATGATGCCTGCCATAGAGACCATTTCGGGATAAAATACCAAGTTATTTAAAATAAATTTATGTAAACTTCTTTTGTACAATCTTTCAATTCTTTCGTGTATGATCATCGGGATGATATTATTATACAGTGTATTGTTGCATTGTACAATAATTTAAAGCTTTAAAAAGTAATCTATCACCAAATTTTCCAAAACCTAAACATGAAATCTTTGAGTTATCATTATGAATAATCTAAAATTTACGTGTGATATCCCAAAATCAAATCCTTTATCTGGCCACCTATGTACGTACGACTGAAATGTTTCTTCACATTATGGATGAAAATTCAATGCGGGACTGACAAACCCATCTATTGTATAGAAAGTAAGAAGCGCAAAAGGATGTAAGGTTGAGATAGGTAGCTATAAAGGAATACCCTGACTCTTAGAATATGCAGGGTAATATTTTCGGAAAGCGTTGAAAGAGTAAAGAAGGATAAAGGAAGAACAAGGGCGATGAAGTGAGATACAAAACAAACATAAAAGAATACGAGGAAATGGAAAACGAAATAAGGAAATAACGCTGCATCAAGAGACGGAAGGGGATGAAAAGGGAAAGAAATAAAAGGAAGATAAAAGAAGAGAGAAATAAACGAGTGGAGTAAATAGGAAGAGAAAAAGTTGTCGGACGTCGTTGGAGGACACCCTTGAGGTGGTCGCTGTACCCTGATTTGCATTTTAATGGCTCCCTTGCAAGACCCCTCGTCGCTCACGTCCACTCTTTTGTTTCTCTTTTTTCATCGATCTCGCCACTTTATAAAAGTGCCCTCTCTCCTTCTTTCCCCAAAACGCGGAGCAAACAAGTGAATGACTCAGGCGCCTAGAGAAAGGTGTGATCAACAAATAAAAAAAAGACAAAATCCGGGTTTTGTTTAGAGATAATTTGTTTCCAAATTGAAAGATCTTTATTTTAACATAGGGTACTCAATCATAAAGTGAATACATACACGGCTTAACACAGATGGTTATATCGTTTTCCGGTTTTAATATGATTCTCAGAATGTTGTCGTGATTTATCTGGGTATAGAGAAATGCATGATTCTATGTCTTTAAATGAGCCAATCAGTTGTAACACACCATAATTTTTTCCTGACGGTGGTAATATACCATGTACTTCGTAGGTACATGCACTGGCCTTAAGAATGTGCATATTTCCTTTAAGTATAATTACTATACACTCAGAACTTCAGATTTTTGAGCTGCATATCGGAAATCTGCATGGATTAAGCAAAATTAAAGGATTCCGATATTAAACAAATTTCACAGACCAAAATGAATGTGGCTAATGTATTTGGAATAGAGTATGTTTATACACGTAACTTTTTATCCAAAACATTCTAAATTTGAACGTTCGGAATAAAAGCCAAGTTAAAAATGGACGGCATCAATTTTTTTTGTTCCTGTATCCCATTCATTCGCCGCAAAGGTCGCGTAAACGCTGAGCTTACACCGCTTCCCCATTTACACCGCTCAGGCGTACACGTGTATACACATGCATTCATTTATTTACATCATACGGGAGCAGCGTCCATTCACCGCTCAGAATGTTATCGTAGAGGCGAACACGGCCGTTTTATGGGTCTCTTTCTCGTAAACGAAATAAGGCCACGGAATATTGCAGGTGGAAAATAACGAAAGCGGCACACCGGAGAGAAAAAGCGGGAGAAGGTCGCGAGATAGCGCCACGAGTCACCTTAGCGGAGTTTGGCCTCGAGCATAGGGATCAAATCCAGCCAAAATTGGTTAGAGAAGGAGGATTCGGGAACCTCCTTCCGACCGCTTATTCCGAAAAAATATAAAGATATGTGCGTAAAGTTTGGGGCGCTTTCTGAAAAGACATCCTCGAAGGATAAGAAAATTGAGAAAGGAAGTTGTAGCGAAAGAAAGGGAAAACTTCGTGGAGGAGAACTGTTAGCAATCTCCGCATCCAGGAAGTTAACTCCGCAAGAAGATGGGGAAATGCATTTGGTAAAGAGTTGGAAGAGGTTAAAACAGTGAAAGTCGACCACGCGATTCCATAAGTAGATAAAAGGGATTGTTGAAATTATGACTATTTATCAGAAACTATGCTATCTTTCTAAAGTCAAGGTCCATGGTTCGAGTCACGACACACGGTAATATTCCTGTAACGAAATTGATGCCTGTGCATGCCCATTTTTGCACACCTCACAGTAATTCTTCTATTTCTGCATATTTGTATTTTATAAATAAACTAAAGAAATGACGCTTGGTTAAGACTGATCGATGCTAAAGAGAGAATCGAAAAGGGTCAAGGTAGATGGGACTCGATCCCGGATCTTCCACTTATAGGGCTGGGATCTCGATTGAGCCCCTGCGAAAAGATATTCTTCTTTTCGGTTGTAGCTGTGCATTTACCACGGATAAAATAACAACATAAAATGGATTTGAGGAAAAATTTCTTCAATGCAGAGGTTATCGAGTCCCATACAATGTGGTAGTATTTTTAAAGATGCTCCTATTGCTGAGTACATTTCGTAGGCCTCCACCAGGAATCGAACCCGGAAGCGTTACCCGTACCAAAGCCGAACGCACTACCCACTTGGCTGTCCGGGAGCCCTTCCACAAAGCGATTGAAGCATGGGTATGCTTGTGAACATTGGATTGCGAAAGTTGTTACGTTACGTTGAAGCTCATTTTCCTTGAATCAAGTACATGAAATCTCATGAGAACAACGCCTTACAATAGTCCAAAATAATTCAGTTTATCTCGCTACAAAGAAAATATACATAAATTGAAAAATGTATTCTACTTTACATTTTATTCATATAGCACTTACAAAATTCAGCTTCTAATATGTATTCGAAATTATCAACAAGAAAAAGGAAACTTTTTACAGAATTGGATCCTATTTTCAATCAGGGACACATTTTTAAGAGTAAAATATAACAGACTGTACATTAAAAAAAGAAAGAAATTAGGCAAGAGCTAATAGGATTTTTCAAGAGGCAATACGTTTGTAACTAAACAAGAAAGTTATCGGAAAATTTGGAAAGAAAAGGAAAGCCTAAACTCCAGTAGTTTCTCACGTTTGCCAATTTCAAGAAAAACCAAATAACAACATGTGCCCGCCAACGAAAATGTATTATATATTTTCACTTAATACTCCACACCTTCCTTGAATTTGGATGAGTTTCCGAAAAAATGTATTACTGAATATTATTCAATACGGCTACATGTATTAGATAAATCATAACAGAAAACTGACGTTTGAGAGAGATTAAAGCCTTCAAGCTTAATCGCTGCAATTTAACGTCGAATACGATGTACAGGCCTGAGTAATCAAAGAATCGCAGAAAATATATATAAAAATTGGGATATGGATTAACGGCGAAATTCAACTGTGAAGAAATGTATTATAACAATAGATTTGGGGAAATGCAGAGCGTTCTGTCATCCAGTTGAAAAATTTGGCCAAAAATAGTTTCAAAGAAAAAATAGCAATTGTTTTCGTACGAAAAACAGCAAACACAATATTTACATCGCGGTAGAGGTAAAAAATCTACCAAAAACCTATTATCTTCGTACTCAAATAACAAATAATTTCGCTCTAAAAATACTCAATGCTTTTAGTGTCTCAAATACCTACTACAATAATTATAATTGCTGTTTATTCCAATTATAAAAGTTATGTGTTCTGCAAATTAGTGGACGTAGCGCTTTGTTTACGAGTTGAAAAAATACCTCATGAAATATGCAAAAATAAAAATATAAAATTCATATTTACACTGGAAATTGCGACATCGGCGTTTATACACTGAATATTTCTTTCCATCAGAAGAATGCTCATTTCAAATTTTAATAATTTCAAAAGCAATTAAAATGAATTTAATGGAACACAATTAGAAAAACTTTACCATATTTTTTATACTGTAAAATTCTCTGTTGAAGATATTTTCAAATTCTTGCAAATTGCAAAATAATGCAAAACACCAGCATCTCAACATTGGCAAGGGATGCGTTTCCAAAAATCTCGCGAAGAGTGAAATCCGCGAAACCATGCATTTCTTTAATCAGAGCTCCCTAATTTAAAGAGAATTACACCATTAAAATACAGCTTTCTAACATAATTTCTTAAATGAAATTTGGTGAATAAGTGAGTTTTTTACTCATCGGGATGTAATGTAATATTAATTGATTACAGTAAATTCAAAGCAGCTTATACATTTAGTAAAGGTTATTATTTAAACTAATCAAATTTTAGCGTTAAAAATGTTGATGGAAATATCCATCTCAACTTCCATGTTTCTTAAATCACACAAATGACGTCTTAATTTATCAAACGTTGAAGTTCAGGTGTACAACAGATTGCATCCTATATTCTTATAATGCAATGAGCGATGACGCGAAGAGGCCAAAGATACGCTGACTCTAGATTCTGGCCTCCGTGGCGGTGCAATTACGTGACACTGATGAGGGAGTGCAGAAATTGATGAAGCCAAAATGTAAGGCCGAGTTTCCAATATAGGAAGCGATGTAGAGGCATTTAACATTTGATCAAGATAACATTTTGGGAGATAATGTTTGCTAATGGATAATACAAGGCTTAAGTAAAGATATGAAATATTAAGCCGTCGCTTGAACATCTTTCTTTGTGCGCCTTTTGCGAGAAACGAATCGAAAGTCGTACTGAGAATATTTTTAGAGACATTTACAGTAAAACTGTTTGAAGTGACCACGGACCATCCAAAAGTGATCACTATAACAANACCCGGGACCGCTTTCATCTAAGCCGAACACGTTACCAATTTGGCTATCTGGGATCCCTCTCAACTCTCCATCTCCGTTGTAAAAAGTGTACATTTCTGCATATGAGAATCAGAACGATTTCTGAGACCTGAAGACGAAGCAGGGGCTGTATAGTTTAACTACCACCACCGTAGAAGAATCATCAATAGCATAAAGTTTGTTATAACGCATCAAGTACGTACGTAGCGCACCTTCCTTGGTATTCAGCAGTACATTTTTCCTTTCGAGATAGCTGGCCCGCCTAACAGATTAACGACATCCTCCTTTGCCATTCTCCTCCATTACCTTCACCATCTTACTAGAATTACTTAATTACTTCCCGCAACCCTTAAGCCCTTACTGAGATAGCATATGTAATTTAAGAGTTTTTGTTTAAAATTGGTTACTCTTTTTGGTTACTGGTTATTACATTGATAGATCCTATCGTAGGTGGTCAGTGGTCACAGTAGAGAGGAGGTCACTATAAGGAAGAGATATTACGTTTAATTCATATCACTTCGACGGAGAACTATAGAAACTGGCCACATTAAGCAAATGGCAACTACAAGGTGGTCACATGGGCAGATTCTATACCATCTACACCTCTGTACTATTCACCATATTCTGGAATAAATAGAAAATAACCTGTATAATCTTCTATAATAATATTAAATACATTATAATCTCCGGTAAATAAATACTGTTGCATACACGTAGCGACTATTGGCAAAACAAAAGTCACGGGTGCATTGTATATTTTTTCATCTTGACTATACACAATAAGTATACATATAAGTCCAGATTTAGGAATTAATCTTGACTAGGCTTGGGATGTATTTATGTAAACCACATTTGTTAGTTTCTAAATGCATGAATCAGCTAATTCTGCCGTTGATATCAATATTTATATGAAACATATACTGTAATTGTATACTTTTGATTCATTTTGATAATGACTTTTCTAAAATGATTTGGATTTAGTTGCTCTGAAATTTTTAATTCAACTACATGACTTACATCATACTTTTCATTCTACTAACCCGATGTATTGTATTGAATTGATTTATATTAATCTTCTAATATCCATTCCTTCCAGCAAGACTTTGTGGTGAGTCATATGTTAAACTATGAAATGATAAAACAATTACCCGTACCACGAAGAACTGCTTTATTGGCGACCTAGGTTTCGACGCATCGCCAATAAAGCAATTTTCCATGGCACGGATATGTTTTATCATGTTTTAATTAAATAATGTTTCTTTTTTACATTCTATGTTCCGTGTTTTTGCAGATGTTTTTCACACCATCTTTGTAAGTGTTTTCTGGTGGAGTTTAACTTTTCTTCAACCTTCAGTTGAGAAGATTTTTCCTCACAAACTCAAGCCGTTTGCGTTTCTGATGTATTATATCTTTCTTCTCTAAATACCAGATTACTTACTTATGAATTGACAACGTGGGTTAGATGGAAGTGAGGCCAACTAGGCCTGACCTCACCTTAATAAAGAGTTAACTCTTTCACTGCAGATGCTAGTACGCCTGCACGTATTTGATTGTGGACAAAGAAAAATCCGCTCTACCGCACTGTCGCTGTAACCATAGCTATCTCGGCTATGGCAGTGTAAATTCATGGGCCAACTGTCAGGCACTGAAAGGAAGTCCTTCGGATAAAAAATTCGCCACCAACACTAGAATTAATCGCGTATTCTCCTCATCAGTTTTGCGATGAGAATCCGTCCCGCCTCCTGAGTATAATCTCTGGAGAACGAAGCATGTAAAATGAAAACAGCATCCGGGTCCAAAGAGCAAAATGATTTACAAACAAACCCCTTGGCGGAGTAATTTGATTTCGGAGTCAGGTCGAATGGGGGCGGCGCAGAAGGGGGTCAAATGGGGGCGATGCCATAACGTCGAGGTGGGATTTACGGCCTGGGCGCCATATTCCAATCGCGTACGCATTTCAATGCAGCGGAAGTGACGACGAAGAATCGCTGCCGCGTGAAGATGCATGCGATATCGCCCCGCTGATATCACGAAAAGGAGCAGAAATGTTCACTGAGGACGAGATGGCGGATTGGCCAATGATTTCCTAGTCAACTGTTTCCCTGTGAGAGTAAAAACGTTATCATGTCAATTCCTCGAGCAATCTGGCGGTAATTTATTCGTAAGATTTAAAAGATTTTACCATTTTTATATTCGTGTACAATATAGAATCTTTTACCAGTGAAGTTGGAGCCACAGTCATAATTTATTAGCTATTACTTTTCAATTTAGAGGATTTTTACAAAGTTTGCAAAGCAGGAACGATGGGCTGTAATTTTTCGACAAATTGATTTGATAATCTAAGTCTTTCTTTTATTGATATACATTGAATGTCCACTGATAGATAAAAGCATAAAGTCCTGAATATTGTTTAAATTAGTGATATATTTAAAATTCAGCAGATAACCGCATTAACGCCAACATATAAAGTACACTATTTTATACAGAAACTATCGTAAATGAAGAAAAAAAATAACGCATTAGGAGAAATAAGCCGGTAATAACCGCAATCTACAGCAAGAAGCTTAAGCCGTAAAGGCTTAGGCTAAGAGGTAAGCGAATAAAAAGTGAAACAACATACAACACGTGTATTCTTACTTACTTGAAAGAAGAAACAATTTCCAAATTCGAAAATCAACTAAGGGACTTTGATGGGATTACTCACCTGAAAAATAAGAAAAGGTGCAAATTAGAAAAGAAAATAATAAAAAAAGAAAGGTGCTAAAATTTAAGGCCATACTATTTCATCTTTAAGTGCATTAACATTTTAATTTGAAATGAGTGGAAAATTTTGGCTAACATTTGATTAAATTGGTCAAAAAACAATTATAAAGTAAAAATGTTTAAAATTTAAACTTTTCCGCTTAATTAACTTACATCATGTGCTTAATTATAATTATATAAATGGGGAAAACTGGGCTTTCCACAGAAGGATATTGAAAAAATATGGATAGAATTGAAGTCGTGATTTGGAGAGGTCATTTACAGAAGTAAGCAATTAAATACAAAAAGATCAGAAACTGCCATTGAATCCACAGAGAAACACCACCTGAAGTTACAGTCATTACTCGATTACAGCCATTATTCGATAAGTATATATTTTCTATATTCAAAGTAAAATATTGCATAAACTCGCTTCTTTACTTACGTATTATGTAAGTAATACGGTATTCTTTCATTGTAGAATTACTTAATTACTTCCCGCAACCCTTAAGCCCTTACTGAGATAGCATATTACTCATAATAAGATAGCATATTGAGAAGTACTCAATAAAATCACATTGAAAAAGTGACAGTATCACGGCTAAACAGCATACGGATATAACATGAGGTCCCTTTCGAATTATAACCGGCATTTTACTTTTAAAATATCCGAGATATGAGCTCTATCCTAGCGAAACTTCAGTGTATTACGGCGACATGTTTCCTTCAGTTGCAACAACGCCCATTTGCCAATCTTAAATGAAAACTATCAGTAAGACCGAACATATGTTCAGATACGAGAGTTAATCAATAAGGTATCTGTCAGTTATTCTGAGGGTATCGAAATCAATATGCGTATTTATGTGAGTGTTCAACACATTCATGACGATTGTGCAACAGCTGCTGCCTTAGTTGCTTAAGGGTTACCCACAAATATCACCAATAATTCTACCACTTAAGTAAGGAAGACCGTGCTTCCCACACAAGGGTTATTGCAAAAGGATGATTAGAGTTGAAATCGTGACAAAACCCCTGTCGTGAGAATACCCTACCCAAGAAGGGTGATGAATAAAACTCGATTGCATATTAAGATGTTTTTATAAAAATCTTTAAAATTNCTCACCAAAGTCGGACTATTACTATATTGTATTCCATACTTGTTTTCAGAGCCATTATTTATTTTATATCATATTTCCGAGCGCAGACGGCTCAACATTCCTAGAAATTATTATTAGAAGTTCTTCAAAGTAAATTATTAAAAGTACTTCAAAAACTGAGGATCTTTTATATATAAACATTTCAAAAATTGATATTTATTTGAAATCCAGCATCCAATCCAGTAATCTTTGCTCTTTTTCATTGATGGATCCCTAAAAGTTTTTCGGTAAATTACAATTCGTTTGGACTTCTAATGAATATCAAATATTATGCAGTCAGAAAGTTTTAAGTCCAGCAGTTTAAGCTGTATTTTCCCTTTGGCACGTGTTGCTCCCGTTATATTAGACCTCTTTTTACAAATTTCTGCATGAATTTTTATTCAAACATTTCCAGGAGTGTCCTGTCTCCTTATCTCGTTGCCACCTCCCGAACTGTCGATTCCTGGAGTCTTCCATACCAGTGTATTCCGGGAGAATCCGGGAGACTATTAAAAGCACAGCTTCTTTTACAGTAGAACTATTTTCTCTTATAATGGTAGGCATTCTTCCTCAATGAACAGCATACGTATGTAATTGGCTCGCAGTTGAACTGGCGTAACGTGAATATTAGACGACTTAACTCAATATCTGACACTGAATCATATTAAATATCTGATAGCGTCATTTTCCCAAACAACCTTTAAAATATTTCCAGATACCTCGAAGCGATGACGGAACATAATTTCGATTCCATAGGACAGCTGACATTAAATGTAAACAATACGCGAAAAGTTGAGAAAGTAAATTAGAGTACAAATCGTACGATAGGCGTAAAAAGGGAGAAGAAATCTCAATCCGGGAAGTCCGGGAAAAATATTCCAGGATTCTCCCTACGAATTCGAGAGAATTGGCAACCTGTACACTTTCTTTGATGTATCCCAACTTACTTAGTATCCGTGGGTTATTTCCCGTTACAGCTTCAGAGTTTATCGCCGAATGTAAATAAATAAATAAAATTAACAATTGATTTCGAAAATGTACTATAAATTCTACTTGTTTTTATTCCTCATTTTTGTAGTGAATTTGATAACCTCATCCTAGAGAGGCTCATCGATTAAAAAGCAGTAGCCTATAGAAGAGAGAGCATTCAACCGAGGAAGCGATAAATCTTTAGAGGAGCAGTAAACGGAGCAAGACAAAGGACGGGGGATTCCATCGGCGGACAAACTGCGAACCGGAATGGATACGACCATTAAAAACAGCCGATCGTTCGCCCTGCCATCTGGCGGGTAGGTCTGTAACCTCCCCGTTATTTCCCAATCAGTTGAAAGCCTCAAAACACGCATTAAGGACGAAATTTACAGCGACCAGAGGACGCCCATAAGAAGGCGAGAGAGAAGTGTCCAGCCACCAGGTGGTGCCAGTGGGCAGGCCATTATTAAAATACTCCCACCGTTGAATAAAGATCTTCGGTGCGAACCATCTCTCAACCACACAACCATAACCCCATACCCTCACTCCATAACCCAAACCACATCCATCTGTAAGAAGCCAGCCTATATGAAAAAGTTAGTTCGATAATTTTTCACTCTTTTTTTAGGTATTACTTCCTCTTCTTCTCGCTCCTGTATACATCTAAATTTTTAAACTGGTTACCTTATATACAAAATTAATTGGTAAGAACAATTTAATTTATATAAACTGTAATATAAAAGTTAAACTTTTATATAAACTTTTAACTTCCACCTAAAGGTTTAATTTTTATATGAAATTCTAACCGCTAAAAAGTGTTTAATACCGTTATAATTTTCTCATAAATCATAATCTTTCTTCTATATATTGTCTTTTCACTGCATTTATGGACGTCCGACGATTATTTTACCTAACCTTTGGTTTTTTACCAGTCTTGCAACATCCAACTTGCTTAGACGTTCAATTCAACTTTTTCTTTCCATCATCGATCACCATGTTAATCATAAACAGATAGCATATAACATTTGAAAAATTTAGAGTGAATTGGATAAATATGGAAAGAGAATCATAGAATGGAAAGAACTAGAATAAAACAATATATGTAAAGCACTTTGTTCGTATAGTAGAATATATTACATTATGTAATAATTATAAGCAATTAAGGGTCAGATAGAAAATAAGACTTTCTAACTTCAATTCTGCCAAATAAACACGTTTTAATTGTATTGTATTGTACAGTACAATCCGATAGTTACGCAATAATTAAGGCTAATAAAAATCACGGATATCAATTTCGCGATACTTCGGGATTCAATAATATGCACATAATTATATTCAGTGTGTTGAATTTGGACTAAAACACAACTTTATAAGAAAATTTTATCATGATAGCCTTGGTTCTTTACACATATTCATGGTTTCTTAATAAAATGTAGGAAACTGTCTTCATTCTTTGCAGAAGTATTAATTCATAGCAAGGAAATGATTTGTATACAGTGCTTTGTTAATACAACACGCTCTTTGTTGAAGTCTATGTTTTCTAGAACAGTAGTGCATTGGTTAACAACGGTCATCCGCTTATATTTGCTAAAAAAATGTATCGTTAATGAAATAAATTGTCCTAAAAGCAGTAATTAATAGTCGATCTTCACCAAAAGGCTTGGTACACAAAAACCTGTTTAGTTACTCAAGTCAATATTTTGATCGCAGACACCCGTCGTTTGCCAAGTACATCGTAAACTAAGACCGTAGTTAACCAAGGTTCCACTGTATTTGTAAGCCTTTTACAATTGAGCCGAGAGCTCCGGCTTAGCTTGCAACTACCATTTGAGGGAAGAAACGGGAGCGGAATGTAAAAAATCGCGTGACCACGCTCACCAAAGTCGGACTATTACTATATTGTATTCCATACTTGTTTTCAGAGCCATTATTTATTTTATATCATATTTCCGAGCGCAGACGGCTCAACATTCCTAGAAATTATTATTAGAAGTTCTTCAAAGTAAATTATTAAAAGTACTTCAAAAACTGAGGTTCTTTTCTCACGCAGACCCACAATGGGAATCGAACCCGGGACCGCTTTCATCTAAGCCGAACACGTTACCAATTTGGCTATCTGGGATCCCTCTCAACTCTCCATCTCCGTTGTAAAAAGTGTACATTTCTGCATATGAGAATCAGAACGATTTCTGAGACCTGAAGACGAAGCAGGGGCTGTATAGTTTAACTACCACCACCGTAGAAGAATCATCAATAGCATAAAGTTTGTTATAACGCATCAAGTACGTACGTAGCGCACCTTCCTTGGTATTCAGCAGTACATTTTTCCTTTCGAGATAGCTGGCCCGCCTAACAGATTAATGACATCCTCCTTTGCCATTCTCCTCCATTACCTTCACCATCTTACATTCACTTCCGCATTCAAATCTTCCATGGCTTCATTTTTTTCATCTTGGCTCAGCCACCATTTCTCGCCGTGGATTATAGGCAACCCGCCGATCACGTCCCCTTCGTGAGTCCTAATAAAGGCGACTCCACATTCTCCCAATCGTTGCCCTAATCTGCAGAATTCGCTCGGAATCGAGGGCCAAAAGCTTCTGCTCTACATACACAAGAACGCGCTTTGCATGAAATGTCCGCGGACGAAAATCGAAGCCGAAAAATGTTCCTGTGATCACCGAGATAACAGCTCTTCTTGCTCGCTCGACTCCTTCCCTATGCTGATCCTCTGAGATAACAGACAGTCCACCTTTACAAGCACTCCAAAGACTTAGAAATTTTACGACTGCGAGAGGCTCAACACTTTTTAAGTCACGCAATTTCATTTTTTTCCTATCAGCTTTATGTATTTTTATGACTATAGATTGGCAATAGACCTGGTGGTAGTCATTTATGGGGGAAACAAAAATAAAACACTTATACTTCGGAGCTTAAGAGAATTAAAAGCATAGAGCATTTTCCGTATTTTCAGTAGTTTCAAATTAAATGATTATACAGGTATCTATGAGAAAATACAGATTCAGAAATAAATTTCCTTCCAAACTTCTCAAAAAAGTTAAACTTAAATCTCTAGCATAAATTATTCATCGTTCACAATTAAAGCATCGTATGGAGGAAATTTACAATATTCTATACCCGAAACACGATGCGCCTATCGTAAAATATGGCAATTATCAAAATATTTATCATACAACTTGACTGCCTATTAATTTGAATTTATTGTTTGTACCAATTATCTTGTAGCTGTGTTTGTCAGTTTGTTTGGATGTGTTGGTTTATATTTTTAGATGTAACTTGACTATAGTAAATCTTTTTTAATTTATAGTTGTAATATTGTTATCATGTGATATCTCCAAATGTTGTGGAAGAGAGGCCATTCTGGCCATAAGAGTAAAATCATGATACATCCATTCGGAAGAAAAATCACTTCATCATGGCCAAAGAAACCGGGTTGGATTAAAGTGTAATTACAAGTACGTTAAAATGAGGACGTCACTAATTACGTAATTAGAAATTCTGAAAACCAAGTTGTACTCTATCAATAAAAGAAATAAATACATTACGCTGTAATAATTCCTTGAATAGGATTTAGTTTTGATAATATCTCTAACCGATATATCGCTCTCACTTATAAACAAATCTAAAGATAAATTCAAAGTGACCATAACATTTATAAATATTCTTAACGTTGACGCTATCGTTTAAGTGAGCATTAGCTGGTTGAAAATCACGTTAAAGCAGCGGCCAAGGATAAATACCTCCAGTAAAATGAACCAAAAAAGTAGGCCTGTTTTTTGCGATTATCACTCTCTTATGCAGTATAAACAGAGAGAGTACAAATAGGGAATAAAATCCGGTCCCTAGAGAGAGTGAAACAGGATATTTCATTCTGCGTTAACACACAAACAAACAGAGTAAGACACGCTGGGGTGCTCCACTTTTGCCTCTTTTAAAACCGCCATTTGCACACTCGCGTATCGCCTGAAATTTTAATAGTGCGTCGGATCGGAGAGTTCAAAGTTGTAATGCGGGAGACGTGAGGGCGGATGGGACATGAAAAATTCGGGGTCATCGGAACAGAAGCGCCGACGAATATTAATAAGGATGGGGAAGAAAGGGCTGGTCCAGAAGGAACTTTTTGGGCGGAAACATTGGAGTAGGAAAACAGAGAGCCGTATCCCTTTTGAATACTAGTGGTCTACCTGAGCAAGAATATTCATTCACTCTCGAAACAATTCGTTCGGGGTTTTTCTCGATGAAAATAAACCCTATCATCTTTCTAGTAGTATAAACATATTATCCTTTTAATAAACTTCTGTAGAGGCAAAGTATTCGTAGTAGATAATATTATTTCCTAGAACTATATATTAATGAATTTAGATTTCATCAATTTCTCATTTCAGGACATAAAGACATAACATCTGATCTTTGTCACTTTTGTTTTTGTCCTCTTTATAGCCGAAAAATGTAAAAGCTACTAAAGAAGACCTGCTAAGAGCAGAAATCTTCATGGCGAATGTGAGTAGAAACCGGTCGAAAGTAAAACATTTGTGGAAACTATCGAGTCAATTTTCATTTCATTAAAAGTGGCCTTCCATGCAGAAAAGCGAAACAATATAGATTATCGACAACTATGCAAAATGCTATTCAAAGCTCTGCAAAGTGTTTTATTGTCATTACGCTACTCTTAAGTGACTTATTTCCATCGTAACATTCAAGCGAAGTGAGGAAAGCAACGGCAAACTATCTCACACCTCATTTTGCCTTGTACGCCTCAGAAACCCTTTTAGCAGAAAATCACGGATGATTGAGGGTCCAACCAGCTTTCTAGCGAACAGTTTTATAAACAAGAACGTAATAATCTACCCGTCAAGGATAATACCTTTGACTGAATTTGGTTCCACGAGGATAACGCTCCACCCTGTCTTTCATTTTTGCAGACCTTTTTTTTTTTTTAAAGCGAAATTCGAAAAAGAAATTTGAGCAAATTTAAAGCAATGGCATTTCCGCAGTGAAATTAAGCCAATGCGCGATAAGGTAAGATCCATGAAAATTATTTCAGCCCATTCCACCTTTAAGGTAAAATAAATTTTTTAAATACGTTTTTGTCGAAACAAATCCTGTTCCGGAGGACTAGCAACTGTCGTTTAAGCAATCAGTTACCGAGTTTAAAATCGCATTTCTCACTTCATCCTTAAGTACTCATAATGGAAAAGAAACTCCTTCGCATATTGAGCTTATGTGGTATCGTCAGGTCTATACGACACGAATGAAATTTTGTCGGTGAATATTTGTTTAAGAGGTTTATTGCAAAAACAAGAGTTCAATGAAATGTTTTATCAACCCCAATCTACTGATCCGCAAAGTCAAAGTTGATAGAAATGTATACAGCTTACCCACTCATACGTTTTGACCCGACGTGAATTTTTGCGTCATTAGAAATTCATGGTATCAAAAACAGATATGTTTTACTTACAATCGTTGTGTTTGATTTATTCCAAGTTCTAATTTGTTTTTTTCATTCACTCTTCCAAAAACTTTATTAACAGTTCTAAAAATATCAATTGTAATCAATTGATGACAAGGGAATGATGAATGGGAATCCGATTGAATTCGTTAAATCTAAACTACGTATTGTGTCATTGAAATTTGCCGAAATCACCATTTTTATATTTCATAAATCTGTTGAGTGGAACATAGCCTCATCATTATGTTGATTAGGATAATTAAGCCTAAAAAGCGATTTTTAAATTTCGGGTAAACATGACTCGACGCGGCCATTACTGTATCAACATGACGCATAAAATCGCATCTTATTCGATGATTCTCAGAATAATGTATCGCAAGAGGCTCCGCTTGCTCCTCCTATAGACATCGCTGTGCAGATGGGAGTGGGCAGAGCTCTAAAACGGTACAAAATAGGGCGGCTCCTCTCATGATATTAAACTTAGAGTAAGAACATAGACTCTAATATTATTCATATCCAAAAGCAGGAATCTCTTAAGATAAGTAGACCTGAACACGAGAGCGAAATTTGTTATTCTCAACTTTAACGAGGAGTTCGCGCCTGGGTAATTTCTCAGGCGGTAAAGAGGATCTTAAAATAATGTATATGGAGCAGCCCTTGCCTTTATAATAACCTCCCAGTCGGCAAAGGATATGGAATATATAGATTGAGGCTAGTTACACTCACTTCCTGTGTTTATGCAAGTTATAATTGAAAGACGAGGTTTTAGAGCGAGATTCCTTTGACCTTTTGCGATTCCTCTGCATTTCTCGTTGCGAACCGAAAGAAAGTAGCATTTCCTTTTCGCCATTCCGCTGCGAACGCTGAGCGCTCCTCTTTTTGTTCAGCATTAATGCCATCTCTCATCGCTAATTTATGCGGCGTACCTGAGATTCGGCGGACTCTAGCGGTCGAAGGCGAAACTACGGATGCCTCTCGTAAAGGAGATATTCCCAACGCAAACTAAAGGTTGTGCTACGAACAAATACGTGGATGTACATTCCACGTTTTATTCCATACAGCATATGAAGTGTCCATTTGAGGATCATCCACGTGATTTTCCACGTAACCGAATGACTGATTTTTCTCGTGCAACCAAACACCCTCTGCAGAGATGAGGCTATGCATTTTAGATCGCATGCTTCCCTTCGTATGATAAACATACGTAATTGCATACCACGTAAACTATTTCCTTTTAAGATAACGACTTTATTTGCCTCTTTAATTCTCAGTACTCTTACTTTTTTTCTATCTTTGCATACCCGTTTCGTTAAGACATAGCCATGCATCTTTTCCTACTCGTATCTTTCATTCCTAAAGCTACGTGGATCACTGTAGCGTGTCACCACACATTAACTATCTTTTATTTGCCTTCCTCTCCGTTAAGAACCAGTCAAAATCTCCTCACACATCATTTTAGTCTTCTTATGTATATACCTCCATATGTCATGCACTGGGGTATTTCCTCCTGGTTTGAGGTCTGTCAAGGGCTCATTGGACCTCAAAATCAAGGGGGCCTACAGTCAAAGTTTATGTATTTTCAACGCTGTTATTGGTCTTTCTTACATAACTTGTCATAAACTAGCCTTGCCTCTCACCTTTCCATAATTTTTCTAGTGACTCTACGATTCAGAAATCTCTACAGAGAATAAGAAGGTATTTACCTCACTAGTGAAATAACTTTGGGCCTCCTTTCATTTAAATCTTGCGCTGGTCATGAATATATATGAATATGATACACATGGTAAATACTTTTATCTATTATGCCTCAGCTGTTCATATACTTCAAGACATCATTTCTTAAATTTAAGATTTTCTTAAATGAAGTATCTGCATTTCTTTAATAAGTCTATCTTTGTAGTTATTTCACCATTTTTCATACAAGGACTTTCAGTACTTTCCGTGTCAAATAAATCTGTTCTCTTAACAAATATCAACAACGATCTATTGCTGTAATTCTCTTTGCTAATTTCCCAGCATCTTTCTGGACAGAAAGGTAGAAGTAAAAACCATTAATTCCCTGAAGAACTCCAATGATATCTGCTCTAACATAAGCAAAAAAAACACAGAGCTTGAAGAAAAATTCGGAAATTCCTATTTTGCTTGGTCGTGACTGTAGTCTGAAAAGTTGTTACCACCCACGAGGAGAAAACAAAGACCTCTGTAAGAGGTCACAGAGGTTCCAACCGCAGGAATATAGATGGAGACGTAAGCGATTCGAAGAAGAAAAAGAAAATGGGAGCGGGCGAATAGGAGATGAGTAATCTAGTGGGGTTACAGGGGAAATTTTATCTCGCGGTGGCGGTTTCCATCCATCTCCATGGGAACGGAAAGAAGGTGAGGGTGCACTTCCCACGGCGACACCACCAAGGGTCTCTCACTATATTTCAATCCAAGTGCTTCGAAGTAATCTAAAAAAGCATTCAGAGGAGATAACGGCAACAGTCGGTCGACAGTGAATGAAATGCAAAAAATTACACACTTGAGTAAGAAGTTAGTAACGTGTGTATGTGGTAATCGAACCCATACAATAAGCAATTCAGCTAACCAATCATCAAGCAATCAACTCTATTCCCAGTAGCTATTATCTTCTAAAGCAACACAACTAACCAATCATCAAGCATTTAAGCAACCTTATTATGTCTTTATGCCAAATAAAAATAATCATCTAAACAATACTATCGCAAAGATGAAAAAGACAATGTCAAGTCCTGGATAAAAACATCGCTTCTTATGCTGCGGAACAGTTCAAATTGATATCTGCTTCGTTTTTTAACTGTTCTATTCGATGCTGCGCAATCGAATTTGATATTATGAAACTTACTATTTTCTGAATGATGCTGAGAAATGGTATCCATTTTAGTCACTCCTGATTGGATGGTATTATAAATCTGGTATTCATAGGGTCATTGGGATTTGCTGACATGGACTTACTCCACGAACAGCAGTCTTAATCACTAAGATAAGCAAAAGAAAACTACCTCACTCCCCATTTTAAATAATATGCCTCATACCCTCTGGAGAGCTTATGGCAACTGATGGTGGAGGGGATAAGGATCCAAACAGTCTTATTCTACAATAAGAAATGCTTACATCATTAACGTCTACATAATTACAATTTACGCTAGCACAGTTCAATTTAAAGCTTCATTCAGGGAAACTTGTCTTAACTCTTCAAAAGCATAAATCGTTCTATGTTTTGTGATTGTGTTGCTTACCTGTATAAAAGGTATAACTGATTGTTAAAGAACGCTCCCCGGTTTTATTCAAACAGTAAATCCAGTGCTGGGGATCGAACTAAGTACCGCAAGCTAATTAAAGCAAACCCCATCGTTTGAACGGGAGCAAATCACAATGGCCCTCAGCTGGGCACTTGATACACTGCGTGATATAGAGCGTACGCAGAGAGTCGATTCATAATTCTCCCACTGCAAATGGCGGCTACAAATGAATGCAAATGGGAAAAAGGATTTTTTTGTAGAGATCCGATTAGGAGGACGTTTGATGGCCGATGGAGTAGAGGGCGCGGGCTTAAAACCTCCATTCTCATTTACAGCTGAGGTTATCTGGTCCGAGGTTCAGCGCGCCGCCGTGGAGAGGTCGCCGTGAAATATAATGCGAGAGATACGATCGGGTCGGCAAAAGAAGTCTGTTGACCGAACAGAAGGATAAAGCGGCTGTGGTGGTTAACACGAAATGGTTGAAACTTACATGCAAATGGCAAACCTTAAATGGATCAATGCGTTTAAATTCCAAAAGGTATTTTTACACAATAGTGTAAAAATTAACGGAATTATAGGAGGGGATTCAGGAGAATTTCTAAGAAACTAATGAGCAAAATATTTTAAAGCAACTTTAAAATGTTTCCTTCAATAAATATACAACTAAAGACTTCCCCAACGAAGTTTATTTTACACTTAGGGGTAAGAACTTCCGTTGATATGAATGCAATACTAAACTAAAATGGAATAGAGGAAAACCAAAGTCACTGTTTATATTACATCAAACTTTAATTCGATTAACTTAATCTTGTGCCATAGAAATCTGTAAAAGAGCTATAGCACAAGGAGCATTTTTTTCAAATTGAACGGAATGAGAGGTTAAGGCTGAAGTAGTCGACTAAATCCCAACCTTATTCTCAGATAAGCAAATAAAGGTTTGATGATGAATTAGTAAATTAATAGATTTTAGTAATATAAACATGCACTACATTGTCAGATAGTGTTGGGATTGGTCAGCTTGTTCGTCACGAAAGACCGTACAACCGTGACTATTTGGTAGATAGATTTGCCCTTTATTAGCGAGGTTAAGCCCGTGCGGGACTCTTTTCCGCCTGACCTCGTATGTCATTATAATACGTACAAATGTTAATTAAAAAGCAAAAGGAAAGAGTATAATGTGGGAAAAGTCTTTGCAATTGAAGGTTGACAAAGAAAAAACCCACGTTGCGGTAAAATTGCAACAGAGAAGGGGGTTGACCGCGAAAACACAGTAAAACCATAAAAATACAATAAATAATACAATAAGGTTAACTGCAGGTAATGGAAAGTGGGAAAATAAACCTCAATTTGTAAAAATATAAAAACTCAGGAAAGGTTAGATAGGTTTAAAAGAGACGTAAATGTATCAACCAAATTGAAATAAAAATCTCAAATAACAATTCTAGAGTCAATTAATAGAAAGAACATGATCAATTCCTAAACATGAGATTATCTAATAATTAATAATCATTATTTCAGCCAGAGGCATTCGTTAAATCAGCAATAGAGATGTAGGATTGTCATGTAATCTTCGCCATTTTAGTTCCCCACAGTTTTTCTTGTCAGTGAGAGAAGCTAAGCCGTTGATGTAACTGAAACTTACTCCGTCGTTTTACAACTATTGTAACAATATTGATTACATTAGTAGAAGTGTTTGTGCACCATTCTACTGCCCTTGTTTTAGATTTGAAAGGAAGTAAATGAATGCGATTGGTTCCTTTAGAAGGGAAACCATGAAGAAGAGTTTATAAACAAGTGGTAAATAAAGTTATTGAGGCTCGAAAATGGATTTTGAGTGGGGCCTACAAAAATAGGATCTCCTCTACGATGTGGGGTCATTAATTTCGCATTTAAACGGCGTCGTTAGCAAGTGGTATTTCAAAGAAATTCCGAAAGCAAAGGCTTTCATAAAACAACAAGTTTGGCTCAGTTATGCGTTTAATCTACACAACTCCCATGGCTCGGAGGTGCGGGAGTTCTCGAATATCAAAGAGAAGAGAACAAATTTGCATTAATTCGCGTAATTACCTCTTTTCGTCCGCGGAATGGAGAAAATTGATGGGCTTGGAAGGATGAATGCAATCATTGAAGATGGCCGTCCAGAGCAACAACATCAACGCAAAATTCCTTTTAGGCAGCTCTGAAGATGTTTGAGGGGAACAAAAGCAAGACTGAATAAGAGGGATAGAAAATAAATACTTAAGGATACGAGTTGCGAAAACACTTAATGATGGAAAGAAAACTTGGTAAGACATGAAGAGAAAAATAGTTGAGCGTTAAACTGAAATGGTACTTACAGTGAGCCATTATGAGGACTAGGGTTATTAGCTAAGTTTTTCTAGGAGGAGTTCATGATTTATTTTGTTCCTTTCCGCTCTAATTCTTGGCTAAGGAAGTGAACAACTCATTCGAGATTTGCAGCAAGAAAATGACTATATTCATTCATCAAAAAGTTTTGGAAGCCTTTCGACTTTTTTATTATCTAAGTGCAGAATTAGTTTATCACTTATGATACAGAGATCGTAGCTGTGATTATAACAAAGAAGATATTATTTCCCTAAGATGGATTGCCATAGAATATTTGATTGCTAATGAATATTTCCTTATTATTAGTTTTAGACGAACATACACAAGTATAAACGTACTGCTTTATTCATAATATAAGAGGTGAGCGATATTCCCGGGAATAATGCGGCACAGTAAGACTTAGGATACCGTACCCAGCGCGCTGAATGAAAGCATTATGCATCTACATATGGACCCTGCAGGCCGCCTTCCGGCGTGTGGCAGAGGTGAATGCACCATTGCTCAACTTCCATAATCGATCAATTTCATGTATCGTTCGCGAAAAGAAATGGGTTCTTAAAACGTCTACTTTCAGTATCTATTTTTCTCTCTGTATCAGAACGGCCTACGTAACTGCGTGGACAGATAATATCGGCTTCATCTTACATTGATATCGACTGAATCGGCATTACCTATATAGGAGTCGTTAAAGTGGCATTTTTTCAAAGTGTCACAAAACTGTTTTCCACAAATTCGTAAGCTTTTGGCTCGCATATCGCAAATATTTGAAAACTTTAAGGAAGATGTGAAGACGGTAGGAGGGAAATAGGCCGGTAGGCAAAGGATTAGGGGATGGATGGTGTAGTGAATGTAAATGAGAATGGAACCGAAATTGCAGATGACCTAAGGCGTATGAGCGTAGAGTGTTCTTTGGAGAGGAGGGAAGTGTACCACCACGGGAACTAGGGGAGGGATGAGGCGAGGGAGAGATCACTTGGAGAAAGGCGTAGAGAGAGCGCTGAGGGCGATTAATTCTCGAACAGAATATGATGACGAAGATTCGAATAAAAACAGAAGACGAATAAGCGAATGCATCTGAATTTATGGGACCCTTTCTATCATCGATATGATTTCATTCACTCCCTCAACCACTATTTTTTTAGAAACCGATTTTCTTACCAATATATGCAGTATCTATTCCTTTGCCTTTTTCGATCCATCTTTCAACAATCGATCGCTGTTACAATGATATTATTGCAATTACGATGTGAAAATAAGTCGATTTATGACAAAAAATGGTAGTGTTTACAATCATTTCCTACTAATCTCTTTATTTCCAATACTTCTTGGTAGAGGGTAAAGAAAACCTATATTTCATTCACCTTTTCCTTAGTTTTATTCGTTTGTGATAATATAAAACTACTAAAGAAAGAGAAATGGTGAGATTACCAAAATTCAAATATATGACAACGCTTTTCTAAATATATGGCAGAAGTAAAAAAGGATATATGATATAATGGCTTTCTCTCGTGATTTCCATGGATCTCAATTAGTAATTAATTAATTAATCTCGATTTATGATTAATAATGATCAGCCGACTTGGTGGAGTAGTTAGCATGATAGCGCTCCAACTCCAAGGCCTCGGGTTCGAGTCTCGGCTTGTCGGATATTTCAGTAAGGAAATGGTTATTTTTGTTCGTAAACAATAATAACTATTACAATGGATCCAATGGTGCTCTTCCTGTATTCATTAAAATTATTATTTGTGAGATTCCTTCAGGAAAAAATAAAAACATTTCTAAAATTTAGGACAGTATTAGTTAAAGGATCGCATAAAACAAAATGAAGAGAAAACGAATTTTCACCATAGACCATCGGAATTGTAATTAAAAGGAGAGAAAAAAAGCATGGAATCTTTTTGGATTCTAAAAAGTTGACAAACCCATTAACATCCAATTCTTTACGCCCCAATAGTTAATTGATTTCAGAATTTTCGTAAATTTTTCTATTCCGGAAAAAGTAAGTTCTGAGAGCATTTTACCTTCAAATATAGATTGCAAGCCTCGGAGGCGGAAAGTCCTTCCAACTCCTTGCTATCGAGTTCGAACCCCGTCTGTGCTGGCTTTTCTTAGCTAAAGCATAGATTTTTGTGCACGTCGTTTTCGGTTGCACTTTGTGATTGTTTTTAAATGGATATGGAGGGAATTCATACAAAAAAGTCCAAAACATTGGTGAATTTAAGCATAACTGTAGTAAAAGAAGTATAGTAAATATAGTTATTTTGACGAATTATTCTAACAAAAGAATAAAGCGATTTACATCAAGTGCTGTTGGCGAGGCTTTTATAGGAGCTAATGCGCCCCACTGCTGGGGCACCCCTGACCTGAAGCGTTGCTATGATAAGGGATGGAGTGAAACTGCTGAATCATAGTGTATCCAAGGGAAGAAGGGTAGTGAAAGGATGGAAATTGAGAGAGGACGGATGGGAGATTTTTTGATATAAAACGAAAGAGATAAGGACATACGATGAGTCCATTTTCTAGGAGGCTTTTAAGGGCCATACGCATATCCTTTTATCGTTCACATTACACGCAAGGCTAACCCATATCGCAGAGCAATTTGTCCCCTCTGTTAGACCCAATTTCCTGCGGATGCAAAGCAGAAGGCCAAGGAGATATAAGCGATAACTATAAGTAAGACCCCTTCAACCTCGTCATTGAGTCCCTCAAGGGCTGCGGTTCTTAACCAATATTCGGAACGCACTGAAGGGTATTTCGTAAAGACACTTTTGATAAAAAATCGGTCGAATTTTAAATTGAATAAAATCAAACATGTAAGAGCTATTTTATGAATTTGAAATTGCAGCGGTTTTTGAAATTTTAATTCACCGATAATAGTTTCCACGCAATGGCACCATCGCCAAATGCCAAAAATCAATGATTTGAAAAGTGGGAGAAAACTTTCACGGAATACCTTAGCTTACCTTAGAATACTCGTAATTTATTAGCACCTGCCATTAATTAAAGAACCAGATTATTGGAAGGTTTTGGAAGAGCTTAAGCGAGGAAATTAGCAATTAAGGATTTCTGCTCCCACAGTGAAAGCGTTAGAGGATTTCCATATCTTCCAAAGCATGTTTATTCATAAATACTTAACCACGAATGCTTAACAACATTGCTTTCCAAACCGTCTATTATACTCGAACTAACATAAAATTTTATTGAATCCATATTATTTCATGCTATTATTAAAAAATAAATTACATAGCAAAGTGCGACGAAATGAGGTGAATTGTGCATTTTCAAGCAGGTGTTTGGATTTTATTCCATCGCATAGTTAGAATTGCAAAAAATTTCAAACACAGGTACCGATTTCAATAATATTATTATTGCTTAGCTGAAAAATGAGAGATATTTAAAATATAAAATAATTTTATAAAAGTAAAACAACTCGACTGATGGTATTGTATCTCTAACGATGAAAATCCATCGCAGATTCAATTTTATTTAAATTAATCTTAGAGTACGGAGGAAAAATACATTAATATTAGTAAACGCCCNGCACCGGTGTTTGGATGAAAAAGCGGGAAATTGTAAGTTCTACGCGCCGAGTTCCAGAACTGCTGGTTAAGGCTTTCGGGGAAAGAAATGCGAGTTACACGATATGAGCGCTTTCTCAAATTCTGTTGTTTTCTGCGCGAGATTTTCTGATTAGAATTACCGCATGTAACGCTTTCGTATGAGTGGATTGAGAAATAAGCAGGAATGGTTCTCACGTGTGTACTTCCATGCTTACTTTCCCCCTATGGTAAAATAATACATTTTACGTACATTGAATGTACCAAGATTAGAAGGGAATAACTTAAAGTCGGTGATGAGTAACCTGTTCAATCATTCATAAGTTGGACTGATTAATTAAGACGTCTTTTCATATCAAGATGTATCTTTATAGAGATGGCTTTTTCAAATTTGGAAATTGACACATAAAGAACAACTGCTTGCTTGATTTGGAATCATTCAATAGAATACGGTTTGATCGTATCTAACATCATAAGTTTCGTCGTGACAACGTCATTCTCAGGAAAAAATACCTAACATTTTCTCTATTAAGAGGTATGAAATGAAACAATATCTTTTAATGTATTTTCTGGACGACTTTTGTATTGTGTGCCTGAAGATGACGCTTCGACCTTGAAAACTGTCATTTTTAACAAAAAAGTGGACATTTTACAGTTTCATTTTTCTTTTAGTAATAGTATTTTATTGACATACAACATTCGCACAGATTTTCAGTACGTATACCGAAGGTGAGTTATTGTCTCGTCATATTCAATTTATTTTACAGTTTTATGATGTATTACATATTACAACACTTTCATCCATTTAATATATATTTCACATCACAATAATTAACATTAACTATACTATAAATGTAAATAAGATCTTGTAAAAATATGATGTAATAAATTTAAATAACTCATTTTATTTAACATCTTTACGATAAATTATACACTACATATTTATAATGCACTATATTTCTAGCTTGAATACTTGAGTTTTACCAATTCATACACACAAGATACGCTGTTAAATGGAAAAGCCAAATATACATTAATTATGCTACAGACATTAATATTTATACATAATACATATACATAACATACATACAACATGTTTCCATGATATATTTTCGGGATTCCACCGAAGATGGTCTTCGACCTGAAGAAGCCTACTGCAACGTAGGCGAAACGTCGTCGCTGCTGCTACGTACATCGCGGTGGAATCCCGAAAATATATCATGGAAACAGCCGATCGCCGCGGAAACCTTCGACCTTACATACATACAACATTTTTTAAATTCCTGTAAAAATTCAATTCTAGCTGAAAATTCAAGCTTAAGCTTTCCCTAAAAGCAATTGATTAGCTGTTGATAATTTTAATTCCCTTGTACATACGGCGATATTCATATCGTATTAGTCGATGTATGTATTAGGTAATTTTTAATTGGGCATTTATTATTTTTTTTATTTCTTGTGTCATGATGATGATAGTCATTCACTTGCGACATGATTTAAATATTCATTTAAAATGAAATATGAATAGTTATGCAGAAGGAACAAAACCAGGTTGACAAAATGTCCACTGCTAAAATTTTTCATGGCCAAATTTCCTGCGGTAACCTTCCCGGAATCTTGTTAAAGCGGCAAACACGCGTAATACACGTGAGCTGCCGTATAATTGTGGGAAAGGATCATAACTGCAAGCGTTCGACGGCATAAAGGTCGGCCTTCAAATGTAGAGCTTATTTTTGCGATCCATTTTCCAGCGTAAACAGCGCCACTCGCGGACTATTTCGACTTTAAACGTGTTTTTCTTACATCAGCGCTCTCTGTAGGGCCACTCACGAACCACTCGAGCACTTTTTCAGGTGAGATTCCATCGTATTCCGGTTCGGCTGCAAAGTCTAGGAACACCAATTATCTCGTGTTCGCTCAAATAAATCGGCAACGATTTCAAGTGAAGAAACATTGCGAAAGATGGAAAATTTATTCCACGGGCGATAATTATTTTTAGCTATTTTCATCTAAAAAAAATCGCGTAAACGTACGTTGACAAATTGGTAGTATTGTCGTTTGATATAAAAGAATCGTTTTGCAAAAATATAGGGCACGGTATCTCCGAGATAGGAATTTTTCAAACAACAAAAGCTGTTTTTGAAAAACTAAAACTGAGTAAAATTAAGTACAGTATGCCAGGAAAACTTATGAAATACTAAAGCAAACGAAATATAATATAAAAAAACAGTTTCCTAATTTGATTACAATCCAAATGGCACAATGGATAATTTCAAATGGAAGTTATGTGAATTCTAGAGTATAAAGTATAATTGATAAAAGTAACTCATAATCTTGAGACATGCGTTAAACTTGAATATAAGGTGACAGTTCATATCTATTAAGTTCTTTTGCTTGGCTGAGCAATATGGACTGAGAAGAGATTAGACGGAATGGTCAATAAACGATGAAGAAAATAAGGTGGATAAACAAAGTTTTTAACGAAGAAGACCTTCAAAGAGCAAATGAAGAGAGAAATCAGTGTAAAACATTGTTAAACAGAGGAGGAAAAATCAATCAGCATTCTCCAAATGAGAACATATGGAGGAATTGTGAAAGTGAGGAATACCAAATCAATTCCTAGGCTAATTTATGAGATATAGATTAGCTTTAAAGTTATAAATTATGAAGAAATGAAGCGTATGAACAGGGACAGGACGGCTTGGAGAGCTGCAACAAACCAATCCTTAGAATGACAAACACTGCCAATGAATGAAAATAAATCAAAATAAAACATATAACACTATGAATCTCCTTGAAGAAAATAAAAGTTTTCCATTGTATGTATTGAGAACGGCCAGAGTGGGCCTAATTGTTAAGGAGATAAGCGAATAGAGTTTAGTCTCGATTATCCGAATTGGTGTGGACCAAGGCCACTTCGGATAAACGAAAACTCGGATGATACGGAAGAGTCGTCTTGCGTACGTAAATTATGACATAAACACGCTATTTTCATGCCTTGCCGTAGTACAACGTGCATTTTCAAGTAAAAATCACTTTGACGTAAAAACTTATTTGGATAAAATATTTCACTTTTCCTTCACAAAATACAGGTCCAATGTCTGTAAGTAATTTTCATTTATTTTCTAGGATTACCTCCAGATTATTATGCCAACGTTTCCTTGCACAAAAATGTGTACTTTGGCTAATACAAAACCTCAGTCAATCGACAATATGATAATTGACACTTCTGTACCTAAAAAAGTAAACATGATTATCCTTTGAATTCTGCAAACCAAGATAGTAATCACCATCACAAAGGAGTAAAATCATTCAGCATAAGCCCAAAATTATGCACCCCCCCTGTCCTCCATATAACTCGGCAGAATGTCCTTCCACTCTTTCACTTCTTCGGCGCAGAGTTCTCAGCACAATGCAACGCACAAACAAATGCCTAACGCTAACTCCCCCCAAAAGACTCGGATTTGCAAGTGTGATTCGGAATTAGGAATCCACCGTCGAGAAATTATGCGGAGGAAAAACAGAGGGCATCATGTGGGACGAATGTGGAACAGTTTGTTGAAGGGGAATACAGGTGTCACTGCATTCGGAGGCATTTCCGTACTGCTGAGAGAAGACACGTTGGTATAGTGACATTTAGAAAGGAAATTCTGCAGTTTGAATTCCAAGAGGAGGCATGGAAAGAAATTATATTCTTGACAAAAATCCCATTCTTGGGAATTCCGTCAATGGTTTGCAGATTAATATGTATTCCATTTTATTGACAGACATTACAATTTCACGCTCGAAAGCCTACTTTAACGCGTTTTACCAGGGAAAATGAGTCGTTTATAAGAACCCGACATCAAAGTTAATAAAAAATACTGTTTAACAGAGATGAATAATTGAACTATTCGACTCGAAATCGACTACTTTCTTAACGAAGTTTCAGAAGTGCTCTTCCACATATATTACAAATGTGGGTACTCCATGTTAAGTTATTCGTGAAGTTTACTCCCAAATATTTCACAGATTATACTGTTAACAAGTTTATGCCACGGGGGCTGTAGGAATAATCAGAGTTAATCTATCCTCTCTACTCTCTATTTCCTTGTAAATTACCGTGTCGTCCATAAATGTTCCAACGTTACTATTTATTGATGAGATTGCTAATATTTTATGCGTAAATAAAGAGAACAAGTATGAAAATTTGTCTACGTTCAGTAGAACTGTAGTTATAAATTGACGAAAACAAAAATTTGAGCTGAAATTTGTTAACTAAGAACGGGAATACATAAAATTTTGTAGTAATTTTAAAAGAAAATATATAAAATAATAAATTCCTGTTTTTTTCAATCCTTCCTTTTATATTAT